>JAFMSR010000015.1:23386626-23941626 GCA_022818135.1 Saxidomus purpurata
CACAGTATGACACAAGTGATAATCAAGGGTATTAATTAGTGAAGGCATCAATAATTATTGATTTTGTCTTGTTAGTCCTTTGTATAGAAGATTAAAGCCGATAAACGCACGTGATTTCAAAAGGCAAAGTTTAGTTAAATTGCCTTACATGTCCATGTGCAGAGAAAATGGGAAACTTGCATATACAGTTTGGAGAGTTTATTCAATTAAAAAACTCTGAATGTTTATTATATTCAAGGGCTAACATTGCTTAAGTGTTGGAAAAATGCTTTCAAAATTGGCATGTCCGCGTAAGCATCTATCCGAGATTAGGTACACTTTTTGTATCTCGGTCGTATTTCCAGCCAACAAAAATGAGTTTCGTACCTCAGACTTCCCAGTTAAACTTGTTGAAGGATGGATTTGATTACCCATCTGTTCTGTTATTTTTATGCACCCGAAAGGTGGCAAATTAAAATTGCACCGTCTGTCCGTCCGTCTGTCTGTCCATCTGTCTGTCCATCTGTCTGTCCGTACATGCCCAGTAGACATTACGGGGTTAGGGTTTGAGTACAACTTAGCATTGTGAGGTTCTTTGAGTTCATTCCGTCATTATGGGGTTAAAAATGGCATTGTGGGGTTAAATAATTGTATTGTGGGGTTGAAAAAGATCAAAGAAAGATCAAAGGGATAACCTCACAAAGTCCATCTGGTAAGTATGTCCGTCTGTGCTTCCCCACTTACAAATTGGTGTCCGGACTGTAACTTTGTCATGCATTAAAGGATTTTAAAATAACTTGGCACAAATGTCTAGCACATCAAAACCACGTGTTGCGTGCCAGACCCACGTTCCTACCTCAAAGGTCAAGGTCACACTTGGAGTTTGAAGGTAATGGAATCCTCTATATATGCACACATTCATGTCCGGACTGTAACTTTGTCATGCATTGAAGGATTTTAAAATAACTTGGCACAAATGTCTAGTACATTAAGCCGATGTATCGCGTGCAAGACCCACGTCCCTACCTCAAAGGTCAAGGTCACATTTGGAGTTTGAAGGTAATGGAATGCACACATTTGTGTCCGCACTATAACTTTGTCGTGTATTGATTGATTTAAAAATAACTTGGCACAAATGTCTAGCACATCAAGCCGATGTGTTGCATGGATTTTAAAATTCCATACCACAATTATTGAGCACATTGAGAGGACAAAGACTGTGAGACACATCTTTCGGGGGCATTTGTCACTTGTGAGGGACTGCTCTTGTTCACAAAATATTTTACCTATAGAAGGAATTTTCAGTTTTGTTTTTGTATACGTTTTTAATACCATGACTACCGGTAGATAGTGTTGTGACTACCGGTAGATATTGTTGTCACCTAACTTACAAAGAATTCACACCTAATAATTATGTTGTCTGTTTGCAATTGATAATCAAATCACCATCTATGGGAACAAAGACCTATAATAACAGCTTAATAGGTCTTTGATTGGAATGACAGTGGGGGGGGGGGGGGGGGGTTAACTGCGCATGATATTACTATCCAGTTACATGTATGTTAAAAAAGTTTCGTTCAAGCAATAAAAATGCATGAAAATAGGTCTAGACATCTCCTGTAGCTGGATGAAGTCTCACAATAATGGCCAATCTCCTGACTTATCACACAACCATTTAGTTGTTTAAGATGTAAGTTGCTTTTACACAAACGAACATCAAATATCTTGCTTTCCCTCACTTCTCCTTGTAGACTCCAAACTTCCCCCTATTTTCAGCTCAGGAAGAAGTGATTTCTCCCTAAAATTTTGCTCTACCAAGGCCCCTGTACTACACTAAGTTTGTTTAACAGTATACCTCAGGTCAGATACTCCTATTGTTTAACCAGATACTCCTATTGTTTTCCCCATTGACTTGCATTATAAATCTAGTCAAAAGGTGACCCTGAATCATACCCACCAAGAGAGTGTTGACCAATGAAATTGCTTTTTTTGAACAGATTAGTCTCTCAGACACCAGAACATGTTTTTATATGGGCTTAAGCAACCCAGTTTTTAACAATTTGGCAACCACCCCACTCAGGTGAGATTTAGGGGTCTTAACCGCATGTGTACACCTTCTATTCATATGGGGATTTCAGTGTTATTTATTATGATAACCAGTCCTAAAATATTCATTCGCGTGCAGAAGACATTGCATTTTATTTTTCAAATAAGTATTTTTCATTTGTAAACACAACCTTTTCTACCGATCAGGTAATGTCTCATTTAATCTTCCGGTTTTCCCTGTACTTTTTTCAGCCAATCCCTGAGCCGGACTGCAATAGGATTATCTGACCCTCAGTATGATCTTGAAAATGGTAGTACACATTAGGGGAGTGAATTCAAACAGTCATCTTTTGTGCCCTATGTATAAGTTAGTGTTTATTAAGTCAAATTTTAACAATTAAGAATTCCTAATGAGCAAGCGAGCAACCATGGTTTCTTAACTCAAACATACTTAGTGTTTAACCTCATTTGACCTTTTGCTCCGCCAGCGACATGTATTGTGGGCAGAACCAAAGTGCTTGCTATTAAGAGCGAACTCTTAATAATTTAGTGATTTCAGTAGTATTAGTTTTAATAAAAAAGAAAGACGTTTATTTGAAAATCTGAGCGATTTCATTGGTGGGCAAATGGGGTCAAACACAAACACATTACCACCACACTTGAAATGGCCCACATTTGTAAAGATAGTTTTCGTAATATTTAAGAATAAAAATAATCTAAGGCTTGGAATGCTTTTACGAAATTAAAGTATTTCCCTGATTATTATGCTTGACAATCTTAAAGATTTGAAATGTTCTCAAGGTCAGTTAGTTTGACTGTATTAGAATAACAGAAGTAACAAGATGAAACAGTAATGCAGACCAAAGATGTTTTTCCATTTTAATAGCACTCTGTAAAGTGATTGGATAGTTTTCCATACACTATTATCTACTTGAAATGAGCAAATGTTTTACAGGAGTTGCATAGATGGATTCGTTCATGATGATCATTATGTGTCTAGGAAAAAAAGCAGCATATTAACTATTACCCCTTTGAATGGCACAGAAGCAGTTTTAACTTCATTTATTGATAAAATCTAAATTTACATCACAATAACATACATTACTTATAAGTTATTTCAAGTTATATAAACAATTTATTAACAAAAATTTAAACATTTCCGCTGGACTGAGTTTTCCGTTATAGGACAGCAATAAGACCGTAATGTGAGCCGCATTTTAAACATGTCCGACACAGGTATTTAAATAGAATGCGTAATAGAATGCAAAATTCTATTAATAGTTTATTTTCCGACAGAATGGATTTCTGGTAATGAAATTTATATTTCTTTTTATGCCTCCGAAGGGTGGCATATTAAAATCGCACCGTCTGTCCGTCTGTCCGTCTGACCGTCTGTCCGTCCGTCCGTGCGTCCCCACTTACAAATTCGTGTCCGGACTGTAACTTTGTCATGCATTGAAGGATTTTAAAATAACTTGGCACACATGTCTAGCACATCAAGACGACGTGTCGCGTGCAAGACCCACATCCCTACCTCAAAGGTGAAGGTCACACTTGGAGTATGAAGGTTATGGAATCCTCTATATATGCACACATTCGTGTCCGGACTGTAACTTTGTCATGCATTGAAGGATTTTAAAATAACTAGGCACACATGTCTAGCACATCAAGACGACGTGTCGCGTGCCAGACCCACGTCCCTAGCTCAAAGGTCAAGGTCATATTTAGAGTTTGAAGGTAATGGATTCCTCTATATATGCATATATGCACACATTCGTGTCCGGACTGTAACTTTGTCATGCATTGAAGGATTTTAAAATAACTTGGCACAAATGTCTAGCACATCAAGACGACGTGTCGCGTGCAAGACCCAGGTCCCTAGCTCAAAGGTCAAGGTCACACTTAGAGTTTGAAGGTAATGGATTCCTCTATATATGCATATATGCACACATTCGTGTCCGGACTGTAACTTTGTCATGCCTTGAAGGATTTTAAAATAGTATGGCACAAATGTCTAGCACATCAAGACGACATGTCGCGTGCAAGACCCACGTCCCTACCACAAAGGTCAAGGTCACACTTAGAGTTTATAGGTAATGGAATCCTGTATATATGCATACATTTGTGTCCGGACTATAACTTTATTATGCTTTGAAGGATTTTAAAATTACTTGGCATAACATGTCTCGCACATCAAGCGGATGTGTCGCGTGCAAGACCCAAGTCCCTACCTCAAGGTCAGGTCCACTTAGTGTTTAATTGGAATACTGTATGCATGATTACTCTGTCATGCATGGAAGGATTTTAAAATTACATAGCACATTTATTGAGCACATGGAGAGGACACAGACTGTGAGGCACCTCTTTCGGGGGCATTCGTCACTTGTGAGGGACAGCTCTTGTTATTTATAAGAATGGTAAATGATATTTTTATTAATATAACTTATATGCATTTAATAAATTATACAAAATATAACACCTGGGGTTATTTTTATTTGATTTATACAGTTGTAAGCACTATTATAACTTGACATTTAAAAAAAAATCTATTCAGTGTGATTTTCATCTTGTCATTTAATTTTTCTTATTTTATTGTATTTATTAAGGAGTTTAGTTTGCGGACATGCTTTTGCTTTACGTATCTTTTCTAGAAGTTTGTGTACAAATCAAAGTTCATGCCCGAGGCCTCAAATGTAGAAAAATTATGTGTTTAATTTTAATTTTTGACTAAGCTATTCACAGACATTCCAAATACTCAATGCCGCCTCTAAAACAACAGTCATATCAGCCTTCAGCTATTCCTCTAAAAGTTCAGGTTCAAATTCAGTTTCTACACCCATTGAGATTTCATTTTCTCCTGGCTGTTCCACCACTATTTTTCCAGTGGCAGCACCTAGACCCGTTAAGAGGCCTGCACCCGCAGTTCCAGCGGAGGGCTGAGATCCAGATGTAGAAGCCCCACAGCCCATTTGTGTTGTTTCAAACTAATTTGCTGCTTTTTGTGTTTAGATCAGCTTGTACAATATCTCCAGTTGTTCAGTCACCTTTTTGGGCACTCTAGGTACTCGCCTTTTATCTGGTCTTATTGTCCACTGCTTCAATCTGTAGTTCAAGATTACTGGTATAGTGTTCAAGGTAGCTGCACTGAGCACGTCACCAGTCCTGAAAGAAATGAAAACATGCAATTTTACAATTTTATAGTTATGCTTGAAATTCTTTAATTATAAAATATTCTGTTAGAGTTATCTCATTATTACGGTGCCCGTGAAGTGACATGTGATACATTTTTAGCTCACCTGTGCCAGAATGAGCTATTAGGATCGCATTCCATATGACGGACATCCGGACATCCGTTAACATTTTCCTTCAAATGACATCTCCTCTGAAACTAATAGGCTAATGATGATATAACTTGGCAGGGATATTTTTTGCATGAAGCCCTTTCATGGTTGTTCAAATAGTTTCATTTCATGCAGAACTTGGGTTGCTATAGCAACAGAAAGGAAAAACTTTAAAAATCTTCTTCTCAAGAACAGAAAGGCCTAGAGCTTAGATATTTGACATGTGGCATGACTTAGTGGACCTCTACCAAGATTATGACCCCCCCAGGTCAAGATTGACTCTGCCCAGGGGGTCACTTGTTTTTCTATAGGTATATAGGAAAAACTTTAAAAAAATTTCATCTCTGAAACCACAAGGCCTAGAACTTAGATATTTAGCATGTGGCATGACTTAGTGGACCTCTACCAAGAATGTTCAAATTATGACTGCCTGGTTAAAATTGACACCAGCTGGGGGTCATTTGTTTTAATACAGGCTTATTTAGGATTTTTAACAAAAAATCTTCTCTGAAATCACAAGGCCTAGAGCCTAAATATTTAGCATGTGGCATAACCAGGTGACCCTCTACCAAGATTGTTCAAATTATGACCCCCGGGTCAAAACTGACCCCGCACGGGGGTCACATGCTTTTACATAGGCTTAATGTAGGAAAAACTTTAAAAATCTTCTCTGAAACCACAAGGCTTAGAACATAGATATTTAGCATGTAACATTGCCTTGTAGACCTTTACCATGATTGTTCTGAAAATTAACCGTTCTGGGACTTGATTTCACATAGGCTTATATATGGAAATTGTCAAAAACCGCATGGCCCTCTTGTTAAAAAACACTCTTATTCCAAATGAAAGGGAGGTAATTTAAAATATAAGATTTAAAAATCCACTGTGTTATGAAGTATTATACTCAGATGCTATTTTATCTTTTAAATTATCAAGGGATTCTTTCAGTTATATTCTTTTGAAAATTAAGGGTAATTTTTCTCTAAGAAAGTTCGTTTTTGCAAATACTGAGTTACGTGCCTTGAGCTATGTTATAGGGGTCCTTTAATTGTTCTTATTCAAAATACACATAATCTAACATAGTGTCCTAAGTGTTTTTTCTGTTGACTTCTCATGGCACAATGAAATTGGAGTACATAGCTAACTGTTTTAAGTTTAAGTCATTTGTATTGAGAGGATGCGAGTTTTTAAACCTTAAAGAAATCAGTAATAGTATACTTGTAATATGGATTTCTGACCAATAGCAATAGACTGCAATAGTAATCAAAGGACTGAAAGTGCTGGAGGATTGATTGTCTCTGAACAACACAGTCTGCACACATACATGTGTAAATATCAGGACAGCACAGACTGTACATATCAGGACAACCCTTGCAAGTTATAAACTGGAGACACAACTGTCCACAAATTTTGACCTTTAACCATTTGTGTAAACTTTACTTTTGAGATAGGAACCTATGTGTTACGTTTTGTCATTCACTGACTATGTTCAACTACCCTATGATGTATTAAGCTGTGAATGGTAACTGAGAAATGGATTTTGACAAAACTGAACTGAAAATTCATAGTTTGAACAATTGATTGATTCAGATTTACGTCACACTCAGCTAAGGTCATATTGCAACTTCCGGCTGTAAAACTGCATGCGATACATCACAAAATGGTGGGTAATCAAAGGGTTGGCAAGACAACAGGTGTTTCTCTTTGGATGCTTTCCATTTTGTCACTGCATCTCAAATGTCAACTTTGTCCACAAAGAGAATTTTTCATAAGTGCATTCAACCATACACATTAAACTTTGATATGATTTGGCACACTGAAATCCCTTTCAACAGTGACAGTCTGATCGAAATTACTACAAAATGATCATTAAAATCACTCAGAAAGACATTCTTGTTTCTCCTGTTAAGGTTCGTCGACCATCTCTTGTTATGCGTCTACGATACCATGATGACGGTATCATACGAACCAATACACACAAAACGCAATGGTACAAAAATCAGACGACAACAACGACGGTACAAAATGCGGATCGATCCGAAATTAGAAGACAACGACGACGGAATAGGGTCAAAATTAGACATATCCCATACTGGAAGAGTATTTTGTAAACAACTTATCTTGCATTTTGAAGCGTTTTGAGTGGTTTTGAAATGTTTTTTTTGTAGTAATGTGATCATACACTTTTTAATTGCGTCATAAAAGACGCTCTTTGCTATTTCCGTTGCGTCATTGACAAAATGAGTGTGTTAAAAAAGCAGAAAACGTGCTCTTGCGGAAACACTGAATTTAGTGTCTCCGGTCCGACTAGAAAACTGTTGTGATCAAAACCACGAAGAAAATAGTTCTATACAGAACAGATACTTTGTTGATTTTTAGTAACAAATTATAGGAAAAACAACAATATAATATTATGCTATTCTGAAATGTTTTGACATTATTTAGATCTGTTACTATAATTTTATTATACAGAAGACAGTATAATTCGTAACAAATGAATATACGGAACTACTTGTTTGTATGTAAAGTGTTCGGCCGTAAGGAAGCTATACTCTGTTAACATTGGCCTGAATGAAAAATCAATCGATCCAAAAAGTTATGGTCAGTAGTCACTGCTACTATTGAGACCATGCATTTGCTTATATTAATATTGTTTGAAATATTTGATAAGACCTCAACATTGTGTCTTTGCAATAGGAAGAGATGTTATTTTGGCAGTCATCAAATTCATTGTCGTATAATATAATTACATTTGAATAGATGGATGGAATCTAATCATGGAATATAATTATGTAATTAGGAACAAAGTACCAGTTTGCATCCTGCTTATTTAACCAAATTCTGTCTGTAGCTCAAGAATTTTTACCTTTGAAATTTTGATTTAGAACAAATTCAGTTTCAGTTATTATCAAAATCTGAAGTATTGATAATTAAACATTAAAAGCATCAGACTGACTTGAGAACTAAGCATATTTTGATGAATCTCTTGTACAGCATTCTTCTTAGAATTCAGATATTTGAATGATGAAGTGACTCTTTTGTTTGTTCCTGACAGTAGTGAATATTGGGTACATTTAGTTCCCCAAGAGACCATTTAAGACTGTTTCATTAATTTCTATAGCAGTACCATAAATACTCAGCCATAAGTAGACCAACTACAATCCCTAAGCTTACTCGACTTATGAACGAGTTATACAACATTTGTAACCAAATATTGACAAACATGAGTGATTTAACTCGAGCTCAATTAAACCCCCGATGTGGTAGTCTTAAGTTTAGCAAAATATCGGGGTGCAGTAATTTTTAGCTATTAGGTTTGCATTCCGTCTGTCGTCCGTCCGTTAACATTTTCTTTCAAACAACATCTCTGAAACCACAGGGCCAATGTTGATGAAATTTGGCATGGGTGTTCCTTGCACGAAGCCCTCCCATAGTTGTTCAATTAATTTCGGTCCATGCAGAATTCAGGTTGCTATGGCAACAGAAAGGAAAAACTTAAAAAAAAACTTTTTCTCAAGAACAGAAAGACTAAGAGTTAAGGTATTTGGCTTGTGGCATTGGGTAGTGGACCTCTACCAAGATTGTTTAAATCATGACCCCTGGGTCAAAATTAACTTGAAAACTACTGGTTGGAATTCAATACAACTTCATACAATGGTCCAGTACATTGAGAGAAAGTGCAGTGTACAAGAACCATAACTCTATCATGAGTAATTACAGGAGTTATTGCCCTTTGTTTCTTTTCCTTGTCCGGAGCATAACTTGAAAACTTCTGGTTGGAATTCAATATAACTTCATACAATGGTCCAGTACATTGAGAGGAAGTGCAGTGCACAGGAACCATAACTCTATCTGTACTCATTATGGGGTTATTGCCCTTTGTTACTTTACTAGTCAAGTATTTATGCATATAGATAGATGGTAGATGACTAAACAAATCTGTATTCCACATGTCATTGTAATCATCATCATCACTCACTCAGATCTCCATACAATGTTAAGGTAGCTATCGATACTAATTTGCTTTAAAATCACAAATTTCTGTTTTTATGCATTATTTTATGTTCAATTTAACTTCTATATATAAGCGAAATCAAAGATGCTGAAAAAATAATGAAAACGTGCTTTATGAACCGTTAAAGTTGATGGGTATGTATTCCAACAGCGTCACGCTCTATGTGTGTCAGAAACCGTTCATAGCTCCGCCCCTTTTGAGGCACTGATAAGGGATAATCAATAAACTGGTAGAGTCAACCGGTATTGATCAGTTAATTGTTTTGATGATTAGATGTGCACGCTTAGCAATTCAGCAATTATAAATGAACAATTAACAGGTAATTGTAAATATTTGTTTGTATAAATTGTCATCCCACTGAAATACTGACTGCATACTATCAATGCTAAATCAAAGTTGTTTTTATTTTTGACAGAATCTATTAAAATGAATGCAAAAAGATAAACGAATATGTTACGAAAACAAATAAACTAAAATTATTCTCTTTACAAATCCTTCCACACAAGTCGGCATGTGAAGAAATGTGTGACCTAAAAGCATTTGAATATTAGAATTCATAAAAGTTTGTGAATTACTTTTTTCAAAAAATGAATATGCATTTGATCTGGAAAAAATGTTGTAATAGAACGTTTTGTTTTCAAATAAGAAGGCGTCTTGGTAAAGCTGCATATGCGAAGACCAGAAGTTTATCATATAATCAAATGTTCACTAAACAAACGGGGTTGTGATGCAAAGAAGTTGTAAGCAGGTACATGTATAATGATTCTAAAGTTAGAAAAAAGTGTTATCATTACTTTCTCATGGTGGTATTATCTCGGTCCCTTTTCATGAAAAATACATTTCACTGTCGTAAAGGCATACCTGCTCATCTAATAATTATAATAATATACATGTATATTGTTTATATTTTTTTGCCGAATGTTTAACTATCATTCATAAATCGAAAATTGGGAAATATGAAACGAAAAGAAATTTTTCAGAATATTTGGACTACATGGAGACAAATAAATAGGATAATTTTTATCATAATATAACTGGTTTTTATTGTAAATTTTACAAACGAGTTTCAAAGCGTTAATAAATCAGGATACATAAATTATCTTCAATCCATTGTACTGTATGAGATTAACTAATTTACAGCCTCAGGCATTATCAGTATGATACGCGATCAATAAAGCACGCACGCGAGGTATGGTTGACTAAGAAGGTAGGGACATCACACATATCGATCATAGTGGACAGCCTATGCTTGATTAGAAAACAAGATGCCGAATCATTCTGGCTCATAACAACAACAAAAACACTAAATGAACAGTAAAGCATAGCCTACAATAAAGGAGTGAAATATACCTATATAAATGAACTATTTATACTAAATTATTTGACAAATTAAACGAAACTTACCTAAAGTTGAAGTTTGATGTTAATTTTGTTAGTCCTAATCTACCAAGAATCACAGGAGTGAACGTGGTCACATGACACGCAAATCAGACTTTAGAGGATAGATCACCATGGACTGTGGATGTGTAAGTTGCATTAAGGGTGGGTTTTTAGGGAGGACCTGTGATTCTTGGTAGAGAAGGACTAACAAAATTAACAACAAACTTCAACTTTAGGTAAGTTTCGTTTAATTTGTCAATTTTGTTATCCTAATCTACCAAACGAATCACTGGAGTTTTTAGAGTCCATGTTCATGGTGACAATTTGTTCGGTCAATAAAACCATTCCGTTTCCTTGCAGTAAAGATTTATTTACAGCAGAAAACAGGTTACATGAAAAAGTAAATTAAAGTAATGATAATGAATTGACTAGAAAGTGTTTATGTCTAATACTGTAGTAATACATGTAAATTTGTGAGAATGGGCATTTTTAAACTGACTAGTAACCCAACTGTAAAAGTTGACAAATACACAAATGATAATGTACATAATTATTTAATACAGCAATAGGTTCAATGTACACACAAACATGTAAATAGCAACTGAAGGCACAATTTATACAACTTTATCTGATGCCTTTAGTCTGACAATGTTTTAAACCCTTTATTATTGAAATGTTCATAAACCATGATTTATAGATGGTAAGTCCCCACGTTCATTTCTAATTCACTTTAAATATTAGTATGACTTTCAAAAACCTATTCTAGCAAAATTGTTCTATTTTATGTGTTTTTGTGCAGATTCAATACTTCATTACTAAACTGAGCGTTGTTTGTGATTTCTCTTTTGTAAAATTTCCTGAACACACAGTCAGATTTCCAGCCTGCTGTTTTAAGTATAGTGTCTATTGGTATTTTTCCTACTACTGCACTAGTGGCTGCACCTCTTGTGCTATGTGGGCTGAAAATAGTCATATCCAATCCCGCTGCTGCCAGTACACTTTTGATCCATTTGGAAAGAGTTGACTTACTGATTGCTTGGAAAGGTTCCTGAGAACTTATAAAAAGTTTTGATTCATGACCCCTATTTTCAGCAGTTCTTTTAATGTATTCTTGTAGCGTTTTTATTACACATAAGTCTTCATCTGAATAAGCCTGAATAAAAATTTCTCTTAAATGATTGTTCGCTTTTGTCTGTTTTAATAGGTCACCGATCCTTATTTTAACATCATTCTCACTAAGTGCTAAGTTGTCCAACGTAATATAAAAAAGTGTTTGGCAACGTTGCCCGGTTGTAAGTGCTAACAATGTAAGTAATTTCATTCCAAGTTGACGAATATGTAAGCTATGTAAAGGTGTAAGCGATTTGAGGTATCTCAAGACTACCCTACATCCCATGTATAATTGTATTTTGGTAACGCCGGTCTGTTCTGAAAAATGCCTTTCATAAACTGTTTTATTAATATGTGACTCGCCAAATGTTCATTCTTTACAACATATATAAAGCTAGAAATTGCTGACTTTGCAGTGTTAATGGCACTGTATCCTAGACCACTATTATACAATAATGTAAGAAATTTAAGCAATGTATTTATAGATGGTGAAAATGTAGATATTTGTTGTTCACCACAAAATGACATCCACTGCCTGATATACGTCCCATACTGTTTTTTAGTGTTTTCTCTCCAAGAGGATAGGATAATGTCTGCAGCCTCTTCTGAAATTCCTGCACTGCACAACTCTGTCCGCAGATCTTGAAAGCACATAACTGTAGTTTGTCCAGTGGGTGGTATTCCCCTGTGATTGGATTTCTTAATATTTGGTTTCCTTTTGGTAACAATAGAGGGTGTGCCGTTACCATTTGGAGTAGTCGGGGAAACCATGGTTGAGTCGTGAAAATTGGCGCCACCAGTACTGCTTTTGCTTTGTCCATTTCCACCTTCTGAAGAACTGCAGCTATGACACTAAAAGGAGGGAATACATAAGAGTTAAATTTGTACCAGTTTAACGAAAAAGCGTTTATGGCAAAAGCTGCTGTATCAGGTAAGTATGATACATACACTGGTAACTTGAAATTATTACGAGCAGCGAACATATCAATGTCACATATCCCATATCTGTTCATTACAATTTTGAAAATATTTTCATCCAAAGACCATTCCATATCAGGGTTTAATTTTTCGCGGCTTAGCTTGTCCGCAAATGTATTAACTTTTCCTGGAATATGGAATGCCGTCAACATAATGTTCCGCGAAGCACACCATTCCCACAATTCTCGTGTTAAATCATTTAATTCCTGTTTCCGTCCCCCCATTTTAGAAATGTATTTTATTGCAGTTGTATTGTCTAAGAGTAATTGTACATGTTCGTTACTATTCACACATAACATTTTGACTGCTAGAAATGCAGCTTTAAGTTCCAGATAATTTATGTGAAATTTCTTATCCTGTGTAGTCCAGATACCAATAATTTGTGCGAACTCTTTAATAATTATGTTTGGCTTCTTTAAAATATGATTGCACTGTGATACAATATCTTGCACTTTTCTATTAGTAAGTCTTATTGTCATGTTCTGAGAATTAAGTAAGAACCCTACAAATTCGATTTCTTGCTTAGGCACCAGCTCAGACTTTTTAGGGTGCTTAGTTAAGCCTAAATTATCAACAAGTGCGACCGTTTCTGCAACGTTTTTTGAACAATTTTCAAATGAATCTCCTTTAAGTAAAACATCATCAATGTAAGAGACATTAATATGCCCATCTTTACGAAGGCTTGAGAAAACCGGTTTCATGAGTTTCGTAAAGATTCTATGTGCACTAGATAAACCATTTGGGAGAGACGTTAACTGAAGAAGTTGTCCTTTCCATGTAAACCTTAGGAATTTCCTTGAGCTGGGTGAGATTGGTACACTGTAATATGCATCTTTTAAATCTAATTTAGCCCAGAAGCACGATTGTCTTATCAATGGTAAAACTGACTTTAATGTTTCCATTTTAAAATGTTTTTGTTCAATATGTTCATTTAAATTACTCAGATTTAAAATTAATCTATATGATCCATCAGTCTTTTGACGAATGAAAATGCTTGATATAACTTGTCCATGACAATGGTCTGCTTTTTCTATAATATTTTTCTCAAGTAATTCTGAAAGTAGCGAATCAATGACTTCTGTTTTAGTATCATTGAATTTTATTTCGCCTCTGGAACACTGATTGCAAGGATTTGTGTCAAATTCTATTTTGTAACCCTGACGAACAATTGTCAAGAGGTTTTTATCAGAAGTAATTTCTATCCAGTTTCTGTAAGAGGCAGACACTTTTCCCCCATAACAATTACGAGGGGTATTTATTAATGTTTCCATATTAACCGTACTTACACTTTTATTATCTGAGATTTCTACTTTTGGAGGCCCACAGTCTTCTTGTGCATTCTTTGTGTCGCTGGGTAGTGGCTGTGTGACCTCTTCTTTCCTAAAAAAGGCTTCCCTTTGCTTTGACCTGAACTTGTTTGATGGCTATAGCCCGATTTGGTAAAGTTACTGTTGTAAGATGATTTATCAAATCTGCGGGTTTCTTTACGTTCATATTTCTGGAATTGCCCTTTAGTCTTCTCTGGTCGACTGGCAGTAATGTTGTTTCCTAATTTCTGACTTGCGTCAAGCTCTTTGATTTGCTCTGAGACGTCATCTCCGAAAAGGAGTGTTGAGGAAATTGGAGACGATTCATGGCACAAGGACCGGTACTTTCCCGATATTGCAGGGTTGAGCAGGCGTTTTCTCTGAACCGATAAGTCATGATGGGCGTACGCCAGCAAGGAGTAGGAGTCCATTAACAGATCCATTACCTCTTCTGAATCTAAGTTGTCTGACGTTAGGGCTTTATTCATTAACTGGACAACAGGTATCATGCCTGATGTCAAGTATGCCTGTGTCCTTTGAAACAGTTTATCTGAATCTTTTATTTCTTTGTCAGTGTATTTACTAGTCCACAATGATTTTTCTACTTTTGGAACAGCCAAGAATTCGAAATTTTCTGGTCGTAGATATTTCCCTTGAAGTTGTTTAACTTGTTCACATTTATGCTCTATAGGGGTCTGCAGGCCTTTATTGATAGTTTCTGCCAGATCAGCATGAATTCCTGGCCCGAGCGCCTTTTCTTTTGTAAACATCTCGGCCCTTGATTTTAATGTCTTCAATTTCTGGTCCTCTTGGGATTCTCTAGTGTTGTCTTTTAATCTTTTAGGAGCTGGTTGATCCTCGTCCGACGACTCAATGACCACAGATTGTCGTTCATCATCGTCCATATCCGAATTGACATCGCTGTCCGAAACGACATGCATTGCATTGTTTTCGTTAGTGTCGTTGCTTGCCTGTGTACTGGGACGCTTAATTAATTCGTCCCGAAGAGATTTAACAGTTTCTGTTAAATTTTTCAATGCTTCTTGTTGTTCCGTACACATTTTTTGTGTAATCCCAAGTTGCTGCTGAAAATCCATGGGCGCAGCCATGTTTCTTTGTTGGCTAGTGCTAGCCTCGTTCGGAATGACGAGGTACCTGGGGAATCCCAGCACGTTACTATTAATAGACGATTGTCCGAAAGTGTTCACTTCAGGTGAAAAGCCCTGAAAAGTGTTATTTCCCGCTTGTTGGGATGAAACAGTAACATTTTGAGCCACATTGTCATTTGAAGTATCAAACAAAATCACATTTTCATCATTGTCCGTCATTTTCAGCTTCTGTCTTAGAGGCAACGAGAACAAAGAAATTCAATCGTCCCCAAGAAATCTGTAATTATCTTTGTCAAAATCGAGCCATCAACAATTGATGAAGCTTCCGATTGTTTCAATATTGTCCGTGCATCATAAGGCACACATTTTCCCGATCAATTCGATATTATTGTCCATAAATAACAAATAATTTTTTCCGATAATTTTTGATGTTGCGCGTTTGTTGTTGAAACCTCTTTCTGATTTGCGTGTCACGTGACCACGTTCACTCCAGTGATTCGTTTGGTAGATTAGGATAACAAAATTATACACTTTGAGCCACTTCTAACCCGACACTTATATAACTCGGTATAACTGGATTATTTTGTATGCGGATTTCGTTCAAGTTTAGAATGAGATTGATTCAACACATCATACATACTTCTGCGAAATTAAAATTCTAATTGATTAAAGAATACATATAAAATTTTAACAAATTGAAAACATCACTGTAAAATCCGATTTCACAAAATGACATAAAGGTTTTTTTACAACGGTACAGTTAACTGTCATAGTATTCAAATGAATTTGCATTCTTGACGAAGTCATTTTTAGCAATTTTCATAACCTTTTATTATATTGTATCTTGTAATTTGTATAAAACAGTTGCACAAAGGGCACTGCATGGTAGTTGTGTTTATTATTTACAGATGTTGCCAAATTTTATTCATCGCCTTATAAGCTCAGATTACTAAATGAATTACTTTTTTTTTTTATAAAATCGGAGTTTTAACTAATTATATTTTTTAAAAGTTATATCAAATGCTTAAACACCATTAACATGTTTTCAAGTCGTTTACAACAGCTTCGAGTGTCATAATTATCAATCACCCCGCCAACTCTACTGCAGATATAAGTTCTCGTTCAACTATCTCCATTTTCCCCGCTGTGTACCTCAAATACTTTAGATAATCACGTGACCGTCTTGTCGAAATACCGTAGTAGCAATAAAACACAGAGAAAAAAGTTGTAAAAATCACATTAACATGATTTTGTGGGCGGATCTTGTATTAATTCTGATATGACAGGGTTAATTATGTATGGATTATCATATAATTGTACTTATGTATAATTGGATGCATTTAAATGGGTTTTGTTTCATATAATCCAATCAAATTATGAGTGTCTTTAGAATTCGGCGTTTTTTGACACTTGCTTTGAAGGAAGATGTGTCAACTTTGAACAAGCATAATTTTGTTAATTGGAGGTTGATTAACATGGGGTTTTGACCAGTTTAAAGAGAATTTTATTACGGATCCCTCCGTGTCAGGAATTTTTGATAAATTGGTCAGGGGATTAATTATCTTTAAATACATAACAAGTGGTCAGAAAAAAAGGCTGCATTTTCTTTGATGTTAATTTTTGTTTGTTTGAAGAATGATATGGAAAATCCGTGACACGGATCCCTAGACATTATAATTACAGTTGACTCTCGTTATCTCGAATTTCAAGGGACCAGACCTTTTACTTCGAGATAAACGAAGTTTGAGGTAAGAGGAGGGGCTTTTAGTTGTTGTTTTTTTTTTTGACGTATATGGACGAATAGTGCACAAAATTCCCTGTTTTCAAGACAGACAACTATTTGTATTTATTTTATTGATGCAAATTTTCCCTGAAACATTGGAACACAAATTCAATTTTAATTACATTTTATTTTTGCATATACCCAAACAGCCCTTAGTAATAGATATCAAGCATATCTACATACTTGTATCGGCCCGAGCGAAGACTGATATATTCGTTCAGAAATCATCTTTTTTATATAAAACCAACTATTATCATTTAACCTCTCAAATAAATTAAGTTTTTAAAGTAATTACGCATTTTTCATCATTAATTACACGTAGTCACCTGCAATTAAAGTAAATCCATGAAAAAACAAACAACAATAATTACAACAAGTGTGAATTGGCAAGACAACGTCTCACCCTTGCTTTGACCAGCCGCACCTTTGATCCGTCGGCGACTTTCGCACTTCGACTTAACGAGTTGACAATACACTGGAATTTGATTGACGGGACCAAAAAATCCTTTCGACACATCCCGAGTCTCGATATGTCAAATTTTGTCTTAAAATGAGATACTTTGAGATACTGAGAGTCAACTGTATATACATTTTTTTATGAATTTGGTGGTAAAAATTGCAAAAATGGCTTTGCTATCGCTGTTCAAAATTTTATGAAATTTATCAAATATCATACAATATCAACAGGGATTATTCTAGGTCAAATTTTCAGTGAGATATTTCTCCCATTTGTCAAATATTGGTGAGATATTTTTAATTTGAGTGAGAATTTTTCAGTTGAAAAGCAAAAACACATTACGCAATTAATGATTATTTATAGACAAGAACAAAAACACATGGAACAGTTCACTTATCTCATACAGATAGACTGACTATGTCATAATTGTGAGTCTAGAGAACAGCTGTGTCTGCAAAATAATGACCCAGGGATAAAAGATGCAGACGTTCTCTCAAAGATCTGACTGGCCTTCTATTTCCATGCTTTAAGCTGGGTGTTCAGTAGGCTTTGAAGCTCAAGGGTCATTTCAGTCTATTCAGTCTAAATTTTCAAGGGTCAAAATCAAATTTTCAAGAGTTAAAGTGACAATTTTAAGGGCCAATACAAGGGTCATCGGGTTTAGGTAATGTATCCTAGAAGCTTGTATTTGATGTTTCTCTGTTTGTGTCCTGCTGTTTTTTCAGTGGTATTTTCTAATAATTTCTAAATAGGATAGTTGCTCATCGTTTTCCTAGGTTTTATTAGCTGAAAATTATGTTGTTCTTCCTTTTGTCACATATTTTCGCGACCTCGCCTGTCTGTGAATTTCCGTCATGCCCCCGCCCCTTCCCCGGACCGATTTTGACAGTTTAAAAAAGTCCAAAAATACATTGAAATAATGATTAGAAGTGACAAATACTGTAGACGCCTGGTATTGCCGCTGAAAATTAGAGTACTTCGAAAAAAATACGTTCGGAACAATTTTTAAGGTTAATTTTTCAACACATTAATCACTTATTTTGATATTAGAAATCAATGCTTTTATTGTCATTAGTTACTCTTCAACATCAGTGCTGGTCAAGTTTTATCGAGTTTTTAAACATAAAAGCATGTGCTTTTTGTAATAATGACATACTTATGATTATCGGAATAACAGAAAATGTTTAATTGTCTTTTGATTTTATGTTTCCGGTGATCCCTGAATAACAATTCACAAAGTCGTGTCAGAGTCGGCCCTAATTAGTCTGTGTTATTAAAATTATTGTTCATCAATTAACAGCTTTGATGACGAGCGAGACAGCCACGTGCTTATTGATAGGTAGTGACTAATTAGCCCCGCCTTCTTTCGTATATTAACCAACAGACGACAATCGATTTTTGACTGACGGCGTAATCGCCGAGAATTGTTACGACGCCCACATATTTTATCCAATAGAAGACGGTCGGATATTGATTGACATAGCGAAATTGACGAAACAGTTTTAGTGCATCCTTGAAGTCGAACTCCTGTAGCTTAGAGCCTTGAATGGGTTACACAACAATGGAAAGAGCGAAAATTGGACCAAACGGCGCAAACATGAAGGTTGCAAAACAAATCCCGAATTTCCGAAACCGCCGCGGTACCGACATAAAACACGCATTTACTCGACTTGAATAAGAACATATTCTCTATTACCAGCAATGAACGAATTTAATCGATCGCACCTTGTATCGAATTTCGGCAGCAACATTGTAATTGTTAAAAAGAATGTATAGGCCTACTGTAGTTCACACGTTTATAATATTGATTCTCGCGCCAATTATCGACGTGTCAAAGGTCAGAATTTGACAGAAAAGCACCGAAAATTAAAATAATAAGCTAAAAGTCAACTGAGAGGGAGCGCGATTTTTTCTCTCAATTGATGATTTTCAATGCGATTTCGGCAATTTTTATGCGATAAATCGCAGAAATCGCATCCTAGAATTATCCCTGTATCAAAGGCAAAAAACAAAAAAAGTTTTAAAAATCATGAAACAACTTGTTTAAGTCATAATCTATATAAAAGATACAAAATATATGATACAGTTATTGTTTAAATGGGTACTTTAACTCCACTGAGCCGACCCTAAACCCCTACCTTAAAGAGGAATTTGTCAACTCATGTCTGTAAATTGATATTATATTTAATAACACCATTCAGGAAAGTAAATATAATTACTGTCAAACTTGCATGAAGAGACCACCTTATGGAAAGTCAAAGGAGGGTCTCTTAATGTCAAGTGGCCTCTTAATACAAAGCAACGAATGACCACAAAGATGTATATCTGTATGTAAATCAATGTAGCGTATACAGTGGTGCTTACGTATAAGTTTGCACACGGAAAGAACAATACACGCACAATACACGCAAACGGAACGCACGATAACTGATAACTGAATCATGAATGATGAGTGATAAGAACAAAACACGATACACGATTCCAGATGAACGAAACGAAAAACGATTATTTGATGAACTCGGACATTTTCGTTTTCTTAACAACAATATTATAAATATATGTCTAATTACGATGTAAGAGGTTAATCAAATCCCCGTTAAAGTCCTAAATTATCAATAATTTACAGATCATAAGAATAATTAGTAGTTGAATAGCAGCACACATACTTATTAGATCAATAATTAGATATTGTAAAGAATCATAGAACGAAAAATCCGACGTATAATTTTACAGTTACAGTGAGCACTTTACCGAATGTCTAGACAGAAGAAATTAAAAATTATCAAGTGAAATCACATATCTTTTGCGTCGGTAGAATAACATATTATTCTTCGTATCTGGTGTAAATCTTGCACGATATGCAGATCGTCTACTTTCGGTTCACCGGAAGTCAACATCTCTTCTTCCCACAAATATCTCGTGAGAAAAAGAAAAAACTATGTAACAGAAAGATAATTAGATAATTGAAGGAATGATTGTTTTATATTTCATCAATTGTTCTAACATAATTTAATCCGATCTTTGAACAATGATATAAATAATATGCGTTTCGGTAGAGGCTAAAGTGCAAACGTTCTACACGATAGGCCGTCTGCACTATCTTGGACCACTTTTATATAATTTCTATCGTGAATCGTTCATCAAACGGAGCGAACGATGTGTTACACGATACATGATCTGAATGATGCACGATGAATGCACAAACGATAAATGTACAATGAATGCAAACGGAATGCACGATACACGCACGATACACAAAAATTTTGCAAAGTTACACGTGAGCACAACTGTACATGTATACTTGAAATAAATACATAGAAACTAGTGGGATAAATCAAACTAATTATAAGAGAAAATCATACCATAATTCACACAATATATTTGTTTCATGCTAGTGTAAGGTAGCTCTTGTTTCAATCTGTAGCTAGTAGCTATATAAATCAATGTATATAGGTGACTACATGCATGACTGTATATTGTACCCTTAATGATGCATACATAATTAAGTTGTGGTCAGTGCAGGAGTGTAGATATAAAGCTGTCAGGGCCACAGTGCATTATCTTACACAAGTTAACTGTCAAAAGTAATAAAATATGCAAGTAACAAACATTTGAGATGTCATTATGATTGTCATGTATCACTGAACTACATAGTTTGTCTCATATTTTTAAACCAAACAGTGTTTCTGTATATTTTACACATGTAATTTACATTTTCTTGCAGTTTTCTTCATTAGCTGTTTGGATCTTATGTTTTTGCATTCACTGTCTTAACATTAACTTACAATAGTTATAGCTGATGGCAGCTACTGGACACAATTTTGATGCGGAATAAAAATCATGGACAGGATCTATTATGTGAAACTGTTGTAGAGGGTCCTTGAAATACAGTTATGTTACAATGTTTTTAAATACTTGTGCCAGTTCCTGTATTTAAATGGTAACACAAATTATCTTTCCCTTTTAAGCTCACCTGGCACAAAGTGCAAGAGTGAGCTATTAGGATCGTTCACCGTCCAGCGTCTGTCGTTAATATCCTATGTTGTACCTTCGCATTCTCCTTCAAATGACATCTCCTCTGAAACTTGGCAGTGGAGGCCTATGATAGTTGTTCAAATAATTCCATTCCATGCAGTACTCTAGTTGCCATGGATACAGAAAGGAAAAACTTTAAAAATCTTCTTCTCAAGAACAGGAAGGCCCAGAGCTTAGATATTGCATGTGACATTGCCTGGTGGACCTCTACCAAGATTGTTTAAATTATGACCCCTGGGTTGAAATTGCTTCAAAACTTGGTCACCTGGGGTCAATAACTAGGTTCCCATGGCAAATAAAAGAAAAAGCTTATAAACACCATAGAAACCACATTTTGCATTTATTAAAAAGCATTGTTTTTAATGATAAAGTTTTTAGAGAATTTCAGATGAATATTAAGTGGTAGAGTCTTTTAATTAGTTCCAAGTGAGACACTATGCAATGTACCACAATCTTATAGTTCATTTAAAAAACAGTCCAATTATTCACAGACAATATCATATAGATTTACACAAAGTCCTATATGTGTAACAGTCACAAAGAATTAAAAATGTTCAGTTTGTACACAATAGTCAACCACTTTTAGTTAAGATTTGATAGCATGATAGCAAAAATTGTATGTACGAAATTTCTTTCAAACATTTTAGATATTTGGCATGTAGCATTGTCTAGTGGACCTCTACCAAGATTGTTCAAATTATGACAAGAATAATTGTTAGGATATAAAAATTAATCAATAACTAGTTCCTTTTACAGTTCTTTGTTACAGACCTATGCCGCCATAGCTCAAAGCTCGTCGAAATCTGAAAAACACATTTTTTGTCAGTTTTTATTGAATTTCTTTCTTATAACCTTTGGACACCGGCATATTTTGTTACACACTCGACAGACATGCATGCGTTTTTGTAAACACTGTACATCACGTTTTGGCTACTTTCGGTTTACTGCGCGTGTTGTATACGTCAGCAAATAGATTGAGCTGTAACATGAAAGTAAAATTTCCATTGGCCCACCTACAGAGGTCACGCGCAGGGGTCACCCTGCCTGCTAACCTGCGCATGGACTTTTTTTTTTTTTTTTTTTTTTTTTTTGCTAACGGGAGGTCAATTTCAAGCGTTCTCATAAGATGTCAATATACCTAGGTTTGAGTACGACATGTCTGCTTTATGTCTGTGAAAAAATATTTGCACGCGCTCAAAACACTATCCCACAGGGGCCTGTACGCGAACGTTGGTAAAATGAAAATTTTCAAAGCTGGTAAAATTGTGTCCAAGGTCATTTTCAAGGTCGTCTAAAAGTGTCAGCATTTGCCTCGGACGTCTGAGTTTTCAACAGTCAGGAGCTGTCGGCATAGCCTTTAAATTCATACAGACAAAACGTGTTCCATACGGTCACTGTCACTTCTATGGAAGGCCAAACCTGTCTTAACCCGCGTATACGTTTTATTACGTTACAGGTGTTCAAAGGATATGCACATTGACCCCAATTTTTTATTTTTGCATTCTAAAACAAAGGTTTTAATCAAACTGTAGGCAAAATATGTGAAAAACCTTGTTATTCCTTCATCATGAAATATTCATTTATCAGAAATTTAAAAAATGAATTTTAATAAAGTGGGTGGGGTAATAATTATTAAGGAGGATATATTTATTCAGATGATGATAGAAATACCACTATCTCTAATTTTTCATCCTAAAGTATGACATACTACATTAGAAGAGATTAAAACTTGATACCCATTCTGAAACAAACACCACATACATAAACGTTTACAATATGAAAATTCTAGCTAATTCTGCATTAAGCACCTTATCTGATAGTGTATCACTAAAGATTAATATTGCGAAAAAGTTAAGTCATTGACCCATCATTATTTTTCCAGAAATTAACTAGCAATATGTTAGTCTCCATAAAAAACAAGGTCAATAAAATTCCTTCATATTTTGAATTTCAGCAGTGACCCCCCTTAATCTGAGATATGCAATTTGAATATTACTTATTATACCCCCAAAACGAAGTTTGTGGGGGTGTATATAGGAGTCATCCGGTGGTCGGTCAGTCGGTCAGGTGGTCTGTTGAATTTTCCTTGTCCGGAGTATAACTTGAAAACTACTAGTTGGAATTCAATACAACTTCATACAATGGTCAAGCACATTGAGAGGAAGTGCAGTGCACAAGAACCATAACTCTATCTTGAGTAATTACAGAGTTATTGCCCTTTGTTACTTTTCCTTGTCCTGAGCATAACTTGAAAACTACAGGTGGGAATTCAATACAACTTCATACAATGGTCAAGCACAACAAGAGGAAGTGCAATGCACAAGAACCATAACTTTATCTTGAATAATTACAGAGTTATTGCCCTTTGTTACTTTTCCTTGTCCGGAGCATAACTTGAAAACTACTGGTTGGAATTCAATACAACTTCATACAAATGATCAAGCACATTGAGATGAAGTGCAGTGCACAAGAACCATAACTCCATCTTGACTCATTACAGAGTTATTGCCCTTTGTTACTTTTCCTGTCTGGGGCATTACTTGAAAACTACTGGTTGGAATTCAATACAACTTCATACAATGGTCTAGCACAATGAGATGCAGTGTACAAGAACCATAACTCTTTCTTGAGTAATTACAGAGTTATTGCCCTTTGTTACTTTTCCTTGTCCGGAGCATAATTCGAAAACTACTGGTTGGAATTCAATACAACTTCATACGATGGTCAAGCACAATAAGTGGAAGTGCAGTGCAAAAGAATAACAACTCTATCTTGACTCATTATACCCCCAAAACGAAGTTTAGGGGGGTATATAGGAGTCACCCGGTGGTTGGTCGGTCGGTCGGTTGGTCGGTCGGTCGGTCGGTCGGTCGGTCGGTCGGTCGGTCGGGCGGTCTGTTGCATTTTCCTTGTCCGGAGCATAACTTGAAAATTACTGGTTGGAATTCCATACAACTTCATACAATGGTCAAGCACATTGAGTGGAAGTGCAGTGCAAAAGAACCATAACTCCATCTTGACTAATTACAGAGTAATTGCCCTTTGTTACTTTTTCTTGTCAGAAGCATAACTTGAAAACTACTGGTTGGAATTCAATACAATTTCATACAATGATGAAGCACAATGAGAGGAAGTGCAGTGCACAAGAACCATAACTCCATCTTGACTAATTACAGAGTTATTGCCCTTTGTTACTTTTCCTTGTCCGGAGCATAACTTGAAAACTACTGGTTGGAATTCAATACAACTTCATAAAATGGTCAAGCACATTGAGTGGAAGTGCAGTGCAAAAGAACCATAACTCCATCTTGACTAATTACAGAGTAATTGCCCTTTGTTACTTTTTCTTGTCAGAAGCATAACTTGAAAACTACTGGTTGGAATTCAATACAATTTCATACAATGATGAAGCACAATGAGAGGAAGTGCAGTGTACAAGAACCATAACTCTATCTAGAGTATTTACAGAGTTATTGCCCTTTGTTACTTTTTCTTGTCCGGAGCATAACTTGAAAACTACTAGTTGGAATTCAATACAACTTCATACAATGGTCAAGTACATTGAGAGGAAGTGCAGTGCACAGGAACCATAACTCTATCTTGACTAATTACAGAGTTATTGCTCTTTGTTACTTTTCCTTGTCCAGAGCATAATTCGAAAAGTACCAGTTGGAATTCAATACAACTTCATACAATGGTCAAAAACAATGAGAGGAAGTGCAGTGCACAGGAACCATAACTCAATCTTGACTAATTACAGAGTTATTGCCCTTTGTTACTTTTCCTTATCTGAAGCATTATTCGAAAAGTACCAGTTGGAATTCAATACAACTTCATACAATGGTCTAGCACAATGAGAGGAAGTGCAGTGAACAGGAACCATAACTCAATCTTGACTTATTACAGAGTTATTGCCCTTTGTTACTTTTCCTTGTCTGGAGCATTATTCGAAAACTATTGGTTGGAATTCAATACAACTTCATACAATGGTCAAGCATATTGAGAGGAAGTGCAGTGTACAAGAACCATAACTCAATCTTGACAAATTACAGAGTTATTGCCAAGAACAATATCTCTTTTTAGTTTGTTTGCAAGGTATTGTGTTACTACGAACTTTCTCAGTTTATAAAGCAGTCTTTTGGGGGTATTAATCACATTTAGTGATAGCTCTAGTTACAGAGTTATTTCCCTTTGTTACTTTGACTTGTCCAGAGCATAATTCGAAAACTACTGGCTGGAATTCAATACAACTTCATACAATGGTCAAGCACAAGGAGAGGAAGTACAGTGTACAGGAACCATAACTCTATCTTGACAAATTACAGAGTTATTGCCAAGATCGATATCTCTTTTTTAGTTTTTTTACAAGGTATTTTGTCACTACGAACTTCTTCAGTTTATAAAGCAGTCTTACGGGGGTATTAATCGCATTTAGTGATAAGTCTAGTTGGAGTTTACTGTAATGAAGCTACGTAATTCTATGGTTCCTAAGAAATTGTCATAGAACGACTCAAAATCTAAATATGTACAGACTGTGTTGGTCTGTGTTATTCTGTTGGTATTTTTTCTCATGGTACAGTACATAATGTATTGTGTGACATTATTGAACTGGCACTCAATGGGTAGTGAGTATTTTGACCATGCTTTAAACAAGGTTTTTAATATTCACTTTAAAAAGGAATGCTTTAAAGTACATACATCAGTGCATGATGGCATTTCTAGTTCTTCGCAATAATGCATTTAACTTTTATTTCTGCACCTGCGATACCAGGTAATTTCGTCAGCCTTCGTGGTCTAGTGGTAAGAGCCGCTGACTTGAACTCACTATAATAACCTTACATAGATTGAGAGTAATGGGTACAACCCTGGTACCGACCATGTTTAGAAAGAAAGCAGTACTGGTATAGTAAGGTAAACTGCCTCTCTGTTAGAATGACCAAAATACAGCTGAAATGGGCGTATGTTTCTTCTTATATTGCAATTCAGTTCAAATCAACTTTAACTGTCATTCAAGCAGCAAAATTATGCAATGAGAAAATGTAATACTTGTATGTACATTGTAAGTCCCGGGTTGAAACTAAGCCTTAGCACAAGGTGTTAATGTTACAGTTGTGTATCGCAATGCGCTTGATGTTATGTCACTAAATTTTACTTTCCATTTAGTGCGATCTTTAGAAAATATCATCTTTATTTTTTCATAAAACATCAAACACCTGTAAGTTCAAAGCTGGTTGTGTCCCCGGTTCATAGCTCTTAGGTAGTTGGTAAAATGTTGATGTCTAACCCCGAGTATAGGAATCAAACTTGCGTCCAAATAATAAATTACACAAAATATAATGCTGTTCGCTCACGTTATTGAAAATATTCAAGCGGCTAATTAAGATGTTTAATGTAACAGAGCTTGAATATTTCAAATGTGTTTCTTGAATGTATTTAAAATGACTGTTTTCAAATGCACTAGTAACACTTGTCATGCTAGCAGAAAATTCCTATGCATGAATTTTCAATCAGAGCAAATCATGATTATTTTTGCATCATGCAATATTCACCCTTTGAAACATTATACAGATATATGTTATCATCCAAAATGAAAGCTGGAAAAGTCAACTTTAGAAACTTAGCAGAGTACATGCAAAAGACAAATATTTGTCAGTACATTTGTACTTTTTTAGCTTGACTATTCAGAGAATATGGATAACTATTACAGTCACTTGTGCGTCGGCGTCGGCGTTGCAGCTTTGGTTAAAGTTTTGCCTACTAAGTACTGTCATGCACATATCTCAGTAACCACTTATGATATTGACTTGAATATTTGTTCATGTTTTCAGGGGTGTCATTCAATCAAGACAGATAACTCTTGTATAAATTTAGTACAAATTATGGCCCTTGTTTGACTTTGAAAATTTGGTTAAAGTTGTGCCTGCTAGGTACTATCGTGCACATATTTCAGTAATGACTTATGATATTGACTTGAAACTTTGTAAATGTCTCTAGGGATGCCACACAGTCAAGTCAGATAACTCTTGTATAAATTTAGTGCAAATTATGGCCCTTGTTTGACTTTGAAAATTTGGTTAAAGTTGTGCCTGCTAGGTACTAAATTTGGTTAAAGTTTTGCCTGCTAGGTACTATCATGCATATATCTCAGTAACCACTTATGCTATTTACTTTAAACTTTGTTAATGTCTCTAGGGGTGTCACACAGTCAAGTCAGATAAATTTTGTATAAATTTGACACAAATTATGGCCGTTGTTTGACTTTGAAAATTTGGTTAAAGTTTTGCCTGCTAGGTACTAAATTTGGTTAAAGTTTTGCCTGCTAGGTAGTATCATGCATATATCTCAGTAACCACTTATGCTATTTACTTTAAACTTTATTAATGTCTTTCGGAGTGTCACACAGTCAAGTCAGATAACTCTTGTATAAATTTGATACAAATTATGGCCCTAGTTTGACTTTGAAAATTTGGTTAATGTTTTGCCTGCTAAGTACTATCATGCACATATCTCATTAACCACTTATGCTATTTACTTTAAACTTTATTAATGTCTTTCGGAGTGTCACACAGTCAAGTCAGATAAATTTTGTATAAATTTGACACAAAATTTAATTATGGCCCTAGTTTGACTTTGAAAATTTGGTTAAAGTTTAGCATGCAAGGTACTTTCATGCACATATCTCAGGAGCCATTTATGGTAGTTATATCAAACTTAGCAATGTTCGGGGGTACTGTCATTTTGTATCAAACAATTAATTTACCAAAAATTAAATATATTGTGATAGATTTTGACTTTGTTTATGATTCAACTTTCCTAGTTCATACTTATTACTTAGCAGAATTTTGTTTTGCTATTAAACTGATAAAAGTTTTGTTTTATTAGCAAGCACCCACAATAGTCGAGCTTGCTGTCTTATGGACAGCTCTTGTTTCATAGCACAGTCATCAAAATGTTATAAGTTTTAATTATATACAATAGTTAAATTATAAAACATACAGTGCAGATCATGATCAGACAGCAGAATAATGAATAGCTTACAGTGCAGATCAAGATCAGACAGCAAAAAAATTAAAAGTGAACAGTGCAGATCATGATCAGACAGCAAAATAATAAATAGCTTACAGTGCAGAAAAATTAAAAGTGAACAGTGCAGATCATGATCAGACAGCAAAATAATGAATAGCTTACAGTGCAGATCATGATCAGACAGCAAAAAAAAAAAGAATAGTGAACAGTGCAGATCATGATCAGACAGTAAACAAATGAAATGCAAACAGTGCAGATCCATGATCAGACAGCAAAAAAAATGATATGCAAACAGTGCAGATCCATGATCAGACAGCAAAAAAAATGATATGCAAACAGTGCAGATCCATGATCAGACAGCAAAATAATAAAAAGCAACCAGTTCATATCATGATCAGACAGCTAAATAATGCACAGCAAACAGTGCAGATCATGATCCGACAGCAAAATATAAATAGCTGATGGTAGTGCATAGCATGACCAAACAGCATGAAATGAATAGCGAACAGTCAGATCATAATCAGACAGCAAAATAATGAGGCCTAGAGCTTAGATATTCAGCATGTGGCATGACTCTCTACCAAGATTGTTCAAATCATGACCTCAGGGTCCAAATTAATCCTGCCCAGGGGTCTTATGATTTTACATAGGCTTATTTTGAGGGAAATCATGAGCCAAAGGTAAATATTGACCCTTTTCTGCTATTAATAACCTTTTATAATAGCCAATGGTAGATAGGTGAGTGATATAGGGCCATCATGGCCCTCTTGTTTGCTGTTTCCCAAGGAAGGTCTCTTAAAACAGTCTTGACTGTATTAATTAAACTAGGGCTCAGGAAAACCACAAATTTGCTGGTCTAGACCGATTTTCAACTTGTCAAACCGATTTCCATGCCAAAAAATTAACAAAAGTCAGTCCTATTAATAAAGGTATTACTTTGCCATTTCTCAATATTTCTTCATTAAAGTTTCAAATTATTTTGTGTATGAAAACAGGGTTGTGATGCAGCCAAAATCTTTGGGTCAATGTGACATTTGACAAAGTTTTACCCCTTTTTGTACTTAGATTTTATCATGATACTTAGGTGAGCGATATAGGGTCATCATGGCCCTCTTGTTTATAAATAAGGCACATGTTTTATACTGTTGTTCTTACTGTCATGGGAAGGTGCCAGTATGCAATGTGAGGAATTGTACAAAAATAGATGGATACACAGAACATACTGCTTTAACTGCTAAATGTTTGTAAAAAGGTGGACATTACAGCGAGGTGACCCATATGGCTCATGGTCAACTGTCAACACATGCAGGTAATACTCCCCCTTGGTAGTTAATGAACATTACTAGAACAGTTCTAGTACAAAATGTTCATGATGTATTCTTGAACTATTCAAAAACTTTTGTCTAGAACCTTACATGAACAAGATGTTTATAAAATTTGTTTGATTTTACATTTCTTAAAACATTCTTGAAAATTTCACCAGGGTTGAGAAGTTTTCATTTATGATCAACATGGTCATGTCAGACTGTCAAATTTAATCATGATATAATTACATGTGTGATGTAAATTAGTTTTATAATGATCTGTGTACATTGTATTCTAAATTTGTATATAAGATGATTATGGTTAGGTACACACTATTTCCGAAAACTATTAACATGGTACAAGACTAATTGGAAACTAGTAGCCAGTATGTTAAAAGTACAAGATAGATTTGGTGCTGGCTGGGACCTTTGAGTTACAATTTTGTCACCTGAACAGTTAATAACTTTGTCTCCTGAACAGTAAGTAAGTATCATTAGTCTGTATTTATAGCATATCAGGTCATATTAAATGTATTCATTACTGCATCAGATAGCAGCATTAATGTAGAAAGTGTTACCAAGGAAACAGTCATTTTGAAATAAATTTCTACCTAGCATCTGTATGATGGCTTACTAGTTACTTTTGTTGTACATTAAAGGAAATAATTACAAGAAATACGATCAATTTTGTTGTGGAGAAGTGTATGTTAACTTGCAGCCAAAGAGGAAATTATTTTCTTGAATTGTTTATAGTCAGTTTTATGAAAGTGGAATGATACCCATTTAGCATTATTTTTATATATTTATATAAAATCTTTGCATTTGTAGCATTCGTTTTTTGAAAATATTTATTTGTGATATTTAAAAAGATAATAAAATTCATTTGAAATTAAGAACTTTCCACATTCTGAAATATATATTTCACAGATAATAATTTACTATATTTCCTTTTGTCACTGTTCACTTAACATACCTAGAAAGTTGGTAAAATATTAGGGTAGGAGAGCAATAAATACAGAATGGGTGTTGGAGAAGCACCTAGAGCTGCAAGGAATGTCCCAAAAAAGTATGTATTTAAATTTACATATTCAACATACTTTATAGCATATATAGTTAAGATTGTCAAAGATACGTAAATACATCATTGAAGTATCGGCCCTATGACTAAATCATCTTATTAAGTTCTTCAGTTGACAACATAGTTGCTTTGTTAAGGGTACAGGAGAAGTAGCTTATTTTGGATAGTTTAAACTAGACATGAATCATGTGAGTATTTTGGATAGTTTAAACTAGACATGAATCATGTGAGTATTTTGGATGGTTTAAACTAGACATGAATCATGTGAGTATTTTGGATGGTTTAAACTAGACATGAATCATGTGAGTATTTTGGATGGTTTAAACTAGACATGAATCATGTGAGTATTTTGGATAGTTAAATTAATAAACTAGACATGAATCATGTGAGTATTTTGGATAGTTTAAACTAGACATGAATCATGTGAGTATTTTGGATAGTTAAATTAATAAACTAGACATGAATCATGTGAGTATTTTGGATAGTTAAATTAATAAACTAGACATGAGTCATGTAATATTTTGGATGGTTAAATTAATAAACTAGACATGAATCATGGGAGTATTTTGGATGGTTTAAACTAGACATGAATCATGTAAGTATTTTGGATGGTTTAAACTAGACATGAATCATGTGAGTATTTTGGATAGTTTAAACTAGACATGAATCATGTGAGTATTTTGGATGGTTTAAACTAGACATGAATCATGTGAGTATTTTGGATGGTTTAAACTAGACATGAATCATGTGAGTATTTTGGATAGTTAAATTAATAAACTAGACATGAATCATGTGAGTATTTTGGATAGTTAAATTAATAAACTAGACATGAATCATGGGAGTATTTTGGATGGTTTAAACTAGACATGAATCATGTGAGTATTTTGGATAGTTAAATTAATAAACTAGACATGAATCATGTGAGTATTTTGGATGGTTTAAACTAGACATGAATCATGTGAGTATTTTGGATAGTTAAAACTATACATGAATCATGTGAGTATTTTGGATAGTTAAATTAATAAACTAGACATGAATCATATGAGTATTTTGGATAGTTTGAACTAGACATGAATCATTTGAGTATTTTGGATAGTTAAAACTATACATGAATCATGTGAGTATTTTGGATAGTTAAATTAATAAACTAGACATGAATCATGTGAGTATTTTGGATAGTTAAATTAATAAACTAGACATGAATCATGTGAGTATTTTGGATGGTTTAAACTAGACATGAATCATGTGAGTATTTTGGATAGTTAAATTAATAAACTAGACATGAATCATGTGAGTATTTTGGATGGTTAAATTAATAAACTAGACATGAATCATGGGAGTATTTTGGATAGTTTAAACTAGACATGAATCATTTGAGTATTTTGGGTAGTTTAAACTAGACATGAATCATGTGAGTATTTGGATTGAGGGCAACTGTAGCCGTTACACTACATTCTTCCAAAGCATTGCTTGTTTAGTTAGGGTCATGATATGTAAGTAACACTATTACTGATGAGCATGGTAACTAGAAACTTATACACCACTGTGTCTCAAGACTGGATGTATATGGTATTATCTCTGGTGGGCTGGCAACATCCACTTAGGTTGTTGTCCACACTCTAGGTGAAGTCATTTTTTTCTGATCATCACCAAATTTGATCACATGAATTCATATGAGCACTACTGCCTTGTGCTTTTTTTCTGTATGAAAATGACACATTTTGTATATTTGCCAGTTTATTATTGAACAAACATAAACATAGACCAACTTTTCACAATACATACCTCGTCCCTTCCTCAACAAGACTATGTTTACGTTTTTGCTTTGTGACAACTTCTGTTTTACATAATGAGGCCCCAAATGGGTTTACTTTCAGGTATGATTTTAACCTAGTACAGGATACATTTCCAGACACTTTAGTAAAGGCATTGTACTTTCATTTTTTGTTAAAATAAGGCGATGTTTTGAGAATATTATTTTGTTTTGATTTTGATTAAATGCTGGTTTACTTTTGTTCATTTCTTACAACTTTATAAGGTTTAAACAGTGTAATGGAAATTCAAAGGCAAAATGGGCGAAATGAAAAGGTTTGTTAAAGTTGCTTCCCTTTGTTTTGGAGAATTTGACTTCCAATGTCTGGCGTCTTCAATCCTTTATAAAGTTGATTATAATTACAAAACATTTTCGGTGCTCACAGTTGAAAACATTGCATTTATTTTGGATAATTCACTGAAATAAACAAATTTACTTTTTATTTTATGCTTTCTTGACAAAATAATCAGGGAAATGTGGAATCATAGTATTATTATTCCCCACGGAGAACCCCATAATAATAAGAACCGCATTACTACCGTCATAACTGATAGAGCATCAAAAGTAGTTCTAAAGTTTATTTCAAATAAAAGTATTTAAAAAGTCATATCTATATATAATATAATCTCTTTCATTCAATGAAACTGAAACAACAATTTATAAGATATAAATTGATACAATTGTTAAATAAGCAAGTATACACTTTGTCACACCACTAATTGCGGAGTAATAATAAGCAAAATCAGTGAAAATAAAAATGGTAATCCACTGTTTCAAAACTGTGGATTATCACTTTTATTTCACAGAAAACTCTATAATTCACTGGAAAACAAGAAATAAAAACTCTTTATTTGTATCACCCATCTGACTTTGATAACTTTTGACATTTTGCATCATGGACATATTCTTTTAACAACCCTACAGATTTGTCCTTGCCTGACGCTATTCAAGAGTGCTGTTATCAGACAGTACCTCTTTAATTATCTAGCGATCTGTTAATTATTTCAGCAATTAAAAGTTCCCAAAATAAATATAAAGTGATTTACCTTATCTATGGAAACTATGTATGTATTCCTTCCTTTCATTATGTAAATTAAGGTTGTGATCCATCATTTCAAATATTATTTCAATTGAAACATTGAATGATACATAGAAACTGATGAAACAAGGTCAGCTGTAAGATACTCACTTACCTAACAAATGTTGTTGATTCATGTACAGTGGGGGGGATACTGCATCTTCCTCCAGTTCTGTTATGTTTTTTAATAATACTCTCTTTTAATATTGTACAAGTGTTGAAAGTGATGTTCCCATGAAAAAGTATTGTTTTTGTCAACACTTTGAATTAAAAGTTCTTTGTTTCATTTTTGTGTCACATTGTCTTTGATAAGTATATCCTTTTAAAGTTAATTAGACTTAAGACACTGCCAGTATTGTGAAGATAGATTTTGTTGTATAATTTAAAAAAAACAACAGATCGTTTAATCCTGTATTTTGGTTGTGTATTGAAGTTTTTCTGATGTTTTCTGAGTGCTGGCAGTATACTTCGTATTTCATCAATTAATTAAGTGAATTCTGCTTAATTACAAGATTGGGTTGATGTCTGTTGAAAAGAGCTTTACTGCAAAGCATATTAGGAAATATTCACTCTAAAGAAGGCAATAATTCTGATGCTTTCAAGACATCAATCTTTTATCTGATTAGGAGAAATCTTTGATAACATGTAGCAGACAGATACTGGGCTTTCAGCTCCATTATTTAGAGGGAAATATCTGTCAACAGAACTGGTCAGCTTATCTAATGATGTAACCCTTGACCCTCATCCTATTTAACTCATCTGGCATTAAGTTCCAGGATGAGCTAGTAGGACCACTCACTGTCCGTCGTAACCATGTTGTCTATTGTCTGTTCACCATTCCTTCAAAACAGAGGGCCTATGTTGATGAAACTTGCAAGAAATGATCCTTGCAAGAAGCTCTATGACAGTTGTTCATTCAATTCCATGCAGAACTCTGGTTGCTATGGCAACAAATAGGAAAAGCTTCAAAAGTCTTCTTATCTGAAACCACATGACCTAGTGCTTAGATATTTACCAAAGCATTGTAGACCTCTACCAAGATTGTTCATATTATGATCCCATGGTCAAAATCGACCCTGAGGGGGTTACTTGAATTCATGGCTTTAATAGGAAAAACTTAAAAACAAACTCCTTCCCTGAAACCACAAGGTCTAGAGCTTATATATTTGAGCTGTAGCATTGCCTTGTGGACCTCTACCAAGATTGTTGATATCATGACCCTAAATTGACCCTGCCTTACTTGATTTTACATAGGCTTTATAAGCAAAACTAGAAAACTAAAGTCCAGTTGTCTTAAACCACAAGATTCATAGCTTAGATATTTTGCATGTAGCAAATGCTAGCTGACCTCTACCAAAACTGACCCTGCCTGTGATACGAATGTTGACCTTAATATTATAGCAAATGGTACCTAGGGTAGTGCTAGGCCCTTTTATAAAACAAGCAAACTCCATCTCCATTTTTCAAAAGATTGCAATGAATATTGGTAGACATAGTCACCATTAGTAGTAAATGTGCAAGACACAATTTTTACATGTACAAAGATTTATGTCAATGTGTTGCAGAGTTAGGCCTCATAGAACATAAACGTTCCTGTTGCATGAATTTCATATAGCATAGGTAGTTTGTGGAGCATCTCCTTCACAATTCAAAGGATTGCATTGAATATTTGCACCAACAATCGCGATGAATAGTAAATATGCATTAGACACAGATTTTGTGCATCTCCATCAAGGCATTGCAGAGTTATGCATCCATTGTTCATTGTCAACATTGTAACTTAAAGCTCTTCTCGTCAGAAAGAACATGTTTTGTTTTTACCAAACTTGCTCTGTAGCATCTTTGCTTTGACCCCTTTAAAAAAAAGGAAATGGTTTCGGTCCAGTGCACACAGGGAGGTTGTTAAGAAAGGTAGAAAAGCTTTAAACGGGTTCTTCTTGTTAACCAATCAATGGAATGTCATAAAACTTTTTCTGTAGCATCCTTGCATTGTCTCCTTTAAAAAAACAAAAAATGACACACTGGGGCTACTGTTACTAAAATAGAATAACATTTTAACAACTTTTCTCATTAAACAATGGATTGATTGTCACCAAACATATCTCAGTAACTGCTCATGTGACTGATTTAAAACTTCAATAATTATAGTCTTTAAAGGTATCAGACAATCAGGTTGTTCATTCCATTCCATGCAGAACTCTGTTTGCTATGGCAACAAATAGGAAAAAACTTTAAAAAATTTGCTTCTCTCAAAACACAATGCTAAGAGCTTAGATATTAAGCATGTAGCATTGCCTAGTGGACCACTATCAAGATTGTTCAGATTATGACCCCTCAGTCAAAATTGACTCTGCCCGAGGTGTCACTTGATTTAACATAGGCTTTAACATATAATGTAGGAAATACAAATTTTAAAAAACTGTAAGCCATACTTGAAAGTCATTAAAGCAGTCTACACTGCTGTCTTGATTGTTGGATCTAGATGGAACCAGCACCTATAAAAAGATTACATTTAAAATCAAGGAGTTATCACATGCAGCAAAAAAGCCCAATACTTAAAGGTCCATTACTAATACCAAATCAAATTTTCTTTAAATCTGGAATTGTAACAGGGAAATACAGTTTGAAACTAGCTTCTAAAACTTTACAATAGCCATGGAGTATTTCCCTGTTTGAAATACTGCTGCAGAAAACCGAGTGAATGTTTGTGTATTTCCTTAGATTGACCTGGGTGGTCACTGATATATATGTAATCGTTCGTAAATAAGAAAGTTGTCAATGAAATAACATCAGAAATTTGAAAATCAAACTACAAACTCTTATATCGAATTCCGTACGTTTCCGTAAATTTCCGTAAATATCCGTAAATATCTGTACTTTTCACTGATATGCATATGATTATCTTCCGTAATCAGCTAACAGCGCAGTATTTTCTAAGACAGAAAAAAATGTGTAATGCAGCCCGTAAGCTATAGACCTTTCTGCAATTGTTTGAAGTTGTTATTTATGCACAACCTATTTACAGCCTTTCTCTGGGAGATTTCTGGAAAGTTACAAAGATATCTGATAACGGGAAAACCTACTTTCGTTTTTGAAAAGGCAAAATATAATTTATTAATTATTTTGATAAACTCAAATTTTCAACACAATATGGTCACATTCAGTTTGTCATATTTTTCCTTCTGAGAAGACACCCGTTACTATTCCAGATTTAAAAGAAAATTGGATTTGGTGTTAGTAATTGACCTTTAAACTGCGTGAAAACATCTCCTCCTTTTATCTTAATGATAGAAAAAGCATTTGTTGTAATTGAATTTGTAATCAGTCCACAGCATGTTAGTCTTTGTATTGCTTCCGTAATTAGGATTGGAAAAAGTGGATGATCAGTTGATGTATTAATTAATTACATTTCATCCTGACGACCTTGTAAGATAAAAAAATTTGGCAAGAAGTGAATGATGTACACTGAAGGAGCATATTATTAGTAGGAAAAAAGGAGTTCTTAGATAGTCTTGTTTTGTGTTACATGTAGATTTGATATTTTCCAAATATTTCTCAATTTGGGATGGTGAAAGTATAAGGAATTTGGTATATTCTCAAGTGCAGTTTTGAAAAATTTGGGAGAAAAGTAACTCAAGTCATGGTTACTAACAAGCGAGCACCAGAGTAAGTTATATTTTGTAAGTTGGGCACAGTATTAGTTAGCCTAACTAATTTGGCATTTGGTGTGACCCCTTTCACAGATCTGATATTTTATAACTGTCATACCTTTACGCCTAATTTTAAAACAGAAAGTGTAGTTTCAATATTAGGCACAACGGGCGCATAATACACAATTTACCTACTTCAAAAAACAATTTTCCGGTCTAAAATGATGAATGAATTTATGAAAAATCTTACCATTTTCTAAAAATCTGAATGTTTAAACCTAAACATGCAAGTTTACACATAAGGCACGATATGCCATATATTTTCATATTACACTGATTGAGGCAGGTGTGTAGTTAGGTAAATGTAACTTAGAATTGTGTTAGCATCATTTTAAAACTTAATCCTATCATATCAAATGATAAATACATTTAAATATTGGATTTTATTGGGTTTATAAGTGCCCAACAGAATTTCGTTGGGGATGTGTTCCCAGCTATTGGCACTTCAAAGTGAGACATAGAAGGCAGACAACTGTAAAATGTCAACCTGTAAAGTCGGTCTGCCATCGAAGTGGAAATAGTGAGACTAAGTATTAGTTACTATGATTATCTGTGTTGTATAATTGATTGCAAAAATGGAAACCATGCCCAATATTTCACAAACTTACCTTGAAACTAGGGTAATTATTAAAGATTGAGTCTTATGTAAACAGCTCACATGAGAATTGCTACATGTGAGTTTTTGTGTATTTTTCTTTAATGTCATTGATTTATGTGACTACTGTACTATCACTTTCTGATGGCTAAAGTGAGGGTTAAGTAACTGTTGAGGTACCTTTCTCTGATTATTGTCTGTGCTTCCATCAACTTTTTTCCAAGAAGTTAAGTAAGGCCTTTTTTTTAAAATTGTATGTTTTACGAACGGTCAGAGACATCAAGTGTCAGAGGAGGAGGAAATAAAAATAAAAATAAACTTACATTTCTGGAATTCTATTTTTTGGTCGGAAAAAACCCACAGCAAAGCAAAAGCTAAGATGTATCCTTGAAATGATTTTTAGAAACACCTTTTCAAATCATAACTTTAATAGTATTTCTTTTTGAAAGTCAAGTCAATATGTAAGTGTGTGCGCACATCTCTTTTTGTGTCGCCCTTTCGGATAAAAGGCGATACATAGGGATCGCTTTGTCCGTCTGTCCATCGGTCCGTCAATCCGAGCCCGCATATGGGCATATATTGGGTACTATATCATTCATTCCGTCAGGTAGCCAACAAAAAAAGGGGAACATGTTGGTACTTTTAATACTTTATATAGTGCCTTGTTGGCTACTTTCTTATAATAGGAGGCAATGGAAAGTACCCAACAAATGCCCATTTGTAAGGTCATCCGTCCGTCTGTCACACAAACTTAACGTTGGCTACAACTTTGCCATTTCTTAAGATTTCTTCATCTAGCTTTCAAATTGCATTGCTTACGACATAAGGGTCGTGATGCCGCAAAATTTGTAGGTCAAGGTCATATTTGACAGAGTTATGCACATTTTTGTACTTAGATTTTGTCACAAAAACTTAATGATGGCTATAACTTTGCCATTTCTTAAGATTTCTTCACCAAACTTTCAAATAGAATTGCTTATGACATAAGCGTCATGATGCCGCCAAATTTTGTTGGTCAAGGTCATATTTGACAGAGATATGCCCCTTTTTGTACTTAAATTATTATTGGTTATTCTGACAAAGCGTAAGAGGGCGACACAAGTGTTCTACTGAACACCCATCTAGTTGTTTTTAATATCTGACAAGTTCACTTCATGTTTTCGTTATTCACTCTTTATACTTTGTTAATGCATGTTATAATGAGTTTTTACCAAGACTTCTGTTGTCTGGGGTTCAGCTAAAATTTCGATGAACTTCACAGAAAAATTTGAACACACTACCTTGGGCATCAATCAGTTTTACCCCTTTGTTAGCCTTACCTGTACATTTCTTTACTAGATAGTTCTCTTCCACATTGTCCGATACCAAATCACCAACCGTGACTCAGATTTTAGGGAGAAGTGACTTCTCCCTCTTGGAAAAATAGGTAGAAGTTTTCAGGATCAGAGAATGAATTTAATAAAATATTTTTTTTTTATATTTAACATGTCCGAAATTTCGTCTATCCGGAAAACGGTGCATTTGCCAGATGTTGTGGTCGTAATTTTGTCACTATTTCAATATTTCATATCTTAAAAAAAACATCTTTTAAATGTATAATCATTTTTAATTAAACCTCTTTCATAATTGATAACGTCCGAAATTTTGGTTATCCGGAAATCGGTACAGATTCATGATTTCGTAGTTGTTTACTTTCGTTAAATAATAAAGATAAGCCAACTTTTTAAATAATTTCTTCTCTCAACATCATCTAAATGTTTACTGCTATCAGTGTATGAAAATTGAAGTGGCAAGTGTCACTTTGAATACACCGAGACCTGTCAACATTTTGCAGACGTTTGAGGCAATAAATGTGAAAGTTGATGATTGAAAGGGACAACAAATATTATGTTATTAGGGCAGAATGATAATCGATCTGTTGGAAGTATTGTTTATTCAAGTTAGTATATATTTTCTATGCTGACTACTCGCCAGACAGTTAATTGAGTCAAAGGTCAAAATACGTCATCGGAATTTCGGCGGTGACTTTGATTTCGCTTTGATCTACAGAACATGCGAGAGCGACCTATTCTTTATCAGAGATATTGACACATACATTTTCACAGCTATTGCAAGGTCCGCTGTTTTTCATTATTTGCCAGGAGATAGTTTCATCGGCAGAAATAAAAAAAACCCTGAAATCACAATTTTATTTTTATTTCAAAAATGAACTTTTTTGAGCGGCGGTGTTTGTAAAACATAGAATAAAAAAATAAAGGCCTAAGTTAAAATTTGTTTTCTTTTATTTTCAGAGTATTCAAGAAAAGTAGTCCAAATGGGAAAGTAACAGTGTATTTGGGAAAAAGAGATTTTATTGATCATTTAACACACATAGATCCCATTGGTAAGTATTCAACAACAAAAGAAGAAGATAAAATTATGCAGATCTAACTGGTTAAGTATTCATTAAGGAGCAGAAAATCATTTAATTCTTAGAAGACAATTTTTAGCAAAGAGTGCCAGGGTGAACTTTTAGGATGGATGATTGTCCGTCATCTGTCTGTCAATATTTTGCTTCAAAGACATCTCCTCTGAAACCACTTGGCCAATGTTGATGAAACTTGGCAGGGGTGCTCCTTGCATTAAGTTCTACCAAAAGCATTCAAAGAATTCCATTCCATGCAAAAAATAGGAAAAACATTAAAAATCTACTTTTCTGAAACCACAAGGTCTGGAGCTTAGATATTTAGTATGGAACATTGCCTCGAGGATAACTATTAGGAGTGTTCAAATTATGAATTTTGGGTGATTTCACACTTGGTAGAGAAAAAACTTGAGCTCAGATATTTGTGTTTGTACGTAACATTGTCTAGTGATCCTCTACCAAATTTATTCAAATCATGCCCCTAGGGTCAAAATTGACTATGCCTGCTGGGCAGGGTGAAGCAGGGGTCCCTTGTTTTTATATAGCTTTATAAGAGAAACCTATCTTCCAATGAGTTTCTATAGCAACCACTGACTAGCCAAGCAACCACTGACTTCAGTAGCAACCATTGACTTTTTTATCAACCAGTGACTTCCCCTAGGAACAAGTGACTTCCTCTGCAACTATTGACTTTCTTAGCAACAACTTAGTTCCATAGCGACCAGTGACTTCCTTAGCAACTACTGATTTCCTTTAGCAACAAGTGACTTCCTTAGGTAAGTGCACTAGTACTCAGGTAAGCGATATTGGGCCATGATGGCCCTCTTGTTTTAAATTCTCTAAGAAAAAAAAAACGCATTTGAACTATTGCTTTAAATAAAATCCTAGGCTGTATAGTTTTTAGCTCCCTTGCCACAAAGTACAATTGTGAGCTATTAGGATCGCTAACTGTCCGGCGTCCCTCATAGATGGTATGTCGTCTGTTCACATTTTCCTTCAGAAGACATCTCCTTTGAAACCACTAGGCCAATGTATATGTCCCTTGCATGAAGCTTTTTCATAAAGTATAATTCCATTCCACACAGAACTCTGGTTGCCTGCAAAGAACTTCAAAAATCTTTTTCTCAAAAACAAGATGGCCTAGAGCTTTGATATTTAGCATCTAGCATTTCCTAGTGACCAGTACCAAACCTAGTTGTGCATTTTGCCAAGAAAATTTAATTGGGTCAAGGTCAGAATAACAAAAAAATAAGGATTTTATTGTCGGCTCTTCTCATAAATGCAGAAGTGATCAGTACCAAGCCTTTTTTCTTGGTCATGGTCAAGGTCATGGTATTAAACTATAATTATACCCCCGAAACGAAGTTTGGGGGGGTATATAGGAGTCACCCGGTGGTCAGTCGGTCGGTCCGAAGGTCTGGCGGTCGGTCGATCGGTCGGTCAGGTGGTCTGTTGCATTTTCCTTGTCCGGAGCATAACTTAAAAACTGTTAGTTGGAATTCAATACAACTTCATACAATGGTTAAGCACATTGAGAGGAAGTGCAGTGCACAAGATCCATAACTCCATCTTGACTCATTACAGAGTTATTGCCCTTTGTTACTTTTCCTTGTCCGGAGCATAACTTGAAAACTACCAGTTGGACTTCAATACAACTTCATACAATGGTCAAGTACGTTGAGAGGAAGTGCAGTGCACAGGAACCATAACTCTTTCTTAACTCATTACAGAGTTATTGCCCTTTGTTACTTTTCCTTGTCCAGAGCATTACTTGAAAACTACTGGCTGGAATTCGATACAACTTCATACAATGGTCCAGCACAATGAGAGGAAGTGCAGTGTACAAAAACCATAACTCTATCTTGAGTATTTACAGAGTTATTGTCCTTTGTTACTTTTCCTTGTCCAGAGCATAACTTGAAAACTACAGGTTGGAATTCAATACAACTTCATACAATGGTCAAGCACATTGAGAGGAAATGCAGTGCACAGAACTATAACCCCATCTTGACTCATTACAGAGTTATTGCCCTTTGTTACTTTTCCTTGTCCGGAGCATAATTTGAAAACTACTGGTTGGAATTCAATACAACTAAATACAATGGTCTAGCACAATGAGAGGAAGTGCAGTGTACAAGAATCATAACACTATCTTGAGTAATTACAGAGTTATTGCCCTTTGTTACTTTTCCTTGTCCAGAGCATATCTTGAAAACTAAAGGTTGGAATTGAATTCAACTTCATACAGTGGTCAAGTACATTGAGAGGAAGTGCAGTGCACAGGAACCATAACTCTATCTTGACTCATTACAGAGTTATTGCCCTTTGTTACTTTTACTTGTCCTGAGCATTACTTGAAAACTACTGGTTTGAATTCAATACAACTTCACACAATGGTCTAGCACGATGAGAGGAAGTACAGTGTTTAAGAACCATAACTCTATCTTGAGTAATTTCAGAGTTATTGGCCTTTGTTATTTTTCCTTGTCCGGGGCATAACTTGAAAACTTCTGGTTGGAATTCAATACAACTTCATGCAATGGTCAAGTACATTGAGAGGAAGTGCAGTGCACAAAAACCATAACTCTTTCTTGACTCATTACAGAGTTATTGCCCTTTGTTGCTTTTCCTTGTCCGGAGCATTTCTGGAAAACTACTGGTTGGAATTCAATTTATCTTCATACAATGGTCAAGTACATTGAAAGGAATTGCAGTGCACAGGAACCATAACCCTATCTTGAGTATTTACAGAGTTATTGCCTTTTGTTACTTTTCCTTGTCGCAGAGCATTACTTGAAAACTACTGGTTGAAATGCAATACAACTTCATACAATTATTCAGCACAACGAGAGGAAGTGCAGTATACAAGAACTATCACTCTATCTTGAGTAATTACCAAGTTATTGCCAAGAACAATATCTCTATTTTAGTTTTCTTTTGCAAGGTATTATGTTACTACGAACTTCTTCAGTTTATAAAGCAGTCTTTCGGGGTATTAATCACATTTAGTGATAGCTCTAGTTCAGATTCACTATCATTTTTGGTCTCAATTAAATCAAACAACAGTCATTCATCAGAGTTATTGAAAACATTTTTTCATAAATTTTATCAATGCCTAAATACAGGCTTACCAGATACCATGTCATGATGCCCAGCTCATGTAGGTATATCTTGTAATGAGAGTGCAGATGGTGGCAGCTAAAAGGGGCCAGGGTTTAAGGGCCATCATCCTGGACATTCCATTCTCAACTGCATAAATATATGCCAGGATTTAAACCACTATCCTGGATGGATGGCATAGAGAATTGATACTTTAAAAACTACATTTTGCTGCATAACAGTGTGACTTGGCCGTCCCATGGGATACTCCACAAATTACAAAATGGACAATTCAATAACACGTCTTAGACTGGGCGCAAACTTACTACCAGCCAACTAATGTATTTAAATTGTTTCTAATCAAATGTTATACGTCTTGTACTTGTACATAGAACAATATAATAGTATTAGACTAAATTCAGTGCATTGTACTGATGCAACACACCTCATTTTACTGCATAGCTTTAACCACACAGAGACTAAAATTCAAGCCAGAAATGGGTAAGCTTGGACTTGCATGGTTTCACTTTTAATGATATTCTCAGTCCAAGAAAAACCCTTTATAAAATTCAGTTACCTGATTTTACTATAGTTGCTATCAGACCCCTTTCTGCAGATCACTAGCCAAAATCCTAAACAATTCTTGTATAAATGCAATTTTTGAAGAAAAAAAAACAGTCTAAATTTAGACTGAATCGCTCATTGTGTATCTACCGGAAGTGCAACGTGCGTGTATCGTGCATACATCGTGCGTGTATCGTGCACTTGGTGTGACAACTGTTATGTTCCGACTACATAACATCATATTGTTACACTTTTTATATGCCCAAAGGGACTTATTATGGTAACATCTGTGCATGAGGGTGGCGTCCACACTTTGTCCCCTCTCTAAGGTAAACAGTTTTTATGTAGTCTTCACCAAACCTGCTCAACATGTTTGTGGGCATAATGTCTCAGCAAAGTTTGATTAACAGCCAAATCGACCCAGGCACTTTTGGATTAAGCATTTTTGGATTATGGAGCTTGAATTATGGAAAAATTTTCAAATACAGTTAAACTTCGTTCGCTCGAACTCGAAGGGACCGTTGATTTTAGTTCGAGGGATCAGTAGTTCGGGCCATCGAGGTTCACCATTTATGGATTGTTATAATGTAGAAACTTGAATATGATACACATTTTAACTCATGTTTCCCAAAATTAGTACGTATTATACACCAAGCTTGAACCTCAGATAATTTGTCCCAGCATGAAAAAATTTTAAATCGACGAAATTCAGTTAAATTATTGCATTTGTTTTGACTACTTCCTTTTGAAGAGCTCTTAGCGCGTGGGTCTAAAAGCCGATTTCCGATTCCAGTATACCTGACTTTCTTCAAACGAAAATATTTCAAACCGTTTTATATCATTGGAAAGCTCATAAAACAAAAACTTTATTCACTATAATTTCCAATTTTACTTTGAATAAAAGTTGATAAAATCTCTTTCTGCTCCATATAAAAATATTGAAAAAAACATGTTTTGGTAATTGGCCATAACTATACAATTTAGATAGAAGAGAGACTAAAAATAGTTTCTCTTTTAAAGCTTGTTCTTCTGCAATTTCATGCAATGACATTTGTTTAGACAGTGTAACCCCAACATATGCAATATCATTTACTACCTCAATTTGTTTCTTACCATAATTCCACCTTTCTTTATGTGGTATTTTACCACCGTTTTTAAAAACTATTATTTTAGTTTTGTCTCTATTAACTTTTAAACCTGTCTTGACACAATACTCTTTGAGGAGTTTTGATTGTCTCTGCAGACCTATTACAACTTCATTTGCGAAATGTAAAGATGAAATCTCAGTGGACTTGGAAAATATTTCAATTCCTGGAATACCAGTACTATTTACCAGTTTCTGTATTAAATGAAGAGCACCCTTGTTTCAGACCAGATTTGCAGCTAAAGATGTCACTCGAACAGTACAGTAGACTCCCTAAATTCCGAACCCCTAAAAGTCCGGTCACCTCATTGACACTAATGTTAATATTTCCTCAAAATAGGTCCCTTAATTTTCCGAAATCCGGATAGTTTTTGTCCAATCATGATATGGTGTACTAAAATGACTCAATAATCCGGGTGTGGTCTGATGTGCCGAAGGTGTAAAAATGATTTGTGGCAATTATCTAATTTGCACAGTCTGTCACAAGGAATAAGTGCGAATTAGTTTGTAAATTGAACCTAATGCAGAACAATACAATTTGTCTATCAAACGTGCTGTTAAGTAGATGTCATTTCAATATTGTTAGATTTATAAAATCGATCAATATTTAAGACATTTCGCTCAGATTTGTTCAAAATTTAGCAATACGATAGAGCCTCATTTTATATTTTGTGTCATAGTAAATCACGGATACTACGCCTAGACAGCGGAATTTTAGTGGGAATTTACAATCATCATGTCGGAATATATCCAGGAAATGAAAAATTAATGTGTTTAGAGTGCTAAAAAGAATGAACATAAGTTTGATTGTTAAAATTTAAAGTGTTTTCGTCTGTATTTTGAAATTCACGACGTGTTATTGTAACGTTGTGCCGGATGGTGCATACATTTAATTACAATGTACAAGCATTCTAGTTTTTAGCTCGACTATTCGAAGAATAAGGAGGCTATTGCACTCGCCCCGGCGTCGGCGTCCATGTCGGCGTCCGCGTTGGTTAAAGTTTTTTATAAAGTCAATTATTCTGAATACTAACAAAGGTATTGACTTGAAACTCAAACTATATCTTTACCATTAACATCTACACCTGAGGAAACAATCCCAATAACTTCATTTGTTTTTTGACAGATTTATGCCCCTTTTTAACTTAGAATTTTTGGGAAAAGATTTTATAAAGTCAAATATTTTGAATACTTATAAAGGTATTGACTTGAAACTCAAAGTATGTGTCCACCGTCAACATCTTCACCTGAGGAAACAAACTCCATAACTCTGTTTTGATTTTTGTTAGATTTATGCCCCTTTTTAACTTAGAATTCTTTGTTAAAGATTTTTATAAAGTTGAATATCTTGAATACTATCAAACGTATGGACTTGAAACTTAAAATGTATGTTTACTATCAACATTTCCACCAATGTTTTTTATTTTTGACATATTTATGCCCCTTTTTAACTTAGAATTTTGTCACAGTTTTTACCAGACTATTATATGGAAATACTCGAAATGGCTTACTTTAATTTGAAATGTCATTGAATAATTATGCGGTCATGCTTTTTTAATTTTATACATATCAAGTTTGAAACGTTACAAAGTTATGCATGATCAAATATACAAGGTCATGCATTTCTTTGAAATTATCCCCCCTTCTCACCCCAGTTGGCTTACAGAATCCAGAATAAGGCTTTGCATGTAATGTACATTTACAAAGGTCTTTGAACAAGTTTCATTTCTTTGACCTTAATTCTTATAGACAATTACACATTACACCTGTTCTTAGACAAAAAAAACCATTTTACCGACAAGCTTTCGAATAGTCAAGCGTGCTATCATGAGACAGCTCTTGTTATTTCTGTGAATGTTATTTTAATATGTTATGGGCTGTGACATGCATTTAAATGTTTTAAGATGTATTTTAATAAAGTCGATAGAGAAGTTAATCATGTTTGCAATGAAAACTGTCGTGATTCATGAAACAGAGGAACGACCAGAGGTACGAAACTTACAAAATGTCATCCCCCGAAAATCCGGCCACCTTGGAAATCCGGCTTATTTCCCCCCACCAAAGGCTGGCTGGAATTTTGAGGTTCTACTGTATTTTGTATGAACACTAGATGTTACTTTGTCATATATTGCTTGAATTGCATTGTATAGTTCACCATCTCCTCTATTATTTTTCAATACATTTTTTGTCAAATTGTACACATGGGCCGCAAAAAATCTTTAATTAACCAATCTTTAATTTTGTTTCATTAATTAGCTCACCTGGCTATGCCAGGTTGAGCTTTTCTAATGGATGCTTGTCAGTCATCCGTCAGCATTTTGACATCTCAAAATGACATCTCCTCTGAAACCACAGGGCCAATGTTGATGAAACTATGCAGGGATGTTCCTTGCATGAAGTTCTACCAAAATTGTTCAAAGAATTCCATTCCATGCAGAACTCTGGTTCCTATATCAGCAAACAGGGAAAACTTGATATTTGGCATGTAGCATTGTCTAGTGGACCTTTACCAAGATTGTTGAAATAATGACCCCTTGATCAAAATTGACCCTGCCTGGTAGGTTACTTGGTTTTACAATAGGCTATATAGAAAAAACTTTAAAAATATTGTTCTCTGTAACCACAGGGTCTAGAACTTAGATGTTTGGCATGCAGCATTGTCTAGTAGACCTGCACAAAGATTGTTCAAATTATGAGCCCCGGGTCAAAATTGACTCAGCCCGGGGGTCTCTTGATTTTACGTAGGAAAAACTTCAGAAGTCTTCTTCTCTGAAACCACAAGGCCTAGAGCTTAGATATTTAGCATGTAGCGTATAGGGAAAACCACAAGGCCCACAGGCAGAGCTTAAATATTTGGACTGTTACTAAGCATTGTGTATTGGACCTCTACGAATTATGTCAAAGTCATGACTCCTTGTATTATTGGCAATTGATATACAGGTGAGAGATATAGGGCCATCTTGGCCCTCTTGTTTGTTTTGCAGTTTGTATTAAGTGTGTTTTCAGCTTTAAATGATGTAATATATTAAGAAAAATGCAGTGTAATAGTTAAATGATTACATAACCATATCAAACATTACTAATTGTGTCAATGTATTTTACAGATGGAGTTGTTTTGGTAGATCCGGAGTATTTGAAGGAGCGTAAAGTATTTGCACATGTTCTAGCAGCATTTAGATATGGAAGGGAAGATCTTGATGTACTTGGTCTCACATTTCGTAAAGACTTGTTTCTCGCATCAATGCAAGTGTATCCTCCAGTTAAAGATCAACAAAAACCTCCTACCAGACTTCAAGAGCGACTCATCAAGAAACTGGGACCCAATGCTTACCCATTTTTCTTTGAAGTTAGTCATATTTGTCATCTTTTGTGCTTGTTGGTGTTGTCTGATAGCTGATCATCCTTGAAGTTGTTGGGGGGAGTGTCATTAGCTCACCTGGCTATGCCAGGGTGAGCTTTTCTGATCGATGATTGTCCGTCGTCCGTCAACATTTTGATTCAAATGACATCTCCTCTGAAACCTCTAGGCCAATGTTGATAAAACTATGCAGGAATGTTCCTTGCATGAAGCTCTACCAAAATTGTTCAAAGAATTCCATTCCATGCAGAACTCTGGTTGCTATGGCAACAAATAGGAAAAACTTTAAAAATCTTCTGCTCTGAAACCACAAGGCCTAGAGCTTAGATATTTGGCATGTAGCATTGTCTAGTGGACCTCTACCAAGATTGTTCAAATTATGATCCCAGGGTCAAAATTAACCCTGCGCGGGTGGGCACTTAGTTTTTGCATAGGCATATCTAGGAAAAACTTTAAAAATCTTCTTCTCTGAAACCACAAGGCCTAGAGCTAAGATATTTGGCATGTAGCATTGTCTAGTGGACCTCTACCAAGATTGTTCAAATTATGACCCCCAGGTCAAAATTGACCCCACGGGGGTGGTCACTTAGTTTTGTATAGGAATATATAGGAAAAACTTTAAAAACAAGGCCTAGAGCTTAGATATTTGGCATGTAGCATTGTCTAGTGGACCTCTACCAAGATTGTTCAAATTATGAGCCCCGGATCAAAATTGACCCCGCATGGGGGGTCACTTAGTTTTACATAGGCTTATGTAGGAAAAACTTAAAAAATCTTCTTCTCTGAAACCACCAGGCCTAGAGCTTAGATATTTAGCATGTAGCATTGGCTAGTGGACCTCTATCAAGATTGTTCAAATCATGACCCTGGGATCAAAATTGACCCTGCACGGGGGGTCACTTAGTTTTACATAGACTTATATAGTAAAAACTTTAAAAATCTTCTTCTTTGAAACCACAAGGCCTAGAGCTTAGATATTTGGCATGTAGCATTGGCTAGTGTACCTCCACCAAGTTTGTTCAAATTATGACCCCTGGGTCAAAATTGACCCCGCACCGGGGGTCACTTAGTTTTACGTAGGCTTATATAGGGAAAACTTTAAAAATCTTTTTCTCTGAAACCACAAGGCCTAGAGCATAGATAATTGGCATGTAGCATTGCCTAGTAGACCTCTTCAAAGTTTGTTCAAATTATGCCCCTGGGGTCAAAATTGATTTTGCCCGGGGGGGATCATTTGTTTTATAAAGGCGTATATAGGAAACCTTATTTGGTATATAACATTTTCTAGTGATCTTCCACCAGGCAAGTGGACTTGTACCAAGGTGAGCGATATAGGGCCATCTTGGCCCTGTTGTTTGTTTTACAAAGATGTATATAAGAAAACCTATTTGGTATATAACATGTCTAGTGATCTTCCACCAGGCAAGTGGACTTTTACCAAGGTGAGCGATATAGGGTCATCTTGGCCCTCTTGTTTCATATGGCCTTCAAAATGAATCTAGCATCTTTCTCTCTCTCTCTCTCTCTTTCTTCTCTCTCTCTCTCTGTCTGTCTCTCTCTCTTTAATAGTGCGACTCAGCTATGTGTATATATTTCCAAGTAAACGTTTTAGAATGGAAATAGATTTTATTTTTGCGTGATGTACCATTTAGATGCCTCGTAAGAAATCATAAGTAATCACTCAAGCCTTCGGCCTTGATGATTAAATAACTACACATCTAAACTCCACACAGTGATATGTAAACTGGTATATCACTTCAAAGTAAAATCTATTTCCTAAGTGAAATTTGTTTAGCTGAAAATAGTGGACCTCTACCAAGATAATGTTTAAATTATGACCCCCTGGTCAAAACTGACTCTGCGCGGGTGGTCACTTAGTTTTGCATAGGCTTATATATAGGAATAACTTTAAAAATCTTCTTCTCTGAAAAATCTTCTTCTCTGAAATTACAAGGCCTAGAGCTTAGATATTTGGCATGTAGCATTGTCTAGCGGACCTATACCAAGATTGTTCAAATTATGCCCCTGGGGTCAAAATTGACCCTGAGCGGTTGGTCACTTAGTTTTGCATAGGCTTATATAGGAAAAACTTTAAAAATCTTCTCTGAAACCACAAGGCCTAGATCTTAGATATTTGGCATGTAGCATTGGCTAGTGGACGTCTGCCAAGATCGTTCAAATTATGCCCCTGGGATCAAAATTGACCCTGCACAGGGGGTCACTTAGTTTTGCATAGGCTTATAACCTTTGCACACTGGCATATTTTGTTACACACTCGACAGACAAGCATGTGTTTTTGTAAACACTGTACATCACGTTATGCTACTTTCGGTTTACTTCGTGCGTTGTATACGTCAGCAAATAGATTCAGCTGTAACATGAAAGTAAAATTTCCATTGGCCCACCAACAGAGGTCACGTGCAGGGGTCACCCTGTCTGCTAACCTGCTCATGGACCTCTTTTTTTTTTTTTTGCTAACGAGAGGTCAATTTTAAGCATTCTCATAAGATGTCAATATACCTAGGTTTGAGTACGACATGTCTGCTTTATGTCTGTGAAAAAATATTTGCACGCGCTCAAAACCGTATCCCACAGGGGCCTGTACGCGAATGTTGGTAAAATGAAAATTTTCAAAGCTGGTAAAATTGTGTGCAAGGCCATTTTCAAGGTTGTCTTTAAGTGTCAGCATTTGCCTCGGATGTATGAGTTTTCAACATTCAGGAGCTGTCGGCATAGCCTTTAAATTCATACAGACAAAAGGTGTTCCATACGGTAACTGTCACTTCTATAGAAGGCCAAAAGGATATAGGAAAAACTTTAAAAATCTTCTTCTCTGGAACCACAAGGCCTAGAGCTTAGATATTATTAGATAGCATTGCCTAGTAGACCTCTTCAAAGTTTGTTCAAATTATGCCCCTGGGGTCAAAATTGACCTTGCCCCGGGGTGGGGGGGGGAATCATTTGTTTTACAAAGGCGTATATAGGAAAACCTATTAGGTATACAACATTGTCTAGTGATCTTCCAGCAGGCAAGTGGACTTGTACCAAGTTGAGCAATAAAGGGCCATCTTGGCCCTCCCGTTATTTGTATATTTGAAGAGTGGCATATGGCTTATCCTAAATATGGGAATATCTGTTAAACCTGCGTATACATGGAAGCAATTAATTGCCAGTATCCATTAAACATGCATATACATGGAAGCAATTAACTGCCAGTATCCATTCAACCTGCATATACATGGAAGCAATTAACTGACAGTATCCGTTAAACCTGTGCATGCATGGAAGCAATTAACTGCCAGTATCAGTTAAACCTGTGACTGCATGGAAGCAATCAACTGCCAGTATCCATTAAACCTTTGAATGCATGGAAGCAATTAACTGCCAGTATCCATTAAACTGGTGAATACATGGCAGCTATTAACGGCCAGTATCCATTCAACCTGTAATACATGGAAGCAATTAACTGACAGTATTCATTAAACCTGCATATGAAATGCATTTAGTATCCATTAAACCTGCATATACAGATTGTTTAATGTTGTTATAAGTTGTTTTATTCTGTTACAGTTGCCACCAAATGCTCCAGCATCAGTCACGTTACAGCCTGCACCCGGAGATACAGGAAAGGTGTGTATTTCATGCAAAATAAAAATATGTTTCATCAGTGACATAACCCATCTAGCATTACAGATACAGCTTTGCTGATATAATATCTGGAAAAATTTATATGAGGAGTACTGATGCAACAGCTTATTTCATGAAACTTGTGATAGAGATAAGTCCGAAATATAAGTGCATACTGGATTCCTACCAGTTGTCGGGTGCTACCAGATCTTTGGGTGATTTTATGTTTCGTACCGCACAGGCTTTATACTGTACTCAAGGTCCTAGATTACGCAACCGTGTCACTGGGACGATTGTTCTTTCGGTGTAAGTGACTAAATAGGTAACTCAAACTTCTCATATTTGTTAAATATCCCGCTTAAATCACTTCTCTATTGTGTTACTATTTATAACCCAAGCTGCAAGCAGTTGGGGGTTTTCTGATTTTATTGCGCATGCGCTGAGATAAAAGCAGGGGTTTAGTTTGTAAAGGTACACTGAATATCGATATTGCAGACAATGTGAACGAAACTATGTTAGATATATAATTATTTGAATAAAAATGTGTAAAAGTAAGTATATTCAAGAAATACAATTTAAACACAAATAGACCATGTAACGGATGAGGCGTAATATAAAATCGATATGACATAAGTAGTTTTAAATACACCTGTGTATAGAAGTTATCAGAAATGGTCGAGTGGTTACGTTTCCAGTTTGCCACCCACGCGGACAGGGTTCAAGGCTCACACAACGCTGAAGTATTTTTTTTGGCTTTCTCCTTTTTTTTCTTTTTTAAGGATCAGCATGAGCAAGAAACATTATTACTGTTCATATTTTATCCTTGTGAACATGTAAACTATAAATGTAAATAATGCAAGTTAAATGATGTGTATCTTGATTGGAATATACTTATATTTATTGTTCTTCTTTTCGTACATGTATTTAGAATAGTAAAACAAACACTAAACATCTTTGTTGAGAAAAGTGCTTTGCACAAAGTTGAGTACCTGATAATTGGTTGCCCGATGTAGCTTTAAAGAGGGAAATTGTACCCCTTTTTTGGCCTCATTTATAAACAAGCTCTGGTCGCTGTCGATAAACTGACAAGTTTATAATGTCATCAGAGAACCTAAGTTTATCCTGTGAAAATTTTATGGGTTTCCTAGTATTTGTTGCTACACTAAATACAAAAAAGTTCATTTTCCGCCCGAGAACTGGTAGGAATCCAGTAGAACTGACACTTTTCTTAAATTGCCTTAATAAAAATCAGAATAGTAGAGTACTATGAGTGAATTTATACCAAAATAAAAGGTAAACACAATTTTTACATTCATTTTAAAGTGTCACTTTGTATCTCAGTGCAAGTTATTATACCCCCGAAACGAAGTTTGGGGGGGTATATAGGAGTCACCCGGTGGTTGGTCGGTTGGTCGGTCAGTCGGTCGGTCTGTTGCATTTTCCTTGTCCGGAGCATAACTTGAAAACTACTAGTTGAAATTCAGTACAACTTCATACAATGGTCAAGCACATTAAGAGGAAGTGCAGTGCACAAGAACCATAACTCATCTTGACTCATTACAGAGTTATTGCCCTTTGTTACTTTTCCTTGTCCGGAGCATAACTTGAAAACTACTAGTTGGAATTCAAAACAACTTCATACAATGATCAAGCACAATGAGAGGAAGGGAAGTGCACAAGAACCATAACTCTATCTATAGTAATTACAGAGTTATTGCCCTTTGTTACATTTCCTTGTCCGGAGCATAACTTGAAAACTACCAGTTGGAATTCAATACAAATTCATACAATGGTCAAGTACATTGAGAGGAAGTGCAGTGCACATGAAACATAACTCTTTCTTGATTCATTACAGAGTTATTGCCCTTTGTTACTTTTCCTTGTCCGGAGCATTACTTGAAAACTTCTGGTTGGAATTCAATACAGCTTCATGAAATAGTCTAGCACAATGAGAGTAAGTGCAGTGAACAAGAACCATAACTCTATCTTGAGTATTTACAGAGTTATTGTCCTTTGTTACTTTTCCTTGTCCTGAGCATAACTTGAAAACTACAAGTTGGAATTCAATACAACTTCATACAATGGGCAAGTACATTGAGAGAAAGTGCAGTGCACAGGAACCATGACTCTTTCTTGACTCATTACAGAGTTATTGTCCTTTGTTACTTTTCCTTGTCCGGAGCATTACTAGAAAACTACTGGTAGGAATTCAATACAACTTCATACAATGGTCTAGCACAATGAGAGGAAGTGCAGTGTAGAAGAACCATAACTATGTCTTGACTAATTACAGAGTTATTGCCAAGAACAATATCTCTATTTTAGTTTTTTTTTGCAAGGTATTCTGTTACTACGAACTTCCCCAGTTTATAAAGCAGTCTTTCGGGGGTATTAATCACTTTTAGTGATAGCTCTAGTTAAAAATACTTACAGTTTGTTTTGCTAAAAATATTAACTTTGACTTAATATTTCCTGTATTAAGATTGAGTCAGCTAGTTCCATTCAAGGTCAAGGTCACAAGAAACAAAGGTGGATATAATTCATGTTCACATCTTTTGAACTGCAAATAACTTGACTCGAATGTTCAAAATATTGAGATGATGTGCAACAAGCTCATTCATTATAGAGGTCAAAAGAACTTTAGGAGGATGTATTGTAGAAAGTAAAAGAATCTGTGTTCATATCATAAGAGCTTCATATAAAAAGAGTTGACACCAGTCCTGCAAGTTGAATTTTGATTTTCTTTTATTATTTTGTGATACAAGGTATTCTCCTCCTTAATGTATATTGACATCCCTTGCACTCGGCATGCCCTCTGCTGCATAGGTACCTGGTGTAGATATGAGCCCGAGAGGCCGCTCTACAACCCTGGTACCTCATAATTATACTGATATGTTAAAACAAAATAAAAAGTTTAAAAAATCATTATATACATATAGCAGTTAAGGTATAGCACTCCTGGTTTCAGAAATCAGGAAAATATACACTGGGTACTTGTGCTTGGCTATATAAATGAAATTCTGCTGTGTGACTGCATTATATCAAAACATCTGTGTCCACTCAGAACATGATGTCTATGTTTATAATATTAGTGATATTTCCAACAAGAGGGCTGTTTGTTCACTTTGTTCAGCTCATTTATCCCATGTCTGTTTAGTCCCCGTGTTATGTCTGTGTCTAGTACATCATTTGGAGTCTAAGACAGCTGTGACACTCAAGTTTATCTGGGACTATTGTAGAAACTGACATGTCTGATATAAATGCCACAGAAGTTAACCACTTCTCTATCCTTAGAAAATTCATTATGCTCCTAAGACTGTGAAAAAAGTAAATGATATTTGGTAAACCTGGAAACCAACATATTGCTCCACATTGTGTGATGAAGCAATGTTTGATTTTCCTGAACAAGCAATTACTTCTTAGAAATCAATTCACAAGATGACATTTGCTCAGTCATGTGATACTGTTGAGACCAGTTCTGTCAGAAACTTGAAATCTCAATAAATGCATCACTAAATTACCACCACTCATTTTCAATTTCCTTCATTGTTGTTTTTATCCCGCCACCAAGACAGAGGGGATATTGTAATGGGATATGAAACTTTGCAGGGATGTTCCTTGCATGAAGCTCTACCGAAGTTGCTCAAAGAATTCCATTCCATGTAGAACGCTGGCAAATAGGAAAACCTATAAAAATCTTCTCCAACACCACAAGGCCTAAGCTAAGACATTTAGTTTATAGCATTGTCTAGTGGACCTCTACCAAGTTTGTTCAAATCATGGCCCCACATAGGAAATCACTGGGTTTACATAGACATATATAGGAAAACCTTTTAATATTAATGTTTGATTGTCTAGGTACTATTTCTTGTCTTAAAATATTCTGTTAAATTCCTATTTTTTCAAAGTCTATCATGACTATGACTTAAGAACTCTAAACATGCATGTTTTACTTAATTGTTTTCTACTCTATATTTGAATATAATGATGAAAATTTTAAAGACATCCACAGAACAATCATGTGACAGAAATGCTATTCTGATTTTGCCTCAAAGTGGTCTGAAATGATGGAAAATCCAGGAGCTTCAGAGCCTAGGCTAAAAACTAGGTCACAAAGTCAATTAGAAAAACTTTGTGTATACAATAGAGGTTACATTTTTTATTGGATCTTCATGAAACTTGGTCAGTATATATGATTGTCTTTTTGACATCTAGGTTGAATTTGAATATGGGTCATCTGAACTCAACACTAGATCACCCAGTTAAATGATAGAAAAATCTTTTGTATGCTATGGAGTCTGCATTTTCACCGGAACCTCATGAAATTTTGTCAGAACGCCTGTCTTGATAAAATCTGAGTTGTGTTAGAATATGGTTATCTTGGGTTAAAACTAGGTCACCAGGTCAAAGCATAGAAAAACGTTATGTATGCCATAGAGGTTACATTTACAACCCAGTCATCATGAAACTTGTTCAGAATATTTGCCTCAATGATTTCTTGGCAAACTTCAAATCTTGGTCACCTTGTCAACACTCTAGAGGCCATAATTACTCTTTACCAAATCATGTGAATTGGTCTGAATGTTTGTTTTATCAAGGTTGAACAGAATGTTTGTGTTTATGATATATGGTTTAGGGTTGAATTTGGGTCCCATTGGGTCATAAGTAGATCTCAGGTGAGCAATATAGGGCCATCTTGGCCCCCTTGTTGTCAGTTTTCATCTCATGTTTTGATGACTTCTTAAAATAATGTGACAGAAATGTGCCAGTGGTATTCATAAAGTTGAAGCAGAAAGCGGACATTTTGAGTACAAATATTCATGATTTCACCATATCCTTCTATAACTTTGTCACATTAAATGGCTTAAATAGCAAATAAATTGTTGGCACAGCTGTCACTGGCTTTTGGGGGATTGGGGCCAGGTCTCAGGAGGGGGAAAAATATATTATTTTCAGGGCAAGGGGGGGATTTTATTTGCCCTCAAAGTATGGCTTATAAAAATTGAACTGCCCTGTCTGTTTGTGCTTACATTTGGATACTTAGGAATAAAAGGTAACAGTAATTTAAATTCTCTTTGATGTCGTTCATTCTGTAAGCTCTTGAGTGACTATTTTTCTCTCTTATGTGGCTAAAAGAACAATAGAGAAGTGACATAAGAGCCATATGTTAGAACGTCCGTCCATCTGTCTGTAAAATTTTCCTTGATAACACCCTACAGGTTGCAGTTTTCTTTCAAATTTCATGAAACTTGCATATAAGAATCCGTGTAACTTGTAGATGATCCTTATCAATTTTGGGGTCAGCGGGTGAAAGGTCAAGGTCACAATTTTATTTCAACATTTGTCATACTTGCCTTGAAGGTTCCCTGAAACATGTAGATGATTCCTATTGTTTGGGGTCAGTGGGTCTAAAGTCAAGGTCACTCTGAAGGTTCCATGCAAAATGTAGATGATCCCTGTTTTTTGGGGGATCACTCGGGGATTAGTGACCTAATCTTTGAAAATCTTTTTGGCTCAATATCTTTAGATCTTTATGACCCACAGTATTCAAACTTCATAGGATGATAGGTCTTACTGAGTAAAGGATCAGTATAGATTTAAGGGTAAGTGGGTCAAAGGTCAAGGTCACAGTTACCCCTGGTAGCATTTCCTTGATAACACTATACAGGTCATAAGTTTCATTCAACTTTCATAAAACTTGCTCTGAAGGTTCTCTCCAACATGTAGATATTCCCTATTGTTTTTGGGGTCATTGAGTCAAAGGTCAAAGTCACAGTGACCTCTATTAGATTTTCCTTGATAGCATTGCAAAAGACCTTCCCAAGACTTATTGAGAACAGTCCAGTCATACTAGTGGAGCAATACTGGCTCTTTTTGGCGTCTTGTCCATAGATTTCTTCAGGTTTATATAGGAAATAAATTTAAAAATCTCTGAAACCAGAAGGCCTAGAGCTAAGATATTTATTTACCATATAGCATTGCAGTGTAGACCTCTACTAAGAGTGTTCAAATCATGGCCCGCTTGTCAAAATTGACCCTGCCCAGAGACTCACTTGATTTTTCAAAGATTTCTACAGGAAATTTTAAAAATTCTTCTATAGAAGGCCTAGAGCTAAGATATATGGCATGTTGCATTGCTTAGATGACCTCTACCAAGGTTGTTCAAATCATGACTCCAAGTCAGTTGATTTCACATAGGCTTAAGTAGGGAAGACTTCCAAAAGTGTTCTGTTCTAAACCCACAATGCCTGGCAGAGGTTAGATATTTGGAATGTAGTATTGTGAAGTGGACCACTAGGAATATTGTTCAAATTAAGACCCCTGGTAAAAATTGACCCATTTTGCGATATGATTGCTGACCTTGTATTATTATCTTGGTTGCTTTAGCATGTGTAGGAAATCTAGTAAAGAATAAGAAAATAATTTTCTAGTATTGTTTTGTTAGCACCTGATACATGTTTTTTTTCAGCCTTGCGGGGTAGATTATGAGCTGAAGACATATGTGGCTGAGAATTTAGAGGAAAAACCTCATAAAAGGTAATGTTTGGTGTTGGAGTAGTTTCAGGTAAAAAGTGTGTGGCAGTGGACCTCTTCAAAGTGTGTTCAAATCATGCCCCTAGGGTCAAAATTTACCCAACCCAGGGGGTTGTTTGGTATAGAAAAAACTTAGAAAATCCTCTTTTCTAAAACTACAATGCCTTGAGCTTAGATATTTGGTATGTAGCATTATACAATTACAGACTAATGTTGAGGTCTATATCTAGTTTTGCGGACCTGTTAAAAGTGATATTGACTGAGAACGAAGTCCGAGGTCAGTATAATTTTTCACAGGTCTGCAAAACTATATATTGACCGAAACATTAGTCTAAAATTATTATATCGTATACCTCATAAAAAATAGTGAAAATTATGCAAAAATATAACAGAAATGACGTTTTGAAATCCATGCAGGTCTACACATCATTTTCCAGGTCTACACATACTTTTGTGGACCCGGCACGTGATCGTTGTCGGCCAATCAGGATTAGGTATTTATGACAGGTATACGATATCGTCTAGTGGTCTTCCACCTACTTTGTTCAAATCATGCCTCTTGGGTCAAAATTGACCACACTCACCAGGCAAGTGCACTTGCACTCAGGTGAGCAATATAGGGCCATGATAGCCCTCTTGTCTTTAAAAGTTATTATGTACCATTGTTAAGTAAAGATAACAGCACGCTATGAATGTTTTATACACCAGGTATATATTTTTAGCTCACCTGGCTACGCCAGGGTGAGCTTTTCTGATCGATGATTGTCCATCGTCCGTCCGTCCCACCGTCCGTCCCAATTTTGTCTGGAGCATAACTCCAAAAGTACTTGAGCGATTTTCTTCAAACTAAATACACTGACAGAGCATATTGGGAGGAAGTGCAGTGTGTAAGAACAATAACTCTACCTTGCCTACTTTTAGAGTTATTCCCCTTTATCAGATTTACTTTAAAAGTTTTGTCCAGAGCATAACTCCAAAAGTACTTGAGGGATTTACTTCAAACTTAATACACTGACATAGCACATTGGTAGGAAGTGCAGTGTGCAAGAACAATAACTCTACCTTGCCTACTTTTAGAGTTATTCCCCTTTATCAGATTTACTTGAAAAAAAAATTCCGGAGCATAACTCCAAAAGCACTTGAGGGATTTTCTTCAAACTTAATACACTGACATAGCACATTGGTAGGAAGTGCAGTGTGTAAGAACAATAACTCGACCTTGCCTACTTTTAGAGTTATTCCCCTTTATCAGATTTACTTGAAAAAAAAATCCGGAGCATAACTCAAAAAGTACTCGAGGGATTTTCTTCAAACTTAATACACTGACATAGCACATTGGTAGGAAGTGCAGTGTGCAAGAACAATAACTCTACCTTGCCTACTTTTAGTCAAATAGAAAAATATCATACATATACTGATAATGAACATTAATATAATTTTGCAAACCTTCTCTTCATTGCCTTATTCTTTTTCCACTTACTTGAAAACTGTACTCAGCATGACCATAACTATATGGCTTTTTAAGGACTTCCTCTCACCAAGTAAAATGCACGAAAGTACAACCTTCAGGTAACTTCTTCCCAGCGGGGGGATTAACCATGTGTAACATGGCTCTTTTGGCACTTTGTTACTTTTCCTTGTCCGGATCACAACTTGAAAACTACTGGTTGGAATTCAATACAACTTCATACAATGGTGAAGTACATTGAGAGGAAGTGCAGTGCACAGGAACCATAACTCTTTCTTGACTCTTTACAAAGTTATTGCCCTTTGTTACTTTTCCTTGTCCGGAGCATTACTTGAAAACTACAGGTTGGAATTCAATACAACTTCATACAATGGTCTAGCACAATGAGAGGAAGTGCAGTGTACAAGAACCATAACTCTATTTTGAGTATTTACAGAGTTATTGCCCTTTGCTACTTTTCCTTGTCCGGAGCTATACAGAGTTATTGCCAAGAACAATATCTTTATTTTAGCTTTTTTTTGCAAGGTATTCTGTTACTACGATCTTCCTCAGTTTAAAGAGCTTGTCGGTTTGTTTGTTTGTTTGTTTGTTTGTCGGTCGGTGTGTTGGTTTTATGGTTTCCGGATGATAACTCATGAACGATGTGACCGATTTAACAGGTGCAACATAAAAAAATACAGGTCAACTTCGACTTTGGGGTCAGTAGGTCAAAGGTCAAGGTCACACTGACCCTGAACAGTAAAACAGTTTCCGAATGATAACTTATGAACGACTGGCCCAATCTAAATAATTTTTGGTACACAGCTGTAACATCATGAAATACAGGTCAAGTTTGACTTTGGGGTTAGTAGGCCAAAGGTCAAGGTCACAGTGACCTTGAACAGTAAAACGGTTTCCGGATGGTAACTCATGAATGACTTTACCGATTTAAATAATTTTTGGTACACAGGTGCATCATCAGAAAATACAGGTCAAGTTGACTTGGGGTAAGTAGGTCAAAGGTCAAGGTCACAGTGACCCTGAACAGTAAAACAGTTTCCGGATGATAACTCATGAAAGGCTTGACCTATTTAAATAATTTTTGGTACACAGGTGTAACATCATGAAATACAGGTCAGGTTTGACTTTGAGGTCTGTAGGTCAAGGTCACATGACTCGGAACAGTTAAACGGTTTCCGGATGATAACTTAAGAACGCTTGGGGCTAGGATCATGAAATTTGATAGGGTGGTTAATGATATTAACATGTTTGAAATAAACCTATTAAATTTAATAATAATCCATACTTTCCAACCTTACATATTTTGTGTGCTATTAAAACAATACATTTACACAACTTACTGTATAATAACTGAAATGTATGTCCTTGTGGCCATTCCTTTCTTATGGTTGCCATACTTCTGCGACAAAGCTGTATTGTCGGGGTATAATTCATCACTCTTGTGACAGTTCTAGTTTGTACCAGTTTAATTTTTGACTAAACTGTTTGAGATATTAATTTGAAAGTTGGAATACTTGTTTACCATTATGATCCCCAAACATGGGCAGGAGAAGGTAATTTTGTCAAGGATTTTATTTGAATTATGGCCCTTTTTGACTTGGAAACTCAGTTAAAATTTTCATTCTTGTTCACATTTGAGATATTACTTTGAAAGTTAGAGTACTTATGTACCATCATGAGACCTATCTGTAAGCAAGAGAAGATAACTCTGTGAAAATGTTTCTTGATTTGTACTTAGAAATTCCTAGTTAAAGTCTTGTGTGCCCTTAACTGTCAAAGTTTTGTTTTATTTGCAAGCACTAAAAAAGTTGAGCGTGCTGTCCTACTGACAGCTCTTGTTATCTCACCAGGCACTTTGTGTCATGGTGAGCTTTTAGGATATGATTGTCCATCCGCACCCAAAAAGTGTGGGTTAAGTGACTATAGCAACATTGTTTAACAGTGAATTCGCTTTGATGTCATCCATCCCATTAAATTTTGTCTTTTGTGACTATTTTTGAGCTTATGTGGCTAAAAAGTACAATAGAGAGAACACAAGAATAGCCACACAACTGCCAATTTTTAGTATGTCCATCTGTCAACATTTTGCTTCAAAAGACATCTCCTTTGAAACCACTAGGCCAATTGTGATGAAACTTGGCAGGGATGCTCCTTGCATGAAGCTCTACCAAAATTGTTAAAAGAATTCCATTCTTTGCAGTACATATAGAAAATTTTTGAAAATCTTGAAACCACAAGCCCTAGACCTTAGATATTTAGCCTGTATCATTGCCTAGTTGACCACTATCAAGATTGTTCAAATTATGACCCCTGGGTAACAAAATTGATGTAAAGCTTAGATATTTAGCCTGTAGCATTACATAGTGGACCCCTACCAAGATTGTTCAAATCATGACACACAGGTCAAAACTTACCCCCCACCCCCCATGATATTACATAGGTTTCTATAGGAAAAATCTTCCTTTCCTAAACTACACAGCCTAAAGCTTAGATATGTAGTTTAAAGCATTGTCTAGTGAAACTCGACTAAGATTGATCAAATAATGCCCCTGGGACCAATATTGGCCCCACCCAGAGGGTCACTTGTTATACGTAGACATATATAGGAAGCCCTTTCAAATTCCTTTCTCTGAAACCACAAGGTCTAGAGCTTAGATATTTGCTGTTGTGTGTAACAGTGATTAGTGGATCTTCTTTTTGTTTGTATAAAACATGCACAGGAGGTCAAATTTGACCCTTTCTAGGGGTTGACTTGGTATAGGCAGACTTAATTCGAGAAAAAAATTCGAAAGGGGTGGGGGGGTAGGCTCGTCGGAACGGCGTTCTTCCGCGACAATTTGGTAATTCTGTTAGCCAAAATTTGAGGCCCCAGACATACTTGACGCCCAGAAATGCCTAAAGAGACACCAAGCTGTCAAAATAACTAATGCTTGCACAATCTCCAGTTGTGACGAGTGGTAATTGCCGATAATTTATCAATATATGATGAAAAGGTGTGCATTGATTTAATTGTTTGATTCTGGGCCATTTTCCCAGTGAGATTGAAGAATGATAGCTCAATACTTAAAATGAATAAGTCAGGGTTATATGATAATTAGAGCATTGGTTTTTGGCTTTCGTATTTAAATATTGACTAACGTATTGAAATTTAACTTCAAAATTATTATAGACGTATTTTTTTACTCTACATGAATATTGGCGGGAAGATAACCTTCCAGTATTTGATTTTGCTAATCATTATTTGAACATACTCTTGGGACATTTTTTTTCACTGTTAAAATCGCGAAAAAACAACGAAAGTCACAGAATTGCGAGGTCGCGAAAATATGTGACATACTTTTGTACTGATTGATCCTAGGGAGGGGATGAGTAGCTGTCTGATAAAAGAATTATTATAAAATTGTTATTGAAATAGGTCAAAAGTATCTTAAAGAAGGGATAAAATGCTTCTCTGAAAAGCAAAAATTTAATTTTGAATGGGGGTCTGATTGACTGGATGACAGAGTTCACTTTCAAAAATTATTTCACTTGACACCAGTTGATTCTATATAAGTGTAACATCTCTAAACATGCACATTTTATTCGATTGTTTTTATACCCCTGAAATGAAGTTCAGGGGGGTATATAGGAGTAACCCGGTGGTTGGTTGGTTGGTCGGGAGGGAGGGAGGGTGGTCAGTCCATTGCATTTTCCGTGTCCGGAGCATAACTTGAAAACTACTAGTTGGAATTCAATACAACTTCATACAATGATCAAGTACATTAAGAGGAAGTGCAGTGCACAAGAACCATAACTCCATCTTGACTCATTAAAGAGTTATTGCCCTTTGTTACTTTTCCTTGTCCGGACCATAACTTGAAAACTACTGGTTGGAATGCAATTCAACTTCATACAATGGTCAAGTACATTGAGTGGAAGTGCAGTGCACAGGAACCATAACTCCATCTTGACTAATTACAGAGTTATTGCCCTTTATGTTTCCTTGTCTGGAGCATAACTTGAAAACTTCTGGTTGGAATTCAATACAATTTCACACAATGGTCAAGTACATCGAGTGGAAGTGCAGTGCACAAAAACTAAAACTCTTTCTTGAGTAATTACAGAGTAATTGCCCTTTGTTACTTTTCCTTGTCCGGAGCATAACTTGAAAACTACTGCTAGGAATTCAATACAACTTCATACAATGGTCAAGCACAATGGGAGGAAGTGCAATGCAGAAGAACCATAACTCTATCTTGACTAATTACAGAGTTATTGCCAATTTTTACTTTTCCTTGTCCGGAGCATAACTTGAAAACTACTGGTTGGAATTCAATACAACTTCATACAATGGTCCAGCACAATGAGAGGAAGTGCAGTGTAAAAGAACCATAACTCTATCTTGACAAATTACAGCATTATTGCCAAGGACAATATCTCTATTTTAGTTTTTTCTGCAAGGTATTCTGTTACTATGAATTTCCTGAGTTTATACAGAAGTCTTTCGGGGGTATTAATCACATTTAGCTTCTGGGGTCTTCCTTGGTCCCTCTGCGCTGCACCCGCAAAGGGTCTAGGTGGCCCCTTTGATCCCCGGCCAATTTTCTTCTTTTTTTATTAAAAGCTTTTGTCACCCCTGTATAGGAAAAACTTTAAGAATTTTCTTTTCCAGAACCACAAGGCCTAGAGTGTAGGCGTGGTCCTGTACCAAGTTTGTTCACATCATACCCTTGGGATCAAAATTGGCCATGCCTGCTGCTGGGGGGTGGGGGTTAGTAGCAACCATCACTTTCTTAGCAACCAGTGCCTTCCTTAGCGATTACTGACGCCCTTTAGCCACAAGTGACTTCCGTAGGTAGGTGCACTGGTACTCAGGTGAGTGATATAGGGCCATTATGGCCCTCTTGTTTTTTATCAGGTCATAGTGATTTTGTTCAGGTGAGCAAATGGTAGCCATGTTATCACTCTTGTTAAAGATTTACATCAAGTCAATTTCATCAGAGTTTCTTCATCTAGGATGTATTGCAAAGTAATTATTGTATTTTATGTGAGTTATTTATTGTCAGAATGAGAGACAAAAAGAACACAGATACATAATATATTGATCCCAGCTTGGCTGTGTCTTGTCCACTGGTTAACCAAGATTTCTCAGACATATTTCCCAAGTGGCAACATTTTCATATTATAATGTGTGTGACTTCCTATATCCTATATTCCTGAAAAAAAAGACAGAATTATTTGCCATCCATTTTAAGTGTTAATTAATAAAAACTTGCAGACATGATTGTTGGAGTAGATTTTTCCAAATGCTTTTGAGACTGAAAAAGATTTACAATCAAACTTGTTTTAGGAGACCACCTTTCTGAAAGGCAAACAGTGGTCTCTTAATGAAATAGTCTCTATATACAAGGCCATAACCACAATGATGTATATCTGTATATGAATTTATGTAACTTATATATGTGCTTGAAGTAAATGCATGGAGACTATGACATGTACGCCCCTATAAATCTGTTCTGGATTTGTGTTTTTCACCTAAATCTTCCACTAATATGCTTGTACTATTCAATGTTGAAAGTTCAATCACATTTATCCATTCATCATCTGTCAACAGTTTTGGCTTAGACATATTCCTTGTAAAATGACATCTTAAATCAATCCTATTTTTGGTCTCCTTTGTTTAGACTAAAGCAGCTGTTACATTAAAATGATGTAGGATATCATAGGAAAAACTTTAAAAATCTTTGTAACATGTTAAAGCAAGTGACCAGGGAACAATCTTGTTAGAGGTCTACTACACTATGCCACTTGCTAAATATCTAACCTCTAGGCCTTGTGGTTTCAGAGAAGATTTTTAAAGTTTTTCCTATGATAAGTCTATGTAAAAACAAATGATTCCCCTCCCCAGCAGGGTCAGATTTAACTCAGAGGTCATAATTTGAATAGTCTTGGTAGAGGTCCACTATAGGTAATGTCACATGCCTTCCTGAAGAAGAAGAGTTCTGCATGGAATGGAATTATTTGAACAAATATGAAAGGGCTTCATGCAAGGAACAATAAAAATCGTCTTCTCTGAAACAATAAAGCTTAGAGCTTAGATATTTAGCATGTGGCAGAGTGGAGTCTCTTCATTTTACATAGGTTTATATAGGAAAAACTTTAAAAATCTTTGTCTCAGAAACCAAAAGGCCTAGAGCTTAGATATTTGGCATGTATCATTTCCTAGTGGACCTCTACCAAGAATACTCAAATCATGTCCCCCAGGTCAAAATTGACCCATTCTGCTATGATGACCTTGTATTATAGCCAATGGTAGCGAGGTTAGCGATATCAGGCCATCTTGGCTCTCTTGTTATTAGCTCACCTGGCATGAAGTGCCAGAGTGGTCTATTAGGATCGTACATCCTCCGGTGTCAATCGTACATCGGTCCGTCCATGCAGTCCATCCGTGCAGTCCATCAGTAGGGTTTGGGGCTGTTTAAGTTGTCCACAGATAAAAAGGGAGACATCTTTAATCAAGGAGCCATGGCTCTTTAATTCATTGCTGCAAATAACTCAAAGGACCTTCGGGGAGGTAAAAAAATAAGTATCTTCAAACGGCCCATTTCACACATGTCCATGACTAGGGGGTTGGACCATCAAAAGGCCATTGCAGTTGCCCAGCCATTGTGGTTGCCAATGATGGCCTCCTAGATTTGGACAAAAGGCCCTTAATAAAAGCAAAAGGCCATTAATAAAAGGTCACTTAGTTTTGCATAGGCTTATATAGGAAGAAATTAAAAAATTTTCCTCTATGAAACCACAAGACCTAGAGCTTAGATATTTAGCATGTAGCATTGCCTAGTAATAGTAACTTCTTCAAAGTTTGTTCAAATTATGCTCCTGGGGTCAATATTGGCCCTGTCTAGGGGATCGCTTGTTTTACAAAGACATATACAGTCGACTCTCGAAAACTCGAACACCCTCGGGGAAGCAAAATTTGTTCGAATTTTCGGTAGTTTGAACTTTCCGAGGTGAGCATGTCGGCCATATTGGAGATGGTACTAAAGACCGTTCTGTAAGAACACCGTTCTGTCTAGAGTGGATTACTGAGTTTTGAGTGGAAGTTCTTTTATGTAAATCTTTGATGCCGGTTTCTACTTGTTGACGATGTGGAGGTTACCTGCTGGACTTAACCTTTTCAAATGAAGAAAAACATAATCATAAATGTTAGCACGCGCGGCAAACAAATACACATATCCTCGATTATTACCATGTGACGTCATTTACTCAATCAAGCTGGCACCTGCTCAATTTTCACGATGTGTGAAAAACATGCGGCCGGCTGATTGATCAATTAACGAACGACACTGTTCGAACTTTCCGGAGTTATTCACACTATTTTATTAATGAGCGGACAATAATATCAGTTCGAAAGTTCTGATTATCCGGGTTCCGATTAACCGTAGTAGAACATATTGAATTTAGAAGGAAAAAACTCGGGACCCGAAAATGTGTTCGAATAATCGGGGGTGTTCCAATTATCCGGGTTCGAACTTTTGAGAGTTGACTGTATAGGAAAACCTATTTAGTATTTTACATTGTCTAGTGGTCTTCCACCTACTTTGTTCAAATCATGCCTCTTGGGTCAAAATTGACCACACCCAGCAGGCAAATGGACTTGTTCTCAGGTGAGGGATATACGGCCATCATAGCCTTCTTGTATAGGAAAAATGTAGAAAATCTTCATCTCTGAAACCACAATGCCTAGAGCTTAAATTTTTGGCATGTATCATTGCCTAGTTGACCATTACCAAGAATGTTCACCATATAGGGCCATCTTGGCCCTCCTGTCTTATGTTGGCATTTAATATCTCAAAGAACAGAATGATGAAAGCGGAAAATTCAATAGATTTAAATGTCAAATATTATCTGACTGCAGGAATTCCGTCCGGCTGGCCATTAGAAAGTTGACTTATGCTCCAGAGGAACCGGCACCCCAACCAAGTGCAGAAACGTCAAAAGATTTCATGATGAGCCCTGGAAATATTAAGCTGGAAGCTTCACTTGATAAAGAGGTTAGGTATATTTTTTAGCTCATCTGAGCAGAAGGTTATAGATGAGTTATTAGTACATGTGTGTCTTCTCAGAAACTACATGTTGGATTTTTCCCAAACTCTCTCTTTAGCATCCTTTCATTGACCCCTTATAAAAGTAGGAAATGGTTCTGGTCCAGTGCACACAGGAACTGCTATTTCTCAAAGAGTAAAACCTGAAATGAAGCAAAGAAATTTGACGTTCTTAAATCATTTATAATAATAATATTCTAACAATGATAATAATATTCTTTATTTAAAGAAGGTAACTCAATAAGTCTGAGGACTTATCTTCCTCGAGGCCTTCCTATAAACATTGCATTCAAAATACAAAAACAGTTAAACATAAACTAGATGCCCACGTGCAACATGTTGAGCCCGCCAGCTGTCAAAAGGACTAACTAAGTAGAGATGGGCCAAAATACACCTAAATATTGGATGTAACATGCATGTTGTACGACAGAAAGGTGGTCTCGATTTTTCTCTACGGCAAGTAGGGGTGTAACGATAGTCGATACTATCGACTTATCGGGATTGTATCATGCTCGATAGTCAATAGTCAATACATGTTGCATTTTCACACTATCGATACTATCGCCGATAGTCTGGACAGCTATCGACTTTTCTCGATAGTTTTATTTTCATCTTTGAATGCGTTTTTTACATAAAATGTAGTTGATTTGCCTTTGCCATAAAACGGATGTTTACATTACGGGCTAGCCAAATGTATATATACGACGACGTTTCCGTTCCTAAAACGTCGTTGTCGTCTTACCATCCATCAATCCATGACTTCGCGTAGTGAAAAGTTTTAATGACGCGTATCTTTTCAATAAAAACCGTTTAGTATTCTAAATTAAAATAATAACGATTATATTTATACTGAATTCAAATTCTTCAAGCAAATCACACGATCGACGGGACGGATGGTTAGTTGACTCAGGGTATTTCAATTCTATTTGAGTGACCCTGGTTGACTGTTAATAAAATGTTTATTCAAGAATTCACTTCTATTTCATTCCTGCATAGACCTAGATACACAAGATGTGTAATTTATATCAATGATTCTAACAGGCAAACCATCCCTGGAAATACGATATGCCTATGTACTCTGGGATCGGGCTTCTTTTAAAACCCTGGCATACCGGCAAACGGCGTTTAGACTAGACTGGAGTAATCGGATCGGACATAGTCACAACTCAGCGGTCAGCATTAAGTCTAAGCATGTTGATAAACTGTTATTTGTTAAGAAAGACAGAAATCAATGACAAATGAGATAGTGCTGTCAGTGTGTGCTGCTGACCTGCTGAAGTCCATAGACTCTGTACTAAAGTCTGTCCCATCCCAATGGGAAACTCAACTTTGGCCTGGAAAAGGTACTTTTGGACAACACAGCTAAAAATAAATACCTGTTTGATAATCTATGAAAAAGTCACCCTCCCAAATTTAAAGGATTTTTCGCTCGGTTCCTTGGTTTTCTTGTTATCCTCAAATAAAGTTTCTCTATGGCAGATGTCCATTGTGTATTTTCGACGCCATCTTTGTTTTGGATGATGTACACGAACATGCACGTGTCCTTGTTCCTAAAATCTCTGGGAATGTCTCCAAATTGTGGATGCTAATTGAAAATTTAATTAATGTATATATAAAAAAAACTTACGGTGATTTATGTTCTTTGTTCAAAGTATGAAAGAACTAGACCGTCTTGTCCACATACTTCCCGTCTTTCACGAGCAAGCTTAGCATCACTTACTTATAAAAATAGTATATTTTCAAGTAGATCTACAGAGTTTTATAAACATGCGTTGAATGATCTACTGTAATTCCTAGTTTCCTACACACCGATCTCCGGGTAAACAACTGTGGGATATTATTGAAACACTAGTTAATATTTCAGTGTTTCAAAAGCATACCACGAAAAAAAGACCCGTAACTTGATGAAATCCTTATCCTATGTATTTACTCCAGTTGAAACTGGAATCCAATCTCATCCCTTTGAGTCACAACATTCCTAATAGTTGATGGTCTTTACATACACCTATACATAAAAATGGCGTCCGTTAACTATTTAGGTTACTACATGTACCTACTGATGTGGGCATATTACGTAATTGCTGACGTCACTACATTAATAAAACTCACGGCGAGCAACTAAACATTTGTAATGCCTATAGAGCCGATAAACGTACATGATCTTTCTTGTGTTTAGTTATCTAGCACTTAAAACCTCGAGGACTGGATGAGACAATTAACATAGAATATCACATTTAATGTCTATTTATAGATCTATAGATCGTTACATACCAATATAACTATTGTATCCAAAACCAATCCCATACTTAAAAAAAATTAAATCATCGCTGGTCAACTGGTTATTATGATTTCTGTAATTAGCGCTGAACATTCCGTCAGTGCTCTTAATATACGACGCAGCTATGCTAACAACTATGTATGACCCTACGCGGATCCTCTACCACCTCGCCATAAAAGCTAGCTCAATGGCAAGGAAGTAGATTCTATACCTCTACTACATACATCCCCTCCTAACTAGAATTCGTCCTCGAATTCTTGGAGTATAAATGTCTGTGGGACGCTCTAAGGGTGCCAGTGAAATGGCGGAGGTGTCGAAATCGCGCATAAATAAATATGTAGAAATCACTCGACTTAATTTCGCACCCTTCCCCCATGAAAAATCATAGCTTAGTTTCGGTCATGTTACCGACATGATTGTGGTAGAAAATTATCATTCCGAGTGACCAGCGTAAAACTGACTGTTTCACATTTATGTTACCATGTAGATCTATATATTAGTTGGCGAATTATTTCGATCGCTCGCCCTAATGAAGGTGGATCGCAAAGGAATGACACCTCTGCATAGCATCCTCGGTAACGCAGGCTATTCATTACCCATTAAATATATGACCGGAGAGAAGCGGCAGGAATTAACTGTGGGTTCTGTCGATGCACCATAGAGACTGATATACATGTATTCTTCTTCCACGCTTGATGCTGTGTTCAAGTGTATTTTGTGTTGATCCTTTTTTACATTGAAACGGAAACAAAGAATAGTTAATCTGAAATACGCGTGACGTACACGACTGTAGGTACTAAAGTAGACAGGAGGTCAACTCTAATTTCCCATGTCATCTTCCCCACCCGATTCCCTAAAGCGGTTTGAGAAGCACAACATCATCAAAGTGAGTTATTGTATCTAAAACATTAATTCAGTGTGTTGCGTGAAGTCGGGATGTACATGTCGGCTCGCCATGCATTCCCTCTCTAATTGGTTTCCCGCCGTGCTTTTGAAGCTTGCGCCACAGGCTATTGTGTAAACTTTCGGTACACATCTTACCTGAACGTAGGCTACATGTATGTATTGGCGCAGGGGGTCAGACAACCAGACACTTTCATTCTAGGATTTGGGCGAGATTGATTTTGTAAGTGGTGCAAATCGATCAGAAAATCTTTGTTTGTTGCTATTGTATTGTTTATTCAAGGCTGCGTATTCATCTATCGTCACATAACGATCGTCCGTTGAAAATTGATTTATATTGGCTTTGAGTGAAATGCATATTTGGCATCCCTTTGTTGGTAAATATAGAAGCTTAAGTAACTTTTATTAAACCTAAATTTCCTGTGTCTAAATTAAAATCATTGTCGTTATACAAATGTGTTAAATGCTGCAATGTAAGCCCTTACTCTTCCTCAGTAATCAACACGACGGCTTCAGCAACCCGGAAAAAGCTCATATAAAGACGTTGCAAATGTTTTGTAGAACACGTTAGCGTCATATAAAAACTAACGTCGCTAACTTTGAGTTTATCCCCGATAGCGACGTAACGGGCGCCGCCATATTGGATTCAGCGACGTCGCGTCATTTACATTACGGCCTATGGGGAAAATCACAAAAAATCAAATTTTGACTAAAATATCAAGTTAATCAAAAAAATGAAAAAGTGGAGATATTAATGTTCCAGTGATGCTGGTGTATTTAATATTTATGTCATGTGCATATTCGAAATTTAATCGAAGTCTACCGATTGAGTGGGACAGACTTTAGCTAGACTTCTGATCATGTGACTTCAACTGACTTGACACTTCAAATTTCGTTCTCTGTTTCAGTTCTGTAGTATCTTAACATATACGTTTATTGTTAAGCACATTCTTTTATTTCAAATTATTTGCAAGTCATTGAAGCTTAGGGTATTGTAATTTACCTTTTGTTTATTGTGAAGGCATGGTCAAAGTTTGTCCATTAAAGTTAAAAAAAGTAACGATTTCATAATTTATCTGTTTATTACAGGTATTGATACAAACAAATTGAATCAACTTAGTAAAAATATAAAATATAAAAATGTAAACTATCGAAACTATCGTGATAGTATCGCAATAGTGAAGCCAACTATTGATAGTATATTGTGATAGTACTTTTTACTATCGATAACTATCGTGATAGTAAATTTGGCTGCAATAGTCAACCCTAACGGCAAGTAATAAAAAAGTTACAATATAAGCTATTTATAGTAACAACAAAGGGAAGTAATTCTAAAAACAAGGGTAGCCCATGGTGGTGAACATTTGTACAAAGTAACATCAAAATCCCTCCATGCATGAAGAAGAAATGCTCCGGACAAAGATATTCTTGACTTTGAACTTTAACCTCTAAGTGTGACCTTGACCTTAGACCTAGGGACCTGGTTCTTGCGCATGACACTCCGTTTATGGTGGTGAACATTTGTGCCAAGTAACATTAAAATCCCTCCATGCATGAAAAAGATATGCTCCGGACAAAATCATTTTTGAATTTGACCTTTAACCTCCAAGTGTGACCTTGACCTTAGACCTAGGGACCTGGTTCTTGTGCATGACACTCCGTCTCATGATGGTGAACATTTGTGCCAAGTAACATCAAAAACCCTCCATGCATGAAAAAGATATGGTCCGGACAAAATCGGACGCACGGATGGACGCACGCACATACACCGAACCGCCAAAAGTGACGACTATGTCGAGATCACCGCAAGCGGGCTCGACAAAATTCATGATCACTAAAACACATACATGTAGTTATGAGCAATTGCACCTGAGTTAAAGTAATGAGAAATAACACATGAATTACAGTAATGAGCAAAAGTATTGAAATATCAGAGATCAGTTACCGATTAAAAAGATACTTGATACAAAAGGAGGCAAGAGTAGTTGCGTTTCGAATATCAGAAGGAATGTAATTCAATACTACCATACCAGCATGTTGAAAAGTTATTTTAGTATATTTCGATTTGAATATTGGGTGCCGAATATCTTTTTATGCCCCTGAAGGGTGGCATATTAAAATCACACCGTCTGTCCGTCACGCCATCTGTGCGTCCCCACTTACACATTCGTGTCCAGACTGTAACTTTGTCATGCATTGAAAGATTTTAAAATAACTTGGCACAAATGTCTAGCACATCAAGACGACGTGTCGCATGCTAGACCCATGTCCCTACCTCAAAGGTCAAGGTCACACTTAGAGTTTGAAGGTAATGAATGCCTCTATATATGCATATATGCATACATTCGTGTCATGCATTGAAGGATTGTAAAATAACTTGGCACAAATGTCTAGCACATCAAGACGACATGTCGCGTGCAAGACCCATGTCCCTACCTCAAAGGTCAAGGTCACACTTAGAGTTTGAAGGTAATGAATGCCTCTATATATGCATATATGCATACATTCGTGTCTGGACTGTAACTTTGTCATGCATTGAAGGATTTTAAAACAACTTGACACAAATGTCTAGAACATCAAGACGACGTGTCGCCTGCAAGACCCACATCCCTAGCTCAAAGGTCAAGGTCACACTTAAGAGTTTGAAGGTAATGGATTCCTCTATATATGCATACATTTGTGTCGGCCTGTAACTTTGTCATGCATTGAAGGATTTTAAAATAACTTGGCATAAATGTCTAGCACATCAAGACGACTTTGCTACCTCAAAGGTCAAGGTCACACTTAGAGGTTTTAGGTAATAGAATCCTGTATATATGCATACATTTGTGTCTGGACTATACATTTGTCATACATTGAAGGATTTTAAAATAACTCGGCACAAATGTTCAGCACATCAAGCTGATGTGTCGCGTGCAAGACCCATGTCCCTACCTCAAAGTCAAGGTCACATTAGTGTTTAAAAGAAATACTGTATGCATGGTAACTCTGTCATGCATGGAAGGATTTTAAAATTACATAGCACATTTATTGAGCACATGGAGAGGACACAGACTGTGAGACACCTCTTTCGGGGGCATTGGTCACTTGTGAGGGACAGCTCTTGTTTATTTCTAGACCTGAGGCTATAGTTAGTCTGTATGTTATCGTAAGATAATAAATTACGCATGTATAGTGGTGTAAAATTGTTAATCGTTTTGTATACTAAAATGCCAGTGGTGTATTTAATTCTTTCAGGAAAAGATGCCCAATTTAATTTTTTCAAAACGGATAAGAAGAAGCATCAAATTTCTTATCAAGAATCATTCTTGCAGCCCTTTTTTGTGTATTAATGATTTTATGCAGTAATTTTTGACTAGCTGTACCCCATATTGTAGAACAATAATCAATTATTGGTAAAATGTATGCGTTGTGAAATAATATTCTCATTTCTTTGTTTAAAAAAGGGTTTTATTCTTCGTAAAAGTGAAAGTTTAGAATTGAGCTTATTGTATACTTTTGATATTTGTAACTCCAATGTCAGTTTATTATCTATGAATATCCCAGGTAATTTTTGCTGAGATACACTTTGAATATGTTTCTCGTGTATTTCTAGCTGTATACTATCACAATTATTTCGCAATTTATTAGCATTTCCTAGAAGCATACTTAATGATTTCATGGGATTTAGTGCCATATTATTTAGATCACACCAGCCTGCAACATTTTTTAAATCAGACTGTAAATTTGAGTCCTTTGTGACAGATCTGATAAGTATGTTGAAGGGAAAGTAGGACAACCTATTCGAGATTCATTTTTCGATATTCAGGATGTTTCGGGACAGTTTTGAATAATTAAGGCCTGTGTAGGATCTGCTTGTCTATTTGGGAAAATGAAAAATTTTTGAGATTGCATGCAAGTTTCATACCTGTGAACCCTACCGTTTCTTGCGGTATACTACCGGAATTCAAAGAGAAAAATAATCTCCCACCGGGAGGTGCCATTCTACCATAAATTAGCAATTATGATCAAATTGACCTTTAACCCAGAATGTAAACAAATTATTGACTGGTTTGCCAATTTGTGCAGACTGACTTATCAATATCTCAGCTAAATGGTATACCAGTCTGCTTCCATGTGCTAGTCCTGTTTTGTTGATTGCATTTTGTCACGGTCCGTGATTTTGTGTGTGTCAGCTTTTCACACATTTTATAATGGGGATTAAATTGTTAATTGGTGTCTATACCCATCAGGGGTCATAACATAATGGATTATGGCTAAGTAGGCAGAGTCGAAAATCCTAGTCCATAGAATTAATTAATCACAAGATGTAAACAGATCGGACCAAAGGTACAAAACAAGGCTGGAAAATAAAGATGGTACAACTATTACCTTGCAATATTTCTAGATCGATTTTCATTTTTTATTCACAATTTAAGAATTCATGATTACCAAGATACTATTTCAGATACCGTATTTTCCCGTGTATAATACGCACTTTTAATTCAGATTTTAGGGCTTCAAGGAAGGGGTGCGTATTATACACCGATGTAGGATCTCGGACAATTTTTTCCAGCATTGAAAATGTTGAAATCGTATAAATTAGACGTAGTATTGGGATTTTCACTGAAAGCGGATGTTTACCCGTTTTTTTACTACCGGTAACTTCATTATGAAGAGCACGGAGGTTTCCTAAAAGCCGATACCCGGTACGGTATGTACGATAAAACATTGCTGGTAAATTTGATAGTTTTCTTTCAAGTTTCAATAAAAATTTAACTTTGTTAGAACAAAGTTTGTTGTCTCTTTAATTATCAAACAATTATTGCTGATCAATACAATATTCCGTTTATTGGTAAACAAACACGCTTATATGATATAATTGCATTGATTTTCACATGTCTCTCTTTGATGGCGCCGTAATTACCGATATGAGAAGTTTGTTGAGAAGGTGTTGACATCTTGAGAAAATAATTATGTTCTCAAAGTACCCTTGAATAAGCATGACATTTTTGAGTTTTTCATATCTATGCTTATCAAATTTTCATAATATAGTCGATAACTGCCGTATTGTCCTTTTTACGGTGCTCCGATTACCATGATTACTGAATAATTTTCGTAACGAAAATGGCATAATTTTCGGATATTTAAGGTGCGTATTATATACCGATGTAGGCATTTTTCCCCATTTTTAAAGCCCAGATCGAGGGTGCGTATTATACACGGGTGCGTATTATACACGGGTAAATACGGTATATTTTTATTTCTATATGCATATTTTAAAATCTTACTTTCACTTTACGGATAATTATATTGTGAAAAGAAAGTGAAAGTAGATTTAAAAATGCTATGATTGAAAACAGATGTTTAAAGCAGCTTTTCAATGTCATTTGTGACTATTAGCTCGAAGCGCATGGATGCATAAAAATTAGGGATGGCAACGAATATCCTGATATCCGAATATTCATTCTGCTTCCGAGTATTCGGTAAATTCGTCCAAAACAGGAATTTCAATTAAATACTTATATATTTACGTGTTTTTTTTTTTTTTTACAATAATTAATTTTCAATTATGGCCGATTGAGTGTCAGTTTACAATACCCGGTTGCTCTGGTGATGACACTTTCTATAGTCAATCTTTAGCGATAGACAAAAGAGATTATGCAAACAAAAGAGTTTCAATTTCTAGGTGTGAATTGTTGAACAAACATTTAGATTAAGGAAAATTATTATGCAAGTGTTTTAAAGCCTTACGCCGATACATATTGAGAGGCGCTTACTTTAGCCATTTCAATTATGTAGTATCTTTTTGTACAGGGCCCTGTTTTACAAACATTAAACAATTTTATTAATTATTTTACATTTTTTAATTAAAATGAAAATCTTTTAAGGTTGTTATTATTTGAAGCTTTTCTTTCTCAGTTCTATTAAGCTTACTGCAGTTCTATAAGGACTGAAGCACCAGAAAAAGAAAATAAATGTCCGTGTAACGACTCTGTCATGGAGAAAAAGAAACCGAAAGTACAACAGTCCTTACAGAGTTAGCTCCTGTAAGCTATAAATTTTATAATCGCGAAAATATGTGACAAACTGATCAACAACGTATTAGATTTAGTACATAAAACTACCGAATATCCGGATATTCGTTCGGAAGGCTGACCGAATATCCGAATACCAATTTTGTTATTCGTTGACATCCCTAGTAAAAATCTACCGCAAAAATTACCAAAACCTCATTCTTAGGACAAATCTCCCTCATTTCTACTAAAAATGGTTCACAGGTATGAAGTTCCATATCTTTCTATATTTGGCCTTTTTTGTGGAAACAAACATGACTTTTGTATGATCAGGAAATACTGCTTGTGACTGGCACCCCCTCATCCTTTCATTTTTATTGCATTTTTTAACTTTGAAATTTTGATCTTTCCTGGCGATTTATACACAAAATGCATATTGTGCACCTACACCCCCGACAGTGTCTAGTGGACCTCTTCAAAGTTTGTTAAAATCATCCTGTCAGGGTCAAAATTGGCCTGCCCAGGGGTCTGTTTGTATAGGAAAAACTTTAGAAATTGTCTTCTCCAAAAACACAAGTCCTAGAGCATAGATATTTAGTATGTAACATTGTCTTGTGGTCCTCTATCAAGTTTGTTGAAATCATGCCCCTGGGTTCAAGGTTCAAAATTGACCACATGCACTTTTTATTGGGGAGGGGGGCAGTGTTGTTGTATAAAATTATAGGAGAAACCTAACTTCCTATAACAACCACTGACTCACCAAGCAACCGCTGACTTCCTCTCCAACCTGTGACTCCCTTAGCAACCACTGACTTCTCCTAGCAACCTCCCCTAGCAACCAGTGACTTCCCCTTGGAACAAGTGACCTCCTTAGCAACCACTGACTTCTCCTAACAACCTTAGCAGCTACTGACTCCCTTAAGCAACAATTGACTGACTTTTGTAAATGCACTGGTACTCAGGTAAGCAAGATAGGGCCATCACTGCCCTTTTGTTCCCTTTTACATTTGTATTTTAGATATAATGCAAAATCGAAAATTTCTACACTTTGTCAGTTTGATCCTGAGAGCTTGATGCTTGTAAAATTGCAAGTCAAGTTTGTTGTCACGAAAATCGATACAAATGCAATTGAACACTTCCTAAAAGTTGGATTTGTTTTCCCTCTAGTCTAATATGGAGGATAAGAGACTAGATCTAACAATATTCTAAAATACAGATACTTACTGCCAACATTCTTTATGTCTGCTAGAATATAATATTAGTATTGCTAAATTCTTTCCTTCTAGAACTACTGTATGCCTTCTTACAGTATGTTTTTAGCTCACCTGGCTATGCCAGGGTGAGCTTTTCTGATCGATGATTGTCTGTCGTCCGTCAACATTTTGATTCAAATGACATCTCCTCTGAAACCTCTAGGCCAATGTTGATAAAACTATGCAGGAATGTTCCTTGCATGAAGCTCTACCAAAATTGTTCAAAGAATTCCATTCCATGCAGAACTCTGGTTGCTATGGCAACAAATAGGAAAAACTTTAAAAATCTTCTTCTCTTAAACCACAAGGCCTAGAGCTTAGATATTTGGCATGTAGCATTGTCTAGTGGACCTCTACCAAGATTGTTCAAATTATGAGCCCCGGATCAAAATTGACCCCGCAGGGGTGGTCACTTAGTTTTGCATAGGAATATATAGGAAAAACTTTAAAAATCTTCTTCTCTGAAACCACAAGGCCTAGAGCTTAGATATTTGGCATGTAGCATTGGCTAGTGGACCTCTACCAAGATTGTTCAAATTATGAGCCCCGGATCAAAATTGACCCCGCATGGGGGGTCACTTAGTTACATAGGCTTATGTAGGAAAAACTTTAAAAATCTTCTTCTCTGAAACCACAAGGCCTAGAGCTTAGATATTTGGCAGGTAGCATTGGCTAGTGGACCTCTACCAAGATTGTTCAAATTATGACCCTCGGATCAAAATTGACCCCGCATGGGGGGTCACTTAGTTTTACATAGGCTTATATAGGGAAAACTTTAAAAATCTTCTTCTTTGAAACCACAAGGCCTAGAGCTTAGATATTTGGCATGTAGCATTGGCTAGTACCGTATTTTCCCGTGTATAATACGCACTTTTAATTCAGATTTTAGGGCTTCAAGGAAGGGGTGCGTATTATACACCGATGTAGGATCTCGGACAATTTTTTCCAGCATTGAAAATGTTGAAATCGTATAAATTAGACGTAGTATTGGGATTTTCACTGAAAGCGGATGTTTACCCATTTTTTTACTACCGGTAACTTCATTATGAAGAGCACGGAGGTTTCCTAAAAGCCGATACCCGGTACGGCATGTACGATAAAACATTGCCGGTAAATTTGATAGTTTTCTTTCAAGTTTCAATAAAAATTTAACTTTGTTAGAACAAAGTTTGTTGTCTCTTTAATTATCAAACAATTATTGCTGATCAATACAATATTCCGTTTATTGGTAAACAAACACGCTTATATGATATAATTGCATTGATTTTCACATGTCTCTCTTTGATGGCGCCGTAATTACCGATATGAGAAGTTTGTTGAGAAGGTGTTGACATCTTGAGAAAATAATTATGTTCTCAAAGTACCCTTGAATAAGCATGACATTTTTGAGTTTTTCATATCTATGCTTATCAAATTTTCATAATATAGTCGATAACTGCCGTATTGTCCTTTTTATGTGTATAAATCGTTACGGTGCTCTGATTACCATGATTACTGAATAATTATCGTAACGAAAATGGCATAATTTTCGGATATTTAAGGTGCGTATTATACACTGATGTAGGCATTTTTCCCCATTTTAAAGCCCAGATCGAGGGTGCGTATTATACACGGGTGCGTATTATACACGGGTAAATACGGTAGACCTCTTCAAAGTTTGTTCAAATTATGCCCCTCGGGTCAAAATTGACCTTGCCCTGGGGGGAATATTTGTTTTACAAAGGCGTATATAGGAAAACTTTAGTGATCTTCCACCAGGCAAGTGGACTTGTACCAAGGTGAGCGATATAGGGCCATCTTGGCCCTCTTGTTTAAGTAGTAGGTATGTCACATGATCATACCTACCTTTCAGTAAGATCATTTTACCTTTTAACTTTTTGCTGGAGCAAAACACTATAGTTAGAGGTACAGAAATACCTATACTAGAAGCCCTTCTCTAAAACTTGTCTATTCGTGCACATTTTGTCCGCGCTATTTCTCAGCAACCAATGGCCAGATATCAATGAAACTACAGGAGTGATTGCTACTTAGTCTATTTGTGCACATGTGAGCATGTTATGTTATGATAATTTTTCTTGAGTTATGGCCCTTTGATTTTTTCAGCAAATTTTGTCTCTGCTATTTTCAGAAACCATATTCTGAAAATTAATGAAACTTGACAGGAGTGATTTTTACCAAGCCTATTATTATATGCATATCATTGGCATGTTGCACTCAGTTACGGCCATTTGACTTTTTTCATCAAATATTGTCTGTGCTATTTCTCAGCAACCACTAGGCTAGAAATTAATGAAACTGCACTGGATTGATTGATACCAAGCCTATTTGTGCTTATTATGTTGCACTTGAATAAATTTTCATTTAGAACTTGAATCAATAAATCTGTCAAATCCTGTCAAAAGTTGTAAGATCCATCATGTGAATATTACCAAATTATCTGTGTGTATTATTTAGTAAGGTTAGGGGATTTGTGGTGGTATTTTTAAATTGTGCAATTTTGTTAATGTTGACAGCATAAATTATTTCTGTGAAGCTTTCTGTGCTATTTTCAGCACAAATTTGAGTATCGATTTTCATATCATATATCACAGGTATCTAGATGTCTGTAGAATTCAATTTTGGGCCAAACAAACACCTGTTTTCTTATAATTGTTTTATGTCATGCTTGCATATTCCATTAATGTGTCAAAGCCACAATGGGGGTATTCATCACCTTCAGTGAAAGTTTTTGTTTATTAGCTCACCTTGCACAAAGTGCCCGCATATGGGCTTAATTCTTTATATAGCGTGTTGTTGGCTACTTTCTTATAATAGGAGGCAATGGGAACTACCCAACAAATGCCCATTTATAAGGTCGTCCGTCCACCATTTCCTTCAAACAACATCTCCTCTGAAACCACTGGGCCAATGTTGATGAAACTTTGCAGGGATGTTCCTTGCATGAAGCTCTATCAAAGTTGTTCAAAGAATTCCATTCAATGCAGAACTCTGGTTGCTATGGCAACAAATAGGAAAAACTTAGAAAATCTTCTTCCCCAAATCTTCAAGGCCTAGAGCTTAGATATTTGGCATGTAGCAGTGTCTAGTGGACCTCTACCAAGATTGTTCAAATTATGACCCCTGGGTCAAAATTGACCCTCTGCGGGGGTTACTTAGTTTTACATAGGCTAATATAGGAGAAACTTAAAAAAATCTTCTTTGAAACCACAGGGCATAGAGCTTAGTTTTGCATAGGCTTTATATCGGAAAAACTTTAAAAATCTTCTCTGAAACAACTAGGCCTAGAGCTTGGATATTTAGCATGTGGCATTGTCTAGTGGACCTCTACCAAGTTTGTTCAAATTATGAGCCCTGGATTAAAATTGACCCCACACGGGAATTACTTAGTTTTACATAGGCTAATATAGGAAAAACTTTTAAAAATCTTCTTCTTTGAAACCACAGGGCATAGAGCTTAGATATTTTCAACATGTGGCATTGTCTAGTGGACCTCTACCAAGATTGTTCAAATTATGAGCCCTGGGTCAAAATTAACCCTTCCCGGAAGGAGGCACTTGATTTCACATAGGCTTATATAGGGAAAACACAAGGCTGACAAGCAGATAATAGATATTTGAAATGTTACTTAGCATTGTGTAGTGGACCTCTGCGAATTATGTTAGAATCATGACCCCTTTTATTATAGCAACTGGTAGTCCAGTGAGCGATATAGGGCCATCATGGCCCTCTTGTTTTAGCAAGTATTTTAGCTTTCATGGTGATGTTAAGTACATCAGTTTGATCTTACGTTTCAAGCTTGATACAAGATGTAACCATTACAACAAATATTCCAATATTGAAGTCACCTTACAATATGTGCCAATTTGTATTCATTCTTGAATATTCGAATATTTGTCTTAGCCCTTAGTTATCATATGAAAACACATCTTGAAACTGCAGACTTGGAAAAGTTGAAGCTAATTACAGGAGTTAGGTAGAATTACAAGAGAATGTTATCAGTATTCAGTGGTGACAGGACACGGCCATTTGAAACATTGATTGGATATTAGCATGCAATACAATGATTATTTGAGATAATAAGCTTATGGAAGGTAGCACCACCCTGTCTCAGCAGCAATTTACATTGGGAAATAATTAATAACTGATTAAAGAGAGAAGGCCGGCTTGTTAAAAACACCAACTGAATTTTAATGTACCTGTTGTCAACTGATCATACAGTGCATTTTGTTGCCATTTGTGACAAAGCTAAATCCTACATAACATGTTTTAGAAGGGCTGTTGCATGAAATGTAGCAGTAATACAATACAGGTATAGTAGGGTCAAACAGCTACAAGATACTTGCACAGAATGTCATGTATGGTCAAATGATCTTGGTCAAGTTTCATTATACAATTTGTTAGATCAACTGTCTCAAGTTCGTTCACGTCATGCCCCCTGGGGTCAAAATTGGCCACCACAGTGTTCAATTGTTTATATAGACTTTTTAGAAAGTCATCTGGTCTAAAACCACGAGGCCCAGAACTTAGAAAAAGTTGGTGTGTGTCATTGCTTAAGTGTTCTTCTACCAAGATTCTTCAAATTATGTACCTGGGGTCAAAATTGGCCATCCCCAAGAGATCCTTTGTTTTATTATACCCTTGAAATGAAGTTTGGTGGGGTATATAGGAGTCACCCGATGGTTGGTTGGTTGGTCGGTCTGTTGGTCGGGCGGGTGGTCGGTCAGGCGGTCTGTTGCATTTTCCTTGTCCGAAGCATAACTTGAAAACTACTAGTTGGAATTCAATACAACTTCATACAATAGTCAAGTACATCGAGAGGAAGTGCAGTGCCCAGGAACCATAACTCCATCTTGACTCATTACAGAGTTATTGCCCTTTGTTACTTTTCCTTGTCCGGAGCATAACTTGAAAACTACCAGTTGGAATTCAATACAACTTCATGCAATAAGAACCATAACTCTATCTTGAGTAATTACAGAGTTATTACTCTTTGTTACTTTTCCTTGTCCGGAGCATAACTTGAAAACTACTGGTTGGAATTCAATACAACTTCATACAATGGTCAAGTACATCAAGAGGAAGTGCAGTGCCCAGGAACCATAACTCTTTCTTGACTCATTACAGAGTTATTGCCCTTTGTTACTTTTCCTTGTCCGGAGCATTACTTGAAAACTACTGGTTTGAATTCAATACAACTTCATACAATGGTCTAGCACAATGAGAGAAAGTGCAGTGTACAAAAACCAAAACTCTTTCTTGAGTAATTACAGAGTTATTGCCCTTTGGTTCTTTTCCTTGTCAGGAGCATAACTTGAAAACTACTGGTTGGAATTCAATTTAACTTCATACAATGGTCAAGTACATTGAATGGAAGTGCAGTGCACAGGAACCATAACTCTTTCTCGACTCATTACAGAGTTATTGCCCATTTTTACTTTTCCTTGTCGCAGAGCATAACTTGAAAACTACTGGTTGGAATGCAATACAACTTCATAAAGTGGTCCAGCACAATGAGAGGAAGTGCAGTGTACAAGAACCATAACTCTATCTTATTTTTTTTTTTGCAAGGTATTCTGTTACTACGAACTTCCTCAGTTTATAAAGCAGTCTTTCGGGGGTATTAACCACATTTTAGTGATAGGTCTAGTATAGAATTGAATAAGGAATCTTCATGTGCCAAACTGTAAGATGTAGAATTTAGTCTAAGATATTTATCATGTCACATAGCTATGTTTATTGTCTTCTTCCAAGATTGTTCAAATTGTTCCCCTGGATAGAAAATTGACCATGACCTGGGGGTGATTATTTTACATAAAAAATTCTTGAAAACTCTCTTCTCCATGTATGCAAGGGCTATAGCTTAGATATTTGTTATGTAGTATTGTCTAGTTATCCTCCTATGACAGACGCTATAATATGAACTGTCCTAATAGCTAATGAAGGTTTTACCTTAAGTCATGAATTGACCTGGATATTATGTAGGTTTACATCTGGGATTTTGTTTGTTGGTGGGTGAGTAAAATGGGCAATTATTTTCTGCAGAAAACTTTCCAAACCTGGCTCATGATAACCTTTTAAAATGAACTTACACATTTAAAGATAGGTAATAATATAATTGCATTATATTGCTGTATGAAGTGACATGTACAGGCATTTTTTCTGTATATATGAAGTGATTTTATACAACAAATTTTCCTTAAATACTAAGCAAAATGTTAACTTTATCCACAGCTCACTGAGTAAAGTCAGTGTTATCATGCTAACATGGATGTGATGCTCATGAACATTTATAAATGACATAATAAACAAAGATGGCAGCAAAGATAAAATAAACTATCAGAACTGTGGTGAGCAGCTGACTATTGCTGCAGTATCATGAGCATGCATTTCACTTAGCTTATACATTGGGTGCATATTATTATTCAAAGTCTTAATGCAAAAAAGGAACAAATGTGAGGAAATCCTCAGATCAGAATTCTAGTTGTATAACTGATGATGCACTGATATTGATTACAATGAAACACTCATCTTTTCTATCCTTTCTCTTAATTAGTTTTGTCAGAAAGAGTGCGTGACAGTCAGTAAGCAAGAATAATTCTGTACTAATTACGCCCATCAACCTAATTGAATCTCTTTCAAGGGTATTTTCTGGCATGAAAAGGTTTAATGGAATATTGGACTCTGGTTTTGGAGGCAAGGTAAAATGGTAAAATTGTTGTAGTGATAGTCTTGTGGAAGATGACAATTTAAGAAAAACAAGATAACTCAATAGACAATATTATGAACTATTGATACTTCTCTTCTTGACTCAGCTAGACAGATGTGTCACAGAAACAAATTAAAAATGTGATGTTTATGCTGGTGCAATATTTCTAGCTCATTTAGTGGAAGCCTGTCCAGTGTCTGAGTGGAAGGCCAATAAATAAGCCATTAGTATAGTTGGGTTGTCCTGTGTCTGAGTGGAAGGCCAATGAAGAAGCTATAAGTATAGTTGGGTTGTTCTGTGTTTGAGTAGAAGGCGAATGAATAAGCTGTAAGTATAGTTGGGTTGTTCTGTGTTTGAGTGGAAGGCCAATGAATAAGCTGTAAGTATAGTTGGGTTGTTCTGTGTTTGAGTAGAAGATGAATGAATAAGCTATAAGTATAGTTGGGTTGTTCTGTGACTGAGTGAGAAGGCTATTCGTGCTTTAATTAGTTGAGTGGGTGGGGTATACATTTACATATTTATATTGCAAGAAAACAATGGCCATTGAACAGCGTTATAACATTTACTCTCACTTATAAAGCGGGTCTGACCCTTTGAATCCTGACTACTGCGTTATAACGAGGTTGCAGTGTAGTTGGGTTGTCCTGTGACTGAGTGAAAGGTAAATGAATAAGCTATAAGTATAGTTGGGTTGTCCTGTGACTGAGTGGAAGGCCAATGAATAAGCTATAAGTATAGTTGGGTTGTCCTGTGACTGAGTGAAAGGTCAATGAATAAGCTATAAGTAAAGTTGGGTTGTCTTTTGACTGAGTGGAAGGCCAATGAATAAGCTATAAGTATAGTTGGGTTGTTCTGTGACTGAGTGAAAGGTCAATGAATAAGCTATAAGTATAGTTGGGTTGTCCTGTGACTGAGTCAAAGGCCAATGAATAAGCTATAAGTATAGTTGGGTTGTCCTGTAACTGAGTGTAAGGCCAATGAATAAGCAAATAGTATAGTTGGGTTGCCCTGTGTCTGAGTGGAAGGCCAATGAATAAGTTATAAGTATAGTTGGGTTGTCCTGTGACTAAGTGGAAAGTCAATGAATAAACTATAAGTTTACATGTAGTTTGTTGTCCTGTGTCTGAGTGGATGGCCAATGAATAAGCTATAAGTATAGTTGGGCTATCCTGTGACTGAGTGGAAGGCCAATGAATAAGCTATAAGTATAGTTGGGTTGTCTTGTGACTGAGTGGAAGGCCAATGAATAAGCTATAAGTAGAGTTGGGTAGTCCTGTGTCTGAATGGAAGGCCAATGAATAAGCTATAAGTATAGTTGGGTAGTCCTGTGTCTGAATGGAAGGCCAATGAATAAGCTATAAGTATAGTTGGGTTGTCCTGTGACTGAGTGGAAGGCCAATGAATAAGCTATAAGTATAGTTTGTTAGTCTTGTGACTGAGTGGAAGGGCAATGCAAAGGGTATAAGTATAGTTTGTTAGTCTTGTGTCTGAGTGGAAGGCCAATGAATAAGCTATCTATAAGTAAACTTGGGTTGCCCTATGTCTGAGTGGAAGGCCATTGAGTAAGTTATTTGTATAGTTGGGTTGTCCTGTGTATGAGTGGAAGGCCAATGAATAAGTTATAAGTATAGTTGGTTGTCCTGTGTTTGAGTGGAAGGCCATTGAGTAAGCTATTAGTATAGCTTAGTTGTCCTTTGTCTGAATGGAAGGCCTATGAATGAGGTATCAGTATAGTTTGGTTGTCCTTTGTCTGAGTGGAAGGTCATTGAGTAAGCTATTAGTATAGTTGGGGTGATCTTTGTCGGAGTGGAAGGCCAATGAATAAGGTATTACAGTAGAACCTCCAAATACCGGACGGCCTTCGGCGGGGAAAAATCGGCGGGTTTTCCGAGGTGGCCGGATTTTCGGGGGATGAGATTTTGTAAGTTACGTACATCTGGTCATTCCTCTGTTTCATGAATCATGACAGTCTTCATTGCAAACATGAATAACTTCACTATCGACTTAATTAAAATACATCTTAAAACATTTAAATGCATGTCACTGCCCATAAAACATTAAAATAGCATTCACAAAATTAAAAGCTAGAATTAATACATGTACATTGTAATTGAATGTCAGCATCATCCGGCGCGATGTTAAGATAACACGTTGTGAATTTCAAAATACTAACAAAAATACTTTGAATTTTAACAATAAAACTTATTTTCATTCTGTTCAGCACTCTAAACACATTAATTTTTCGTTTCCTGTATATATTCCGACATGGTGATTGTAAATCCCCGCTAAAATTCCGCTGTCACAATTTACTTTGACACAAAATATAAAGTGAGGCTCTACCGGATTTTCGGGGAGATTATTAACATTAATGTCAATGGGAAAGAAAAGGGTGGAGAAAAAATGGCTGGAGTTTTGAGGTATCCGGTTTTTTAGGGGTTCGGAATTCAGGGAGTCTACTGTAGAAAAGTTGGGTTGTCCTGTGTCTGAGTGGAAGGCCTATGAGCAATTTATTAGTATAGTTGGGTTGTCCTGTGTTTGAGTGGAAGGCCAATGAATCAGCTATTAGTATAGCTGGGTTGTCCTGTGTCTAAGTTGAAGACCTATGAGTAAGTTATTAGTATAGTTGGGTTGTCCTGTGTTTGAGTGGATTGCCAATGAATAAGGTATTAGTATAGTTGGGTTGTCCTGTGTCTGAGTGGAAGGCCTATGAGTAAGTTTTAAGTATAGTTGGGTTGTCCTGCATTTGAGTGGATGGCCAATGAATAAGGTATTAGTATAGTTGGGTTGTCCTATGTCTGAGTGGAAGGCCAATGAATAAGGTATTAGTATAGTTATGTTGTCCTGTGTCTAAGTGGAAGGCCAATGAGTAAGTTATCAGTATAGTTGGGTTGTCCTGTGTCTGAGTGGAAGGCCTATGAGTAAGCTGTTAGTATAGTTGGGTTGTCCTGTGTTTGAGTGGAAGGCCAATGAATAAGGTATTAGTATAGTTGGGTTGTTCTGTGTTTGAGTGGAAGGCCAATGAATAAGCTAATAGTATAGTTGTGTTGTCTTGTGTCTGAGTGGAAGGCCTATGAGTAAGCTGTTAGTATAGTTGGGTTGTCCTGTGTTTGAGTGGAAGGCCAATGAATAAGGTATTAGTATAGTTGGGTTGTCCTGTGTCTGAGTGGATGGCCAATGAGTAAGTTATCAGTATAGTTGGGTTGTCCTGTGTCTGAGTGGAAGGGCAATGAGTAAGTTATCAGTATAGTTGGGTTGTTCTGTGTTTGAGTGGAAGGCCAATGAATAAGGTATTAGTATAGTTGGGTTGTTCTGTGTCTGAGTGGAAGGCCAATGAATAAGCTATTAGTATAGTTGGGTCGTCCTGTGTCTGAGTGGAAGGCCAATGAATAAGCTATTAGTATAGTTGGGTTGTCCTGTGTCTGAGTGGAAGGCTAATTAGTAAGTTGTCAGTGTAGTTGGGTTGTCCTGTGTCTGTGTGGAAGGCCAATGAGTAAGTTATCAGTATAGTTGGGTTGTCCTGTGTCTGAGTGGAAGGCCAATGAATAAGGTATTAGTATAGTTGGGTTGTTCTGTGTGTGAATGGATGACCAATGAATAAGCTAATAAAGTTAGGTTGCCCTATGTCTGAGTGGAAGGCCAATGAATTAGCTATCAGTATAATTGGTTTGTCCTGGAAGGCAAATGAACAAGGTATTAGTATATTTGGGTTGTCCTGTGTCTGAGTGGAAGGCCAATGAATAAATGAAATGCCAGAGTGAGCTATTAAGATCACTCACTGTCTGGGGTCCGGTGTACCTCGTACATCGGTTTATATCTCCCCTGAAATGTTGATAAAACTTTGCAGGGATGTTCCTTGCATGAAGCCTTTACATAGTTCTTTAATTTATTTATTCCATGCAGACCTCTATTTGCAATGGCAATAAATAGGAAAATCTATTTGGCATGTAGCATTGCATAGTGGAACTCTACCAAGGTTGTTCAAATTATGAGCCAACTGACCCCGCCCAGGAGGGTCACTTGTTTCTATATAGGCTTTTATAGGAAAACTTATAAACCGACAAGGCCTATAGAGCTTATATATTTAGTATGTAGCATTGCCTGGTGGAACTCTACCAAGATTGTTCAAATTTAGACCCACAGAAACTATGTGTAAAAACATAGAAAACCAATTTGTCTTTTTAGCTCACCTGAGCTGGCTCAGGGTGAGCTATTAGGATCGATGAATGTCCGTCGTCCGTCGGACGTCGTCCGTCGTCCGTCGTCCGTCCACATTTAGTTCGTTAACACTCTAGTGGTCACATTTTTTCCTCAGTTGTCACGAAACTTGGTCAGGATGTTTGTCCCAGTAATTACTCGGACGAGTTCGAATATGGGTCATCTGGGGTCAAAAACTAGGTCACAGAGCCCAAAAATAGAAAAATCTTGTTAAGGCTCTAGAGGCTACTCTTTCAGTCCAAATATCCTGGCAATTTGTCAGAAAGGTTGTTTCTATGATTTTAGCTCAAGTTTTAATATGGGTCACCTGGGGTCAAAAACTAGGTCACACAGCCCAAATATGGAAAAACCTTGTTAACACTCTAGAGGTAACATTTTCAGCCCAAATATCCTGGAAATTTGTCAGAAAGGTTGTTAAGTTGATTTCTAGCCCAAGTTCGAATATGGGTCATCTGGGGTCAAAAACTAGGTCACAGCCCAAATATGGAAAAACCTGGTTAACACTCTAGATGTTACATTTTCAGCCCAGATATCCTTGAAATTTGTCAGAAAGTGCGATCATGATCGACAGCAAAATAATGAAAGTGCAGACTGATCAGACAGCTAAATTATGAAAGTGCAGATCATGATCAGACAGCTAAATAATGCTAGCAAACAGTGCGATCATGATCAGACAGCAAAAATAAAAGCTGACAGTGCAGATCATGACCAGCCAACATACAATGAATAGCTTACAGTGCAGATCATGATCAGACAGCAAAAAATGAATAGCCAACAGTGCGATCATGATCAGACGCAAAATAATGAGGCCTAGAGCTTGATATTCGCATGTGGCAAAATTGACTCTCTACCAAGATTGTTCAAATCCTGACCTCAGGGTCAAAATTAACCCTGCCTAGGGAGGGGGGTCTTTTGATTTTACTAGGCTTTTAAGAGGATATCATGAGCCAAAGGTAAAATTGTCCTTTTCTGCTTTAATAACCCTTTTTTTTTGCCAATGGTAGACAGGTGAGCGATACAGGGCCATCATGGCCCTCTTGTTAAAATAGCATTGACTCAATACAGTACTCGATCTAAAAATAAATTGCCTTGCAGAATGATATTTATATAATGCTATAAATAGCAACATGGTTTTCTACAATATAAAATATCTATTCTTAGAGAATATGACAGATGTCAGTCATACAGTTGAATTAGCTTTCTGACAGCATTAAGAATTTTGTATTTAGTTTGTTTTGTAACTTTTCGAGACGAAAGTTATTTTTGGATATTTATTAACATTAATTACTATGAATATACGTCTTTTGTATTACTAAAACAGACAAAATGACCTTTAAACTTTAGTTCGATGCAACAAAGCGTTACGTGGATAAGGTAAAAGAAGCAGTTACAATGCTGTAGCACTGATATAATGACGTCAGTGTAGCGCATGCGTGTTTCTATTTGATTTGTTCGATGCATTTTGCTGTGGAACAGTCGCCATATTGGAACCGAAATTCCACTAGAATTCGTTCTATAGATCTTCTTAGGCGAGTTGTTGTATTTTTATGAATGGCCGAAGAAACTATATTATTGATATATTGATAGCGTTGTGGCTACAGAGTATAGCCTGTTTGTATTAACGATTTTTGGGCTTTATAATAGCGACCACGGTGATGACCTACATTAGCAATGCAAAACCAATTAGAGTTGCGTCCCTTGAATGAATCTAATGAATATTTATGAAGTGCTAAATCAGCCCAAGAATGGTGCCGATTTATTTCGCTTAAAAATGATTAAAAACGGAATTACTGGAAAACAGTCTAATTTGAATGTTTAGTTAAGACCTGTATACCTCGGGGAAAACCCGCAAATTATCCGAAAGCCGTAATTTATCAGTACAAAAACAAGTGTCAAAAGTTTGAAAATGTTGATATTCCGTTAATCGGTCAATTTCGCTTGGTTTTCAGGTTTTATTTGAAAGGTATATACCCCAATCGGGAGATATGCTTAGCCTGTTGAAGTACAGCCGTGGCCATTATTCTGTACACTGTAATGTAATACAGTAATCATCTCATATAACTGTTAAGTTATAATTTTCTTGTTCTAATCAACATTGTATTTTGCAGACTTGGTTAGTTATCATTTATAATGACTTTGTTATATTTCATAATGCACCATAATAGAACTCATTTGCAATCTTTGAATTGCTACAGTTTGAAGCAGTTAAGTAAATATTTGGTTGGAATTCTTCAGTTATCAATTTTTTTGAGGAGGAGGGGGGTGGGGGAGGTGGGCTGGTGGTTTGGGTCACTTTGTTCCCATAGACTTTATTATAGGGTAAACTTTAAAAATCTTCTTGTCTAAAACCGCAAGGCGTGGTATTTGAAATGAAGCAATATGTAGTGCACCACTATGTAGATTGTTCAAACCAGGACCTGTAGTCAATTTTTACCCTTTCTGCAACACCATTGTTGTCCTTATATTATAGCCAGTGGTAGCCAGGTGAGCAATAAAGGGCCATATTGGCCCTCTTGTTTAATAAATGGATGATTACAACACATATTTTCTAAATTGAATTAGTTTTCAGATATGATAAGATGTTTGACAAGTAGTAAAGAAATATTTTGCATGGATTTAAATTCGGGTCCTGGCAGATTTTGAACTCATCTGGCTTTGCTCATCTGATCTTGTCCGTTGTTCATCAACATTTTGCTTCCAATGACAACTCCTCAGAAACATCTGGGCCAATGTTTATGAAACTTAATAGGGATGTTCCTTGCATGAAGCTCTACTAAAATTGTTCAAAGAATTCCATTCCATGCAGAACTTTTGTTATGGTAAAAATAGGAAAAACTTTTAAAAAAAGTTCTTTTCTGTAACCACTATACCTAAAGCTAAGATATTTGGCAGGTTGCATTGCCTATTTAACCTCTACCAAAATTGCTCAAATCATGACTCCTAGGTTAAAATTGACCCTGCCCAGAGGTGTCACTTAATTTTGCATAGGTGTCTATAGGATAAACTTTAAAAGTCTTCTTCTCCAAAATCACATTATTTAATATATAGCATTATCTAGTGGACCTTTACCAAGTTTGTTAAAATCATGCCCCTGGGGTCAATATTGGTCCCACCTAGGGGGTCACTTGTTTTACATAGACATAATAAGAAAACCTTTAAAAATCTTCACCTTCGAAACCACCTGGTCTGGAGCTTAGATATTAAGTGTGTTATAGTGTCTAGTGGACATCTTCAAAGTTGTTCAAGTTATGGCCCTTGGGTCTATATTAGCCCTGCCCAGGGGTCACTTGTTTTACATAGACGTATATAGGAAAACCTTTAAAAATCTTCACTTCCAAAACCACATGGTTTAGAGCCTGGATTTTTAGTGCGTAACAGTGTCTAGTGGACCTCTTCAAGTGTGTTCAAATAATGCCCCCAGGGTCGAAATTTACCCAGCCCAGGGGGCTGTTTGGTTTAAAAAAAAAATTTTTTTAATCTTCTTTTCTAAAACTAAAAGGCTTAGAGCTTAGATATTTGGTATGTGACATTGTCTAGTGGTCTACTTTGTTGAAATCATGCCTCTGGGGTCAAAATTGACCACGCCCACCAGGCAAGTGTTCTTTTACTCAGGTGAGCGATATAGGGCCATCATGGTCCTCTTGTTTTATATAAGTGAAAATTATACCTTCGTGAATTAAAAACAATAAACAGTATGCACACATTCGTATCCGGCTTTAACTTTGTCATGTGCAAAGGTTTTTTAAAATCATATGGCACAAGATGGTCAGTACATGGAGACGACATGTTGCATGCATGACCCACATTCCTACATCAAAGGTCAAGGTCATACTTAGAGGTTAAAGGTAGTTGAATCCTGTATATATGCACACATTGGTGTCCCGACTGTAACACTCTCATCCGTTGAAGGATTTTAAAATGACTTTGCACAAATATTTAATACATCAAGATGATGTGTCATGTACAAAACCCACGTCCTTACCTCAAAGGTTCAGATCGTACTTAATTTAGTTTAAAGGTCATGGAATACTGTATGCATGGTAACTCTGTCATGCATTGAAAGATTTTAAAATTTTGTGAAGCAGTTCTTCAGCACATGGAGATGACATATCACGAGCAAGTCCCACATCCTTACCTTGAAGGTCATGGTCACACTTAGAGGTCAGAGGTTTTACAATCCTGTATATATGCACATGTTTATGCCCAGATTGTAACATTGTTATACATTGAAGGATTTTAAATTGATCTGGAAAAAATGTTCAGCACATTGAGATATAGAGTGTTGTGTGCAAGCACGAGGTCGACAGCTTGAAGGTCAAGGTCATAGACTGTGGGATACTGCTTTAAGGGACAGCTCTAAAGTATTCATAAATATCTGATGTTTAAGATAATTCATCTACTCGTTTGTTAATGTAAATCAAAATATCAGTTGTTCTCCTATTTTCAGAAATATTACCATGGTGAAAGCATAGCAGTAAATGTTCTAGTCGACAATAATACTTCAAAAACAGTGAAAAAAGTGAAATTATCAGGTATGTATACCTTACATTATGAACAAGAATGAAATTGAACACCACGCTTGACAACCCATTAGATTTTTAAACATGTAGTTTAATTAAGTCCAAGGTGTTACAATTCTGTAGATGATGATGGAACACCAACCATTGTTAGCCGGGGCATAATAATTCCTACTTCATAAGGTCTTACTTCTTAGCTAGCTGACAAAGTAAATTGTTAGTGATTGTCTTCTAACGATATCTTCTCTGAAGCCACTTGTTGACTTAACCATTTGAGATATTACTTTGCAAGTTGGAGTACTGATGTACCATTATGACACCTATTTGTAAGCATCATGACACCTATCTGTAAGCATCATGACACCTATTTGTAAGCAAGAAAAGATAACTCTGTAAAAATGTTTCTTGATTTGTACTTAGAAATTCCTAGTTAAAGTCTTGTGTGCCCTTAACTGTCAAAGTTTTGTTTTATTGGCAAGCGTTTAAAAAGTCAAGCGCTTTCTTGTTACTATGATGATCCCCAGCCAGCCTTGTCCAAAACAATTAAATATTTAGATTTTAACTGTAACAACATGCTCAGAGTGTTTGTATCCATGTTCGAAACTGGGTCATCTTTTGACAAAAACTAGGTCACTAGGTCAAATAATGTAAAGGCTTTGTGTAGATACTAGAGATGGCTTTTTTTACCTGATTTTCATAAGAAAAGAATATTTCACAGTAAATTAGGTAAAGTCTGAAATTAGTCATAAGGTGTCAAAAATCAGACCACTAGGTCAAAACTTAGAACAAATATTGCCTAACCCAATAGAAGCCACATTTTCTTTCTATATATGATAAGAATGTTTAACTATCTAAAGTTTTCTCGATCACATCGTGTCAGATACTTCAAGGGTCACCAGATCAGAAGAAACATTTACCTTGTAAGCCATTTTTTTTCTAGGGAAATTATCAAATTTATCCCACTTACAAGTGCTTGGCATATAATATGGCACAATTGTTCCACACATCAAGATGATGTGTGGCTACACATCAAGATGATGTGTGGCTTGCAACACCCACTTCCCTACCTCAAATGTCAAGGTCACACTTACAGTTTAAAGTCAACAAAATCATATGTACTTGTATATGCACACATTTGTATCAGGGCTGTAACTAATGTATAAAGGGATTTTCAGATCATGTAGCACAAATGTACAGCACATGAAGAAGACATGTTGCATGCAAGACCCGCTTCCCTACCTCAAAGGTCAAAGTCGCAGTTAGAGTTTAAAGGTCATGAACCCTTTATATATGCACTCATTCTTGTTCAGATTGTAACTCTCTTATGCATTGAAGGATTTTAAAACAACTCGGCATAAATGTTCAGTACATGAAGACGACATGAAGACATGCACGTGCAAGTTCTGAGTCCTACCTTAAAGCTCAAGGCCACACTTACATGATTAAAGGTCATGGAATCTTGTATATATTCATTCATTCATGTACAGACTGTAATTCTGTCATGCATTAAACAGTGCAGAAATGTTCAGGACATGGAGACAAGTTGCGTGCAAGTTCTGCATCCCTTGCTTGAAAGTCAAGGTCACACTTAAGAATTTAAAGCCAGTGGAATCCTTTATACATGGTAACTCTGCCATGCATTGAATGTTTAAACAATTACATGGCACAAATGTTAACCACATGTAGATGACATGTCATGCGCTAAATGGAAATGAGATGCGGTCTTTCTCTCTGACCATCTGTCTGTGGACATTTTATCTGTTCAAACTGTAACTCGATCTGTTATACTTGGAAGGATTTTCAACTTAATTGGCATTAAAATTCAGCATATAGAGAGTGTGGTACAAAAGTACGGTCCAGACCTTGAAGTTCAAGATCACAGACCGTAAGACACTGCTTTGGTTGCATTGTCACTTATGTTTGACAGCTCTTGTTTAATTAAAAATTCATGATTTGATGTGAAATTTTTTTTATTTAAAAACAAAACAAAACATGATTGTTGAGATATGTTATCTTCTGAATTTTGTATGATGTTAATGGTCAGCTTTTGATATGCTTGGATATTTATATTATATTTGTCAAGACTTGTAAAGTAGAGAAGCAGTGTGATGTACAATTACATCAAGTGCCAGTATGTATAATTCTTTTCGTGAATATTTCAAGTTATTCTAAACTATTTTATGCTTACTTTGCTGCAATCAGTACATCAGACTCAGCTTTTAACTTTACATGAGCAAAATGTTGCCGAACTTGAAGTTCATCAGCTGGAAACCACGTAAGCTGCAAGATCTGTTAGCCAGAAAGTTACAAGTCTGCTCTCTAGATTTATGGTCTATTAAGTGTGTCATTAAGTTAAAGGTGACAGGTCTATGGACTTTTTGATGACTTTATAGTAATGTTGTTTTTAAGCAGGTTTTTTGAAAAAAACCTACTTATTAGAATGGCGATGTCGTATGTTGGGCGGGCGGGCGTCAAACATTGGCTTCCGTTGGATAACTTTAGTTAGAAGTGACCAATTGCAATGAAACTTGGTGTGTAGGTAGCTTGCGTGGAGACGTCGCTTGGGATTGCATTTGGGGTCACTAGGGTCAAGGTCAAGGTCACTGTTACTAAAAATAGAAAAACAGTTTCTGCTCAATAACTCAAGCCAGGAGTGACCAATTACAATGAAACTTGGTCTGTAGGTAGCTTGCTTGGAGACGTCGCTTGGGATTGCATTTAGGGTCACTAGGGTCAAGGTCAAGGTCACAGTTACTAAAAATAGAAAAATGGTTTCCGCTCAATAACTCAAGTTAGGAGTGACCAATTACAATGAAACTTGGTCTGTAGGTAGCTTGCGTGGGGGCACCGCTTAGGATTGCATTTGGGGTCACTAGGGTCAAGGTCACTGTTTCTAAAAATAGAAAAATGGTTTCCGCTCAATAACTCAAGTTAGGAGTGACTAATTGCAATCAAACTCAGTGTGTAGGTAGCTTGTGTAGAGAGGAAGCTTGGGATTGCATTAGGGGTCACTAGGTTCAAGGTCAAGGGCACTGTTACTAAAAATAGAAAAATAGTTTCAGCTCAATAACTTGAGTTAGGAGTGACCAGTTGTAATGAAACTTGGTGTGTAGGTAGCTTGCGTGGAGAGGAAGCTTTGGGTCACTAGGGTCAAGGTCACGAAGGTCAAGGTCACTGTTACTAAAAATAGATTTTTATTTATTTTTAGTTTTTAGATTGTTTTAAAGCGACTGCACTCCAGATGGACAAGTTACGATAAAAAAAGAAAATTTTCAATTTCAAGAAAACAATTGTCATTACTGTATCAGGGGCATTATATTATGATAAGGTGACAAGTTTTCTAACAAAAGAAACAATTAAAATGTGTTGTTTTGCTTACTTTTATTGTAGAAAATATCACCCCGTGACTAACGGGGTGAGCTCTTTGGTATATCAATATTTTTAACTCGCATCATGTTTTTTTTTAGTTTTTAAATTGTAGCAAAAAAAAATGTTGGGGTCAAGGTCAAGGGCACTGTTACTAAAATAGGGGGGAGTCAAGATGACTGTTTTTTTTTAATTCTACAATTTCTGCAGTCGCCATTTAAACTTGCTTTGGCGGCAGTGCCGCGTCTTCTTGTTGACTATTGTTGACTAGAGCAGAATGTTTCAAATTGTTGCACAGACATTCTGTTAATAGACTGTCTGAAAGTGATGTTTACAAGAATGCAATATACTGTAACTTTACTGTCCAAAATGTTTTCTTTAAGATGTTAAAAGTAACATACAAGCAGATCAAAACACTAGACACAATATATTTATAAGACAGACTTTCTGGCTTTGATACTATCATTAATTATTGATGTTTCACCCTACTTAGGTTATACTCATACCAAGTACAACTATACCAAGCTATGATGAAGCATTTCACTGAACAAGTACCTCATAGTAATTGATTTTAGCCCCCCGCCCCCTCCCCCGCCAAGTTTCACAAACAAGTAAAGGCTGGTTTACAGGGGTACATTGCTACCTGTGTTTCATCAATTTACCCCTTGCAAACAGCTGTAGCTGGAGCTAATTATAGTTTATATAGCATGCTAACATTTATGGTGCTTTTTAGCTCACCTGAGCAAAGTGCTCCAAGTGAGAGTTTTGGGATCAGTGGACACACCGTGTTTTGTCAGTCAGTCTTCCAACAATTCTTTAAATGGCATGTTTACATAACATTGCATATGGTATTAGAATGCTTGGTTGTCGAACCGATGCCTTCTAAAGTTGAGCTATGCTGAACCTTTGTTACTTTGGCGGCCAAAATGATAAACTACTTAGGGATGATTATCTTACTAAGGTGAGCTATTGTGATCACCTTGTGTCCGTCGTCTGTCTGTCTGTCCGTCCACACTTAATCTTGTATATGCAATAGGGGCTGCATTTTGCACTAGATCTTCATGAAACTTGGTCAGTATAACTGCCTTGATGAAATCTAGATCAAGTTTGAATATGGGTCATCTGGGGTCAAAAACTAGGTCATGAGAAAAAATCATAGAAAAACCTTGTGTATGCAATAGAGGTTGCATTTTTCCTTGGATTTTCATGAAATTTTGTCAGTATGATTGTCTTGATAAAATTTAGGTCGAGTATGAATATGGGTAATCTGAGGTCAAAAACTAGGTACCCCAGTTAAAAACCTTGTGTATGCCATACAGGTAACATTTACAATCATGTAAATTGGTCAAAAGGTTTGCCTTGTCTAGGTCAAACAGAATGTTTGTGTTTATGATATATAGTTTAGAGGTGAAGATTGGTCACATATTGTCATAAGTCGCAGGTGAGCGATATAGGGCCATCTTGGCCCTCTTGTTATTAGGATCACATACCGTCCTAGGTATGTGGTACATTGTATGTCATACATCATAATTATGTGCGTTCACCATTTACATCTCCTCTGACGCCACTGGACCAATGTTGATTAAATTTGGCAGGGACGTTTCTTGCATTAAACTCGTTGAAAGATGTTCAAGTTATTCCATTCCATGCAGAACTTTGTTTGCCATGGCAACAGAAACGAAAACCTTTAAAAATCTTTTGAAAAACCAGAAGGCCCAGAACTTGGATATTTGGCATGTTACAATAATAGCAAATGGTACCTAGGGTAGTGTTACAGGGCCATCTAGGCCCTTTTATAAAACAAGCAAACTCCATCTCCATTTTTCAAAAGATTGCAATGAATATTGGTACACATAGTCACCATTAGTAGTAAATGTGCAAGACACAATTTTTACATGTACAAAAATGTATGTCAATGTGTTGCAGAGTTAGGCCTCATAGAACATAAACGTTCCTGTTGCATGAATTTCATATAGCATAGGTAGTTTGTGGAGCATCTCCTTCACAATTCAAAGGATTGCATTGAATATTTGCACCAACAATCGCGATGAATAGTAAATATGCATTAGACACAGATTTTGTGCATCTCCATCAAGGCATTGCAGAGTTATGCATCCATTGTTCATTGTCAACATTGTAACTTAAAGCTCTTCTTGTCAGAAAGAACATGTTGTGTTTTTACCAAACTTGCTCTGTAGCATCTTTGCTTTGACCCCTTTAAAAAAAAGGAAATGGTTTTGGTCCAGTGCACACAGGGAGGTTGATTCTAAACATAGAAAAGCTTTAAAGGCTTCTTCTTGTGAACCAATAAATGGAATGCCATCAAATTTTCTCTTTAGCATCCTTGCATTGTCTCCTTTCAAAAAACAAAAAATGACACACATGGGCTACTGGTACCTGTGAACCAATAAATGGAATGTTGTGATTGGAACTTAAAAACAAAGCTGTGTTCAGGTCACAATAAAGAAGTGACTACAATGAATTTAATCCCTAAAAATAAAACAAACAAGTTTGATTAGAGGTGTTAGGAAGCTATGGTGGAGCTCAGGTGAGTGATACAGGGTCTGCTTGGCCATCTTGTTTTTAGCTCACCTGGCATAAAGTGAGCTATTGTAACCACTTGATGTCTGTCATCCAATTGATGTTGTTGTTCATTGTTAACAATTGTTTCAAATCATGTCTTTTCTGAAACCCCATAGCCAATGTTGATGAAACTTGGTAGGGGTCTTCCTTGTATAAACTTCTACCAAAATTTCTAAAAATATCTGATCCATTGAGAACTCTTGAAAATAACTTTGAAAGACTTTAATTTAATTTGGTACAAACTCTACCAAAATTGCTAAAATCCTTATAAGATTTTAAAATCTTGAAAATCCAGTTTTTGAATTTAGTTTTATTTTAGGATATGTCTGGTTTTTAGTTAGATGTTTATACGCTAAACATGCTACACAAGTCATGCAGGTATAATCATAGGATATAGATGTTCTCTGTGGACTCCAGTGAGTGTGGTCCTCTTGTTGATCTTACATAATTGTATAACATTTTATGTTTTTTTTCTTTACAGTATTTTTGAGGACTGTCAAGTAGAAACCCATTAAAGGCTTATATAAGATTCATTTTTATGTTTACATTTTTAGTTACACCTGAGTACAATCTTACGAAGTCAAAAGGAATAACTTCTGAACACTTAAAGGTCCATTACATAGACCAAATCAAATGTTCAGTTAAATCTGGAATTGTAACAGGGAAATACAGTTTGGATCTGGCTTCTAAAACTTTAAAATAGCTGCGGAGTATTTTCCCTGTTTGAAATACTGCTGCCGAAAATAAGTGAATGCTTTTGTATTTCCTTAGATTGACCTTGATGGTCATTTTGTGCTACTTTTGCTTTATTTATCCCCCCGCCGAAGGCAAAGGGGATATTAGAAATGGTCTCCGTCCGTGCGTGCATGCGTACGTCCGTCCCAATTTTGTCCGGAGCATAACTCCAAAAGTACTTGAGGGATTTTCTTCAAACTTCATACACTGACAGAGCACATTGGGAGGAAGTGCAGTGTGTAAGAACAATAACTCTACCTTGCCTACTTTTAGAGTTATTCCCCTTTATCAGATTTACTTGTCCGAAGCATAACTCCAAAAGTACTTGAGGGATTTTCTTCAAACTTAATACACTGATAGAGCACATTGGGAGGAAGTACAGTGTGTAAGAACAATAACTCTACATTGCCTACTTTTAGAGTTATTCCCCTTTATCAGATTTACTTTAAAAGTTTTGTCCAGAGCATAACTCCAAAAGTACTTGAGGGATTTACTTCACACTTAATACACTGACATAGCACATTGGTAGGAAGTGCAGTGTGCAAGAACAATAACTCTACCTTGCCTACTTTTAGAGTCATTCCCCTTTATCAGATTTACTTGTCCGAAGCATAACTCCAGAAGTACTTGAGGGATTTTCTTCAAACTTAATACACTGACATAGCACATTGGTAAGAAGTGCAGTGTGCAAGAACAATAACTCTACATTGCCTACTTTTAGAGTTATTCCCCTGTATCAGATTTACTTTAAAAGTTTTGTCCAGAGCATAACTCCAAAAGTACTTGAGGGATTTACTTCACACTTAATACACTGACATAGCACATTGGTAGGAAGTGCAGTGTACAAGAACAATAACTCTACCTTGCCTACTTTTAGTCAAATAGAAAAATATCATACCTATACTGATAATGAACATTAATATAATTTTGCAAACCTTCTCTTCATTGCCTTATTCTTTTTCCACTTACTTGAAAACTGTACTCAGCATGACCATAACTATATGGCTTTTTAAGGATTTCCTCTCACCAAGTAAAATGTACGAAAGTACAACCTTCAGGTAACTTCTTCCCGGCGGGGGGATTAACCATGTGTAACATGGCTCTTGTTGCATGTTGTAAAGAGTCAAAAATATACGTCAGCATCATTGGAAGTAAAGTTCTTTTAACTATAATTTGAAATAGACATGCTTGTTAATGCACAACCAATTTACAGCCCCTTTCTTTGAGACTTCTACAAAATTACAAAGATATTTGAAAACTGGAAAACCTATTTTCGTTTTTGAAAAGGCAAAACATAATTTATTAATTCTTTTGTTAAACTCAAATTTTCAATACAATATGGTCACATTCAATGCAGCATGTCATAATTTTGCTTCTGAGAAGACACCCATTGCAATTCCAGATTCAAAAGGAAATTCAAATCTTTTTGGTCTCAGTAATGGACCTTAAAAAACAGAGGTGGGGCGGGGGATATATCGATTACTCCAGTTCAACATATTTCTGTTCCTTTTATACTACAATATACATTATTAATTGAATATCTTCTGCAGGGGTGTGATACAGCTCAGCACTCTCTAAGTTGATCTTTGTTACAGAATAATGTGATAACTTACATATATAATCATATTACATGTATATGGTTTCAAATGTTGTAGTCATAATGACTGTGACTGATTATTCTACTTGACAGTCTTCTCATGTATTCAATGCGGAACAAACGCAGTCAAACATGTACTTATGAGTTAAAGAGAGGTAGACAGTGGTTTTCTATCAGATTTTCATATTTTGAATTTCAAGAGTAGATATTGTATCTTGGCAATATAATGCAATGACAGTCATCTGTGACATAATAGTGTTTGATATATAGAGATATTTGTTTGTTTTAAGTGGATATGGAATATATCTCAACTCAAAGTGTTACAACTGTAATATTTTCATGAGCAAGTTAAAATGTGAACATTGTGTCACTTTGAATTGAATTTTCTTTTTATTTTATGCTAACTATTAAAACAAAAGCAAATTTATGTATATGCACTACTTAAAAAAGTAGTTCCGGCAGACTTATATCACCCACACTGTGACTGATATGATATCTATATCATCACTCTTTATTTCACTGATATAACCTAATATTTCATTAGTTAGCATAAAATAAAAACAATATAACAGTGCAAACATTTGAATATGGCAATGCAGTAGACAGGTAGACAATTGAACAATATACAATGGTACACCTTATTGATACAATTAAGTATTTCATGACTCAATCTGCTAATTGTGCAAATCAAGTGTTAATGAGTATAATCCCAGTGAGACATGATTGGCAGTCCAGAAAACTGTGCCACTATACAAAAGAAACCAAAGTGATTTTGCTTTTTGAGGACACACTTTAATATCAAGGAGGGTATGACAAGACCAGCAGAGTTATGTATGCCCTGTTTAACTGTATTAGTACATGTATGTCTGTGAGTTTAGTTTTCACTTTTTGATATACATATATTTCCAAATTTGCACATTACATGTAGTTGTAACACCGGCTTAAAACTGAGGGATATTTAATTCCAAAAGCAGCTCTTGTTTCAAGAAATGAAAAGGAAGCAAAGAAAGGATTGTTGAAATATTAAGAATCTATCGATTGATTGATACTTGTAAATTTCTAAACAATAGATATTCTAGGTGTGGTCTGTTGAATGATCGAGTTCTACAAATAAAGAATGTGATTAACACTTAAGTTTTAAGCCAGGTAAAACGTTGTACATTTGGTTGCTTTTTTAAAATGCATATTTATATATATAAATATATATGTGATTACCTCCCTTTATCTACCCCACAGTGAGACAATTTGCTGATATTTGTTTATTTTCCACTGCCCAGTATAAGTGCACAGTAGCAGACATGGAAAGCGAGTAAGTTATAAAATAGTTATCAATTATATAGTAGTGTGAATACAGTGTAGATAAGTTTTAGACTGTACTAAAATGGTTATGCAAGGTATGCATACTTCAGAAAAACATAAAAGTGAAATCCAGGAGAGTGTAATCAGGTAGTTCATTTTCCACTCACCATTGTTTATGCAAAACCAAAATAGTTATATTGGCACACCTGAGCCAGAGGATGTGGTATGGGTGTTCGGTCTGCAGTTCTACTTCTGTCGTCAACTTAGCTATTATAGTTGACTCTTCTAGGTGTGACTTATTAGATGTCTTTGGTCCTTTAGTGGATAAACAAAGGCTGGTGGTTTTATTGAAAGCAGAAATCCTTTTCCGAAGGTTTATTTTAGAATTTTAAGATGTTTCTGTGGAAACAGACTTTTAGTGGCTGAACAGTAGCCAAATATTGTTCTGTGGGAGATCAAGTTAGTGTTGATGATAAATTCTACCTTTCTCTGTGATTCTGTTACTTCCCAGAACTTATTTACCTAGTTCAGTATTAATCTCTATGGTAATAGTCTTATAAGTATCACTTTGTCTTCTTACCTAGTAGCATTTACTTTCTTCAAGATGTATAATTAAAAAAAAAAACCTACTGCAAAGTGGGAGGGAGATGTAGGAATGTTCTATGTCATAATTTTATTGTGTCTGCTGTATTTATCCTTAAGTCTTAGCAGAATTTTCATAAACTTTGGGTCAAATGTCATCTCATGGAGACATCATGGAGAACCCATGTTCCAAATCAGCTCGCCTGGCACAAAGTGCCAGAGTGAGCAATTAGGATCACATTTCATCTGGCTTCCGGCCTATGTCTGTTAACATTTTCCTTCAAATGACATCTCTTCTTAAACCGCTTGGCCAATGATGATACAAGTTGGCAGGGATGTTCCTTGCGTAAAGCCCTTTCATAGTAGTTGTTCAAATTATTCCATTCCATGCAGAACTCTGGTTGCCATGGCAACTGAAAGAAAAAAAACTTTAAAAATCTTTTCTCAAGAGCAGGAAGGCCTAGAGCTAAGATATTTGGCATGTGGCATGACATAGTGGACCTCTACCAAGATTGTTAAACTTTCAAAATTGACCCTTGGTCTCCTGATTTTATATAGCCTTTTATAGGAAAAACTTTAAAAATCTTCTTCTCTGAAACTACAAGGACTAGAGCTTAGATATTTAGCATGTGGCATAACCTAGTGAACCTCAACCAATAGTGTTCAAGTTATGACCCCTGGGTCAAAAATTTACCCCAACCCAGGGTCACTTGTTTTTACATTGGCTTATGTAGGAAAAACTTTAAAAATCTTCTTCTCTGATACCACAAAGCCTACAGCTTAGATATTTGGCATGTGGCATTACCAAAGTGAACTTCTACCAAGTTTGTTAAAATAATTAACCCAGGATCGTCAACATTTTCCTTCGAATGACATTTCCTCTGAAACCACTGGGCCAATGTTGATGAAACATAATAATAATAATAATAATAACTTTATTTTTCGAAGGTTACATAAAATGTACATTATGAATCATAATCATTCAAACATAACTAGACAAAAGGAAACATAACATACATACATTCAAACCACACATACACCACAAATCATACACACTAAATTAATTATACTAATATTAATAACATATTAGATACATTTATATAATATACATCATTCTCTCAATGATAGACACTCAAATGCAAATACTATTATGAATTATATAATTAATCTAATTTCATTACTTAGATACTAAAATAACCAGTGCAAAGTTTTATATGTAATTAATTTCTACATTTTGTTATAAAGATAATTTTTGTGATTTTTTTGAAAGACTGTATTTTTTAATAATCTCAATTCCATAGGAATATCATTCCATACTTTAAATCTATAATAGGAAAATGAGTGTTTGTATAAATTAGTCCTAGGTTTCCTTTGTAGTACAAGATCTTTGCAGGATGTAGAATGCAGACTATATGAATCATTTTGGCAAAACGCTATTAACTCTGACATGTATATTGGAGCCATATTGTTAAAAATCTTATAAACGAGCAGCGCAGTGTGGTATTTGCACCTGTCTGAAAAAGACAACCAATGCAATTCCTTTAGTAAATCTGAAGAATGGGATTTAAAAGGTCGATTTAAAATAATTTTTCCTATGCGTTTTTGCAGTTTATTTATTTTTTGTACATATTTTGTATTGCCTTTTCCCAAAATGTTACAACAATAGTCGAATCCGATATATTATATATAATGTTTTTAGCTCACCTGGCACAAAGTGCCAGAGTGAGCTGTTAGGATTGCATTCCGTCCGGCGTCCGTCCACCATTTCCTTCAAAAAACATCTCCTCTGAAACCACTGGGCCAATGTTGATGGGACTTTGCAGGGATCTTCCATGCATGAAGCTCTATCAAAGTTTACAAAGAATTCCATTCCATGCAGAACTCTGGTTGCTATGGCAACAAATAGGAAAAACTTTAAAAATCTTCTTCTCTGAAACCACAAGACCTAGAGCTTAGATATTTGGCATGTAGCATTGTCTAGTTGACCTCTACCAAGATTGTTCAAATTATGACCCCCGGGTCAAAATTGACCCCGCGCGGGTGGTCACTTAGTTTTACATAGGCTTTATATAGGAAAAACTTTAAAAATCTTCTTCTTTGAAACCACAAGGCCTAGAGCTTAGATATTTGGCATGTAGCATTGTCTAGTGGACATTTACCAAGATTGTTCAAATTATGACCCCGGGGTCAAAATTTACCCCACATGGATGGTCACTTAGTTTTGCATAGGCTTTATATAGGAAAAACTTTAAAAATCTTCTTCTCTGAAACCACAAGGGTTAGAGCTAAGAGATTTGGCATGTAGCATTTTCTAGTAGACCTCTACCAAGATTGTTCAAATCATGACCCCGGGGTCAAAATTGACCCAGTAGGGAGGGTCACTTAGTTAGCTTATATAGGAAAAACTTAAAAAATCTTCTTCTCTGAAACCAAAAGGCATAGAGCTTAGATATTTGGCATGTAGCAATGGCTAGTGGACCTCTAGCAAGGTTGCTCAAATTATGCCCCTGGGATCAAAATTGACCCCGCACGGGAGGTCACTTAGTTTTACTTAGGCATATATAGGGAAAACTTAAAAAATCTCCTCTGAAACCACAAATTGTTCAAATCATGACCCCTGTGTCAAATTGACTCGGTGGGGTGGGGGGGGGGGGTCACTTGGTTTTGCATAGGCTTATATAGGAAAAACTTAAATAATCTTCTTCTCTGAAACCACAAGGCCTAGAGATTAGATATTTGGCATGTAAAAATGCCTATTGGACTTCTACCAAAATTGTTCAAATCATGACCCCCATGTTAAAATTAACCCTTCCCGGGAGGGGGAAGAAGGGAGGTGACTTGATTTCACATAGGCTTATATAGGGAAAACTTAAACAAGAAGGCCGACAGGCAGAGAATAGATGTTTGGGATGTTACTTAGCATACCTTAGTGGACCTCTACGAATTATGTTAGAATCATGAGCCCTTGTATTATAGCCAATGGTAGTCAGGTGAGCGATATAGGGCCATCATGGCCCTCTTGTTTATTATACCCCCAAAACGAAGTTTAGGGGGGTATATAGGAGTCACCCAGTGGTTGGTCGGTCAGTCGGTCTGGCGGTCTGTTGCATTTTCCTTGTCCGGAGCATAACTTGAAAACTACTAGTTGGAATTCAGTATTACTTCATACAATGGTCAAACACATTGAGAGGAAGTGCAGTGCACAAGAACCATAACTCCATCTTGACTTATTACAGAGTTATTGCCCTTCGTTACTTTTCCTTGTCCGGAGCATAAGTTAAAAACTACTGGTTGGAATTCAATACAATTTCATTCAATGATCAAGCACAATCAGAGGAAGTGCAGTGTACAAGAACCATAACTCTATCTTGAGTATTTACTGAGTTATTGCCCTTTGTTACTTTTCCTTGTCTGGAGCATAACTTGAAAACTACTAGTTGGAATTCAATACAATTTCATACAATGATCAAGCACAATCAGAGGAAGTGCAGTGTACAAGAACCATAACTATATCTTGGAATTCAATACAACTTCATACAATGGTCAAGCAATGGTCAAGTACATTGAGAGGAAGTGCAGTGCACAGGAACCATAACTCTATCTTGACTCATTACAGAGTTATTGCCCTTTGTTACTTTTCCTTGTCCAGAGCATAATTCGTAAACTACTAGTTGGAATTCAATACAACTTCATACAATGGTCAAGCACAATGAGAGGAAGTGCAGTGCACAAGAACCATAACTCTATCTTGACTAATTACAGAGTTATTGCCCTTTGTTCCTTTTTCTTTTCCGTAGCATTATTCGAAAACTACTGGTTGGAATTCAATACAACTTCATACAATGGTCAAGCAATGAGAGGAAGTGCAGTGCAAAAGAACAGTAACTCTATCTTTACTCATAACAGAGTTATTGCCCTTTGTTACTTTTACTTGTCTGGATCATAATTCGAAAACTATTGGTTGGAATTTAATACAACTTCATACAATGGTCAAGTACATTGAGAGAAAGTGCAGTGTACAAGAACCATGACTCTATCTTGACAAATTACAGAGTTATTGCCAAGAACAATATCTCTCTTTAGTTTGTTTGCAAGGTATTCTGTTACTACGAACTTCCTCAGTTTATAAAGCAGTCTTTTGGGGGTATTAATCACATTTAGTGATAGCTCTAGTTCAAATCAAAAGTTTCCGTTTTTAAAGAAAATCGCAGCATTTCAGCGTGATCGTTTTGTTGTCTTTTATTGTTAAAGCCGATTTTTTTCCCAGTAACAATTTTCTTCCAACTATTGCCAAATAAAATAATGTTTTCTGCAGCTACGTTTAATCTTAAAGGTTAGAAAAGATAAGGCCGCAGGTGTCATGAGATCAAAGAAGGCGCGCCGACGTTTGATCTTAGTGAAAGCACGTGGCATTAAAAAGACCGATATATTTTTGTCAGTTTGAGAGATGTACAATTAGCTCAAGACGATAGTCTGATCATTTTGATTATAAAAATAGTAGTTTGGAATAAATAATGTTATGAGTAAATTTTATTTGGGTGATACAATATATTTAACACGCTATATAATTGTACGTCGGTCGGCAAATATTTTGAATTTGATTTGTTTACAACACGCAGACAATTTATATGTATACAAATTTTTACTGAATATAATCAATTTAAATTTAATAATAATCAATTTAAATTTAATTTTCTGTAAACCCACTTGGAGTGCGGTATTTCTCCGTTCTCTAACTTTGGACCAAAAACATCGTAACACCCCGGACCCACTATCAAGCATATACAACCTCTCAGTTGAGAACAAAGGTTTTGGGAATAATTGTGCAAGTCGCATGCCATAGCAGCACACATCAAAGCTGTCAAAGTTTCAGATGACATTAACTTTAGTTGTTTGCTTTTTTGGGTGATGGAAGAAGGTCTTGTACAGTCTCTTTTTTTTTCCGACCGGCCGATGGGCACTTTTCAAAAAAATTCTTGTAAACCAAAAAATAAAGAAGTAGTGGCCTTCAGTGAAGGTTACCTGCTTGTTTTAGTTTATATTTTAAACCACTGACCAAGCATTTTGTTTTTAAGGGATGTAAAGACATGTTGTTTATTATGCACCATTTATTGATTAAATCAAGATTCATTTGCAATTTATTTTGAATTTCTGATATCTGGAAATCAGACTCATACAACTCGAGTCATCTGCATACAGATCTATATTCAGATCTTGACAACTTAATGTTATATCAATGATGTATATCAAAAATGATAAGGCAACTAGTATTGAGCCCTGTGGCAGCCCAGACTTTATTTCTAGAGAATCCGAATGCACATTTCCCACTTTAACAATTTGACTTCTGTATGATAAATAAGACGTAAACAATTTTAATGAACATCCAGAAAAATGATACAATTTCAATTTGTTTAATAAGATTTCATGATCTACTAAATCAAATGCCTTTGAAGATCCAAAAACACAGTTCCAATTAGTTTACCACAATCTACATCTTTCTATCAAGTAAGTGCAGTGTTGCAAGGATGATTTTTCCGAAAACCTTATTGGGTTTTTACCCTGACTTTTCGAAGAAAAGGGGAGCTATCCTACTCGCCTCGGCATCGGCGTTCGGGTGTCACACCTTGGTTAAGTTTTTCATACCACCTCATTTTATTTCAAAATCATTAGAGGTATGGCTTTGAAATTTACCATACTTGTTTACCATCATAATCTCCATCTACAGACAAGAGTACATAACTCTGTCAAGGTTTTTGTCAGAATTATGGCCATTTTTTGACTTAGAAAGTGTATTGAGCTTGGTTAAGTTTTTCGTACCACCCCACTTTATTTCAAAACCATTAGAGGTATTGCTTTGAAACTTACCATACTTATTTATTATCATTACCTCCATCAATAGACAAGTGTACATAACTCTGTCAAGGATTTTGATGGAATTATGCCCCTTTTTTACTTAGAAAATACATTGAATATGGGTAAAATCCACTTTTTGACTAAATTGTTTGAGATATTACTTTGAAAGTTAGAATACTTGTTTACCATCTTGATTCCCAAACACAGACAGGAGAAGGTAACTCTGTCAAAGATTTCATTTGAATTATGGCCCTTTTCAACTTGTAAGCAAGAGAAGGTAACTCTGTGAAAATGTTTCTTGATTTGTACTTAGAAATTCCCAGTTAAAGTCTTGTGTGCAACTGGCACTGTCATGCACATATATCATTAACCACTTGGGGAAGGTATTAATTTAAAACTTTGCTGTAGTATTCAGGGATATCAAAGAATTAAGTTTGATAACTCTTGACTTAATATCTTGCTACTTGTGGCCCTTGTTTATACACATCTTTCGGGTTTTTTTACTAACAAAGTTTTGTTTGATTGGCAAGCACTGAAAAAGTCGAGCGCGCTGTTCTTGACCAGTTGATTTGTGTACTTAACTCATCAATAATTTGTCGCACATCAAGGGGTGTTATGTAATCTATATCAAATTTATTTTTTCTCAGTTTCTGATTTAATTCGTCTTTTAATGCCTCGAAATTTGTGCTTGAAAATGTTGTTTTAGATATTATATGAGAGATATTTGTGAAGTGTTTGTTTAATTCATTAACATTGTTTAAATATCTAGTAAGCTCGCTGCTGTTAACTGTTATCAAATGTTTTACTTTTATCTAAATTTGACATATTTTTCACATTTTTTCCACAAATAGGTAGGGTCTTGTTTTACATAGACATATGTAGGAAAACCTCTAAAAATCTTCTTCTCCATAACCATAAGGTCTAGAGCTTAGATATTTAGTATGTAACAGTGTCTAGTGGACCTATTCAAAGTCATGCCCATGGGATAAATATTGACCCTACCCCTGGGGTCACTTGGTATAGAAAAAATTTTATTCTCCAAAAATATGACCCTCAGAGCTTAGATATTTTGTATGTTACATTGTCTAGTGGTCCTCTACCAAGTTTGTTCAAAATGCCCCTTGTGTCAAAATTGACCTTGCCCGCTTGGGGGAGGGCCTCATGTCTTTATTTAGAGTTTTAGGATAATGCTCACTTCAAATGATTTCCTATAGCAAACAGTGACTCTTTAGCAACCACTGACTTCTGCTAGCAACCACTGACTTCCTCTTACAAAACAAGTGACTTCCTAAGCAGCCAGTGACTACCCCAAGTAATCAGGGACTTCCTTAGCAGCTGCTGACTCCCTATAACAACAATTGACTTCATTAGGTTAGTGCGCTGGTACTGATGTTAGGGATATAGGGCCATGATGGCCCTCTTGTCACTGAAGAAACTTGTCCTTGTCTCATCATTGTTTATATTTTATGTGAATTGTTGCAAGTTTATGAACATATTCCTTACTCGGTATCAATGTTATAATGCAGCTTATGTATAATGTATTACAGGGAAGGCTTTCCTATCCAGCCAAGTCAGACAGGTTTCTGTAAAGTGTTTCATCTAACACCATTGTTATTAAATAACAGAGACAAGCGGGGCCTCGCTCTTGATGGTAAACTTAAACATGAGGATACAAATCTTGCCTCTTCTACCATGTAAGTTTTTTTACAAATAAAGTTTATGTAGTGTATTAGGTTATTAATGAATTGTCATAATTATTTGGTTGTGTATAATACTGGGAAGTGTGTCTGTTTAAAAATCTATAACTTTAGAATGATGTTATCAGGCTATGTGTTGCCACCAGAAGTGGAGCCGCCGTGGCGCAGTGGATGCACTTTTGCCTCAGGATCAAAGGGCTGCGGGTTCGATCCCTACAATCGCCATGTCAGTAGTGTCCTTAGGCAAGACACAAATAATTCCACATTGTCTCTCTCTCTTCAAGGTTGATTCCATCTGGAATGAGTCTCGAGAGCGATTAATATAAGTTGTAAGAACTTGTTTCACAATCGAGAATAAATAAATTAGTATAAACTATCAGGCTATGTTGAACCTTAATAAATGTGATTTTGAAATATAACACATTTTTTCATAGTGAGTTGTTAGGATCAGTGATTGTCAGTGATTGGAACATTCCCTATGGTCAGTCTGACACAATAAGTTATGTTTTACACTCCAGCATTCAGGTTTCCACTCGCATTTCTTAAGGAAGCTTAATCAATATAACCTGTACATGTACATGTATAATTATGGCTGCAAGGTCTCTGTCAAGTTTTGTAAGGAACTATATTAAAATAGTCTATGTTGAGTAAATTCTTCTGATTTAACAAAAACAGCTGTCTGTGCCAGAGTAATGGTAAATTTTGGTTAAAGTTTTATGTGCCAGCTACTATCATGCAAATGTCTAAGTTACCACTGATTGAACTTGAAACTTCATAAAGGTCTTCAGGACTAGCAGACAATGAAGACATCAGAAGTTATGTAACCCGTAATCTCAATATCTTGAGATCTACATCACCTAAAGTCTTCAAACCCCCCGAATAATTGGTCTTACTGAGTAGATGGTCAGTAGGTCAAGGTCAAAGTGAACTCAGTTAGCTTTTCCTCCAAGGCAAAGGGATATGGCAATGGGCTCTGTCCTTTTGTGTGTGCGTCTGTCAGTCCATCTATCACACTTTTGTCCAGATCATAACTATGAAAGTGTTCAAAGGGAATTTATTTAATTTTTACACACAGACAGAGGACATTGAGAGGAAGTGCAGTACCCAAGAATTATAACTCTACCTTGCCTAATTTTTGAACTATTCCTATTTGTTACATTTTCTTGATTTTTCTTGTCCATAACTTCAAAAGTGCTGAAACTTAATACAGTGATAGAGCACAATGAAGGGAAGTGCAGTGCTTGAGAACCAAAACTCAACCTTGCCTACATTTTTAGCTCGACTATTCGGAGAATATGGAGAGCTATTACAGTCACTTGTGCGTCGGCGTCGGCGTCGGCGTCGGCGTCGGCGTTGCTTCTTTGGTTAAAGTTTTGCCTGCTAAGTACTATCATGCACATATCTCAGTAACCACTTATGATATTGACTTGAAACTTTGTTCATGTCTTTAGGGGTGTCATACAATCAAGGCAGATAACTCTTGAAAAAATTTAGTACAAATTATGGCCCTTGTTTGACTTTGAAAATTTGGTTAAAGTTTTGCCTGCTAGGTACCATCATGCACATATCTCAGTAACCACTTATGATATTGACTTGAAACTTTCTTCATGTCTTTAGGGGTGTCATACAATCAAGGCAGATAACTCTTGAAAAAATTTAGTACAAATTATGGCCCTTGTTTGACTTTGAAAATTTGGTTAAAGTTTTGCCTGCTAGGTACTATCATGCACATATCTCAGTAACCACTTATGATATTGACTTGAAACTTTGTTCATGTCTTTAGGGGTGTCATACAATCAAGGCAGATAACTCTTGAAAAAATTTAGTACAAATTATGGCCCTTGTTTGACTTTGAAAATTTGGTTAAAGTTTTGCCTGCTAGGTACTATCATGTACAAACCTAAGTAACCACTTATGATATTGACTTGAAACTTTTTTAATGTCTTAAGAGGTGTCACACAGTCAAGACAGATAACTCTTGTTTAAATTTAGTGCAAATTATGGCCCTTGTTTGACTTTGAAAATTTGGTAAAGTTTTGCATGCAAGGTACTATCATGCACATATCACAGTAAAAACTTATGGTAGTTATATCAAATCTTGCAATAGTGTTCAGGGTAAATTTGTATCAAACAATTAATTTACCAAAAATTAAATCTATAGTTATAGATTTTGACTTTTTTTATGATTCAACTTTCCTAGTTTATACTTAATAGTTAGCAGAATTTTGTTTTGCTATTATACTGATAAAAGTTTTGTTTTATTAGCAAACACCCACAATAGTCGAGCGTGCTGTCTTATGGACAGCTCTTGTTAATTATCCCCCTTTGTAACATTCTCAGCTCACCTGGCACAAAGTGCCAGAGTGAGCTATTATGATTGCTCTCCTTCCGGGGTCCGTCGAACCTCGAACGTCCGTCCACCATTTCCTTCAAACGACATCTCCTCTGAAACCACTGGGCCAATAATGATGAAACTTTGCAGGGATGTTCCTTGCATGAAGCTCTACCAAAATTGTTCAAACAATTCCATTCCATGCAGACCTCTGGTTGCTTTGGCAACAAATAGTAAAAACTTAAAATATTTTCTTCTCCAAACCACAAGGCATAGATATTTGGCATGTAGCATTGTCTAGTGGACCTCTACCAAGATTGTTCAAATTATGACCCCTGGATCAAAATTGACCCCACACTGGGGTCACTTAGTTTTACATAGGCTTATATAGGAAAAACTTTCAAGATCTTCTTCTCTGAAACCATAAGGCCTAGAGCTTAGATATTTAGCATGTGGCATTGTCTAGTGGACCTCTACCAAGAGTGTTCAAATAATGAGCCCTGGGTCAAAATTTACCCCACCCAGGTAGGGTTATATAGGAAAAACTTAAAAAATCTTCTCCAAACCCATAAGTCCTACAGCTTCTAGAAATAGATTTTTTTCAAATTTTTTATACCCCCGAAACGAAGTTTTGGGTGGGGGGGTATATAGGAATCACCCCCTGGTTGGAATTCAATTCAATTTTATACAATGGTCTAGCACAATGAGAGAAAGTGCAGTGTACAAGAACCATAACTCTATCTTGAGTAATTACAGAGTTATTGCCCATTTTAACTTTTCCTTGTCTGGAGCATAACTTGAAAATTACTGGTTGGAATTCAATACAACTTCATACAATGGTCAAGTACATTGAGAGGAAGGACAGTGCGCAAAAACCATAACTCTTTCTTGACTCATTTCAGAGTTATTGTCCTTTGTTACTTTTCCTTGTTCGGAGCATTACTTGAAAACTACTGGTTGGAATTCAATTTAACTTCATACAATGGTCCAGCACAATGAGAGGAAGTGCAGTGTAAAAGAACCATAAGTCTATCTTGACTTATTACAGAGTTATTGCCAAGAACAATATCTCTATTTTAGTTTTTTTTGCAAGGTATTCTGTTACTACGAACTTCCTCAGTTTATAAAGCAGTCTTTTGGGGGTATTAATCACATTTAGTGATAGTTCTAGTTTTTTAAGTTTTAAATTGTTTTCAGCAACAGAAATTTTTTAGGGGTCAAGGTCACTGTTACTAAAATTTTTTTTTCAATATTTTTTGGATCAGGATCAGTCACCGTTCGGGGTCCGTCGTACGTCGTCCGTCAATCTGTCCACCATTTCCTTCAAACGACATCTCTTCTGAAACCACTGGGCCAATATTGATGAAGCTTGTTTAAAGAATTCCATTCAATGCAGAACTCTGGTTGCTATGGCAACAAAAAGGAAAAACTTCAAAAATCTTCTTCTCTGAAACCACAAGGCCTAGAGCTTAGATATTTGGCGTGTAGCATAAACTAGTGAACCTCTACGAAGATTGTTCAAATTATGACCTCTGGATCAAAATTGACCCCAGGCGGCTGGTCACTTAGTTTTACAGAGGCTTATTTAGGAAAAACTTTAAAAATCTTCTTCTCTGAAACCACAAGGCCTAGAGCTCAGATATTTGGCATGTAGCATTGTCTAGTGAACCTCTACCAAGATTGTTCAAACTATGCCCCTGGGATCAAAATTGACCCCCCCTGGGGGACACTTGGTTTTTACATAGGCTTATACAGGAAATTAAAAAAGAAATCTTTTTCTCTGAAACCACAAAGCCTAGAGGTCAGATATTTGACTTGTAACATTGGCTAGTGGACTTCTACCAAGATTGTTCAAATCATGATCCCCGGAGGTTACTTAATTTCACTTAGGCTTATATAGGGAAAACTTAAAAAAAGAAGAAGGCCGACGGACAGAGAATATATATTTGGAATGTTACTTAGCATTGTGTAGTGGACGTCTACGCGATAAAAGCATTGTGCAGTTTTGTACAGCCATTCCTGGTACTACAAGCATTGTGCAGTTTTCTACAGCCATTCCTAGTATAACAAGCGTTGTGCAGTTTTCTACAGCCATTCCTAGTATAACAAACATTGTGCAGATTTCTACAGCCATTCCTAGTATAACAAGCGTTGTGCAGTTTTCTACAGCCATTCCTAGTATAACAAGCGTTGTGCAGTTTTCTACAGCCATTCCTAGTATAACAAGCATTGTGCAGTTTTCTACAGCCATTCCTGGTACTACAAGCATTGTGCAGTTTTCTACAGCCATTCCTGGTACTACAAGCAATGTGCAGTTTTCTACAGCCATTCCTAATATAACAAGCATCGTGCAGTTTTGTGCAGTTTTCTATAGCCATTCATAGTAATACAAGCATTGTGCAGATTTCTACAGCCATTCCTAGTAATACAAGCATTGTGCAGTTTTCTACAGCCATTCCTAGTATAACAAGCATTGTGCAGTTTTCTACAGCCATTCCTAGTAATACAAGCATTGTGCAGTTTTCTACAGCCATTCCTAGTATAACAACCATTGTGCAGTTTTCTACAGCCATTCCTTATACTACAAGCATTGTGCAGTTTTCTACAGCCATTCCTAGTATAACAAGCGTTGTGCAGATTTCTACAGCCATTCCTAGTAATACAAGCATTGTGCAGATTTCTACAGCCATTCCTAGTATAACAAGCATTGTGCAGTTTTCTACAGCCATTCCTAGTATAACAAGCATTGTGCAGTTTTCTACAGCCATTCCTAGTATAACAAGCGTTGTGCAGTTTTCTACAGCCATTCCTAGTAATACAAGCATTGTGCAGATTTCTACAGCATTCCTAGTAATACAAGCGTTGTGCAGTTTTCTACAGCCATTCCTAGTAATACAAGCATTGTGCAGTTTTCTACAGCCATTCCTAGTATAACAAGCATTGTGCAGTTTTCTACAGCCATTCCTAGTATAAGAAGCGTTGTGCAGTTTTCTACAGCCATTCCTAGTATAACAAGCGTTGTGCAGTTTTCTACAGCCATTCCTAGTAATACAAGCATTGTGCAGATTTCTACAGCCATTCCTAGTAATACAAGCATTGTGCAGTTTTCTAAGGCCATTTCTAGCAATACAAGCATTATGCAGTTTTTCTACAGCCATTCCTAGTATAACAAGCGTTGTGCAGATTTCTACAGCCATTCCTAGTATAACAAGCGTTGTGCAGTTTTCTACAGCCATTCCTAGTAATACAAGCGTTGTGCAGATTTCTACAGCCATTCCTAGTATAACAAGCATTGTGCAGTTTTCTACAGCCATTCCTAGTAAAACAAGCATCGTGCAGTTTTCTACAGACATTCCTAGTATAACAAGCATTGTGCAGTTTTCTACAGACATTCCTAGTAATTCAAGCATTGTGCAGTTTTCTACAGCCATTCCTAGTATAACAAGCATTGTGCAGTTTTCTACAGCCATTCCTAGTATAACAAGCGTTGTGCAGATTTCTACAGCCATTCCTAGCAATACAAGCATTGTGCAGTTTTCTACAGCCATTCCTAGTAATACAAGCATTGTGCAGTTTTCTACAGCCATTCCTAGTAATACAAGCATTGTGCAGTTTTCTACAGCCATTCCTAGTATAACAAGCGTTGTGCAGTTTTCTACAGCCATTCCTAGTAATACAAGCATTTTACGGTTTTCTACAGCCATTCCTAGTATAACAAGCATGGTGCAGTTTTCTACAGCCATTCCTAGTAATACAAGCATTTTACGGTTTTCTTCAGCCATTCCTAGTATAACAAGCATAGTGCAGTTTTCTACAGACATTCCTGGTATAACAAGCGTTGTGCAGTTTTCTACAGCCATTCCTAGTATAACAAGCATTGTGCAGTTTTCTACAGCCATTCCTAGTATAACAAGCGTTGTGCAGTTTTCTACAGACATTCCTAGCAATACAAGCATTGTGCAGTTTTCTACAGCCATTCCTAGTAATACAAGCATTGTGCAGTTTTCTACAGCCATTCCTAGTATAACAAGCATTGTGCAGTTTTCTACAGCCATTCCTAGTAAATCAAGCATTGTGCAGTTTTCTACAGCCATTCCTAGTAATACAAGCATTTTGCAGTTTTCTACAGCCATTCCTAGTATAACAAGCATTGTGCAGTTTTCTACAGCCATTCCTAGTAATACAACCGTTCTCAGCCATTCCTAGTATAACAAGCATTGTGCAGTTTTCTACAGACATTCCTAGTATAACAAGCATTGTGCAGTTTTCTACAGCCATTCCTAGTATAACAAGCATTGTGCAGTTTTCTACAGCCATTCCTAGTATAACAAGCGTTGTGCAGTTTTCTACAGACATTCCTAGTAATTCAAGCATTGTGCAGTTTTCTACAGCCATTCCTAATACTACAAGCATTGTGCAGTTTTCTACAGCCATTCCTAGTATAACAAGCATTGTGCAGTTTTCTACAGACATTCCTAGTAATTCAAGCATTGTGCAGTTTTCTACAGCCATTCCTAATACTACAAGCATTGTGCAGTTTTCTACAGCCATTCCTAGTATAACAAGCATTGTGCAGTTTTCTACAGCTATTCCTAGTATAACAAGCATTGTGCAGTTTTCTACAGACATTCCTAGTATAACAAGCATTGTGCAGTTTTCTACAGCCATTCCTAGTATAACGAGCATTGTGCAGTTTTCTACAGACATTCCTAGTAATTCAAGCATTGTGCAGTTTTCTACAGCCATTCCTAGTATAACAAGCGTTGTGCAGTTTTCTACAGCCATTCCTAGTATAACAAGCGTTGTGCAGATTTCTACAGCCATTCCTAGTAATACAAGCATTTTACGGTTTTCTACAGCCATTCCTAGTATAACAAGCATTGTGCAGTTTTCTACAGCCATTCCTAGTATAACAAGCATTGTGCAGTTTTCTACAGCCATTCCTAGTATAACAAGCATTGTGCAGTTTTCTACAGACATTCCTAGTATAACAAGCATTGTGCAGTTTTCTACAGCCATTCTGAGTATAACAAGCATTGTGCAGTTTTCTACAGACATTCCTAGTAATTCAAGCATTGTGCAGTTTTCTACAGCCATTCCTAATACTACAAGCATTGTGCAGTTTTCTACAACCATTCCTAGTATAACAAGCATTGTGCAGTTTTCTACAGACATTCCTAGTAATTCAAGCATTGTGCAGTTTTCTACAGCCATTCCTAATACTACAAGCATTGTGCAGTTTTCTACAGCCATTCCTAGTATAACAAGCATTGTGCAGTTTTCTACAGACATTCCTAGTATAACAAGCATTGTGCAGTTTTCTACAGCCATTCCTAGTATAACAAGCATTGTGCAGTTTTCTACAGACATTCCTAGTAATTCAAGCATTGTGCAGTTTTCTACAGCCATTCCTAGTATAACAAGCGTTGTGCAGTTTTTCTACAGCCATTCCTAGTAATACAAGCATTGTGCAGATTTCTACAGCCATTCCTAGTATAACAAGCGTTGTGCAGATTTCTACAGCCATTCCTAGTATAACAAGCATTGTGCAGTTTTCTACAGACATTCCTAGTAATTCAAGCATTGTGCAGTTTTCTACAGCCATTCCTAATACTACAAGCATTGTGCAGTTTTCTACAGCCATTCCTAGTATAACAAGCATTGTGCAGTTTTCTACAGACATTCCTAGTAATTCAAGCATTGTGCAGTTTTCTACAGCCATTCCTAATACTACAAGCATTGTGCAGTTTTCTACAGCCATTCCTAGTATAACAAGCATTGTGCAGTTTTCTACAGCCATTCCTAGTATAACAAGCGTTGTGCAGATTTCTACAGCCATTCCTAGTAATACAAGCATTGTGCAGTTTTCTACAGACATTCCTAGTAATTCAAGCATTGTGCAGTTTTCTACAGCCATTCCTAGTATAACAAGCATTGTGCAGTTTTCTACAGACATTCCTAGTAATACAAGCATTTTACGGTTTTCTACAGCCATTCCTAGTAATACAAGCATTGTGCAGTTTTCTACAGCCATTCCTAGTATAACAAGCGTTGTGCAGATTTCTACAGCCATTCCTAGTAATACAAGCATTTTACGGTTTTCTACAGCCATTCCTAGTAATACAAGCATTGTGCAGTTTTCTACAGCCATTCCTAGTATAACAAGCGTTGTGCAGATTTCTACAGACATTCCTAGTAATACAAGCATTTTACGGTTTTCTACAGCCATTCCTAGTAATACAAGCATTGTGCAGTTTTCTACAGCCATTCCTAGTATAACAAGCGTTGTGCAGATTTCTACAGCCATTCCTAGTAATACAAGCATTTTACGGTTTTCTACAGCCATTCCTAGTAATACAAGCATTGTGCAGTTTTCTACAGCCATTCCTAGTATAACAAGCGTTGTGCAGATATCTTCAGCCATTCCTAGTAATACAAGCATTTTACGGTTTTCTACAGCCATTCCTAGTAATACAAGCATTGTGCAGTTTTCTACAGCCATTCCTAGTATAACAAGCGTTGTGCAGATTTCTACAGCCATTCCTAGTAATACAAGCATTTTACGGTTTTCTACAGCCATTCCTAGTAATACAAGCATTGTGCAGTTTTCTACAGCCATTCCGAGTATAACAAGCATTGTGCAGTTTTCTACAGACATTCCTAGTAATACAAGCATTGTGCAGTTTTCTACAGCCATTCCTAGTAATACAAGCATTGTGCAGTTTTCTACAGCCATTCCTAGTAATACAAGCATTGTGCAGTTTTCTACAGACATTCCTAGTATAACAAGCATTGTGCAGTTTTCTACAGACATTCCTAGTAATTCAAGCATTGTGCAGTTTTCTACAGCCATTCCTAGCAATACAAGCATTGTGCAGTTTTCTACAGCCATTCCTAGTAATACAAGCATTGTGCAGTTTTCTACAGCCATTCCTAGCAATACAAGCATTGTGCAGTTTTCTACAGCATTCCTAGTAATACAAGCATTGTGCAGTTTTCAACAGACATTCCTAGTTATACAAGCATTGTGCAGTTTTCTATAGCTTTTCCTAGTAATACAAGCATTGTGCAGTTTTCTAAGGCCATTCCTAGGAATACAAGCATTATGCAATTTTCTACAGACATTCCTAGTAATACAAGCATTGTGCAGTTTTCTACAGCCATTCCAAGTATAACAAGCATTGTGCAGTTTTCTAAGGCCATTACTAGCAACACAAGCATTGCGCAGTTTCCTACAGCTATTCCTAGCAATACAAGCATTGCGCAGTTTTCAACAGTCATTCCAAGCAATACAAGCATTGTGCAGTTTTCTTCAGCGTTCCTAGCAATACAAGCATTGTGCAGTTTTCTTCAGTCATTCCAAGCAATACAAGCATTGTGCAGTTTTCTACAGCCATTCCTAGCAATGCAAGCATTGTGCAGTTTTCAACAGTCATTCCAAGCAATACAAGCATTGTGCAGTTTTCTTAAGCGTTCCTAGCAATACAAGCATTGTGCAGTTTTCTTCAGACATTCCTAGCAATACAAGCATTGTGCAGTTTTCTTCAGACATTCTCAGCAGTACAAGCATTGTGCAGTTTTCTAAGGCCATTCATAGCAATACAAGCATTGTGCAGTTTTCTACAGCCATTCCTAGCAATACAGGCATTGTGCAGTTTTCTACAGCCATTCCTAGCAATACAAGCATCGTGCAGTTTTTCTACAGCCATTCCTAGTAATACAAGCATTGTGCAGTTTTCTAAGGCCATTTCTAGCAATACAAGCATTGTGCAGTTTTCTAAGGCCATTCCTAGCAATAAAGCATTGTGCAGTTTTCTTCAGACATTCCTAGCAATACAAGCATTGTGCAGTTTTCTTCAGACATTCTCAGCAATACAAGCATTATGCAGTTTTTCTACAGCCATTCCTAGTAATACAAGCATTGTGCAGTTTTCTACAGCCATTCCTAGTAATACAAGCATTGTGCAGTTTTCTACAGCCATTCCTAGTAATACAAGCATTGTGCCGTTTTCTACAGACATTCCTAGCAATACAAGCATTATGCAGTTTTTGTACAGCCATTCCTAGCAATACAAGCATTATGCAGTTTTTCTACAGTCATTCCTAGTAATACAAGCATTGTGCAGTTTTCTAAGGCCATTTCTAGCAATACAAGCATTGTGCAGTTTTCTACAGACATTCTCAGCAATACAAGCATTGTGCAGTTTTCTTCAGACATTCTCAGCAATACAAGCATTGTGCAGTTTTCTAAGGCCATTTCTAGCAATACAAGCATTGTGCAGTTTTTCTACAGCCATTCCTAGTAATACAAGCATTGTGCAGTTTTCTAAGGCCATTTCTAGCAATACAAGCATTGTGCAGTTTTCTAAGGCCATTTCTAGCAATACAAGCATTGTGCAGTTTTCTAAGGCCATTCCTAGCAATAAAGCATTGTGCAGTTTTCTTCAGACATTCCTAGCAATACAAGAATTGTGCAGTTTTTTAAGGCAATTCCCCACAAAACAAGCATTGTGCAGTTTTCTAAGGCCATTCCTAGCAATACAAGCATTATGCAATTTTCTACAGACATTCCTAGTAATACAAGCATTGTGCAGTTTTCTACAGCCATCCCTAGCAATACAAGCATTGTGCAGTTTTTCTACATCCATTCCTACTAATACAAGCATTGTGCAGTTTTCTTCAGTCATTCTATGCAATACAAGCATTGTGCAGTTTTCTACAGCCATTCATAGCAATACAAACATTGTGCAGTTTTCTTCAGTCATTCTAAGCAATACAAGCATTGTGCAGTTTTCTACAACCATTCATAGCAATACAAGCATTGTGCAGTTTTCCAAGGCCATTCCTTGCAATAGAAGCATTGTGCAGTTTTCTACAGCCATTCCTAGTAACACAAGCATTGTGCAGTTTTCTAAGGCCATTCTAAGCAATACAAGCATTGCTAGTACAGCAATAGTGCCTTTTTCTACAGAAATTTCTAGTACAGCAATAGCGCAGTCTTTTAAAGACATTCCTAGTACAGCAATAGCGCAGTCTTTTAAAGACATTCCTAGGACAGCAAATGTGCAGTCTTTTACAGTCATTCCTAGTACATCAATAATGCGGTCTTTTACAGACATTCCTAGTACAGCTATCATGCAGTCTTTTGCAGACATTCCTAGTACTGCATTAGTGCAGTCTTTCACAGACATTCCTAGTACAGGAATAATGCAGTCTTTTAGACATTCCTAGTACAGCAATCGTGCAGTCTTTCACAGACATTCCTAGTACAGCAATAGTGCAATCTTTTACAGACATTCCTAGTACAGCAATCGTGCAGTCTTTTACAGACATTACTTCAGTGCGTCTTTTACAGACATTACTAATCGTGCAGTCTTTTACAGATGTTCCTAGTACAGCAATTGTGCAGTCTTTTACAGACATTACTAGTACAGCAATTGTGCAGTCTTTTACAGACATTACTAGTACTGCAATCGTGCAGTCTTTTACAGACATTACTAGTACAGCAATTGTGCAGTCTTTTACACATATTCCTAGTACAGCAATCGTGCAGTCTTTTACAGACATTCCTAGTACAGCAATCATGCAGTCTTTTACAGACATTCCTAGTACAGCAGTCGTGCAGTCTTTTACAGACATTCCTAGTCCAGCAATTGTGCAGTCTTTTACAGACATTCCTAGTACAGCAATCGTGCAGTCTTTTACAGATATTCCTAGTACAGCAATCGTGCAGTCTTTTACAGACATTCCTAGTACAGCAGTCGTGCAGTCTTTTACAGACATTACTAGTACAGCAATTGTGCAGTCTTTTACAGACATTCCTAGTACAGCAATCGTGCGGTCTTTTACAGACATTCCTAGTACAGCAATCGTGTAGTCTTTTACAGACATTCCTAGTACAGCAATCGTGCGGTCTTTTACAGACATTCCTAGTACAGCAATCGTGCAGTCTTTTACAGACATTCCTTGTACAGCAATCGTGCAGTCTTTTACAGACATTCCTAGTACAGCAATAATGCAGTCTTTTACAGACATTCCTAGTACAGCAATCGTGTGGTCTTTTACAGACATTCCTAGTACAGCAATCATGCAGTCTTTTACAGACATTCCTTGTACAGCAATCGTGCAGTCTTTTACAGACATTCCTAGTACAGCAATCGTGCGGTCTTTTACAGACATTCCTAGTACAGCAATAATGCAGTCTTTTACAGACATTCCTAGTACAGCAATCGTGCAGTCTTTTACAGACATTCCTAGTACAGCAATCGTGCAGTCTTTTACAGACATTCCTAGTACAGCAATCGTGCAGTCTTTTACAGACATTCCTAGTACAGCAATCGTGCAGTCTTTTACAGACATTCCTAGTACAGCAATCGTGCAGTCTTTTACAGACATTCCTAGTACAGCAATCGTGCAGTCTTTTACAGACATTCCTAGTTCAGCAATCGTGCAGTCTTTTACAGACATTCCTAGTACAGCAATCGTGCAGTCTTTTACAGACATTCCTAGTACAGCAATCGTGCAGTCTTTTACAGACATTCCTAGTACAGCAATCGTGCAGTCTTTTACAGACATTCCTAGTACAGCTATCGTGCAGTCTTTTACAGACATTCCTAGTACAGCAATCGTGCAGTCTTTTACAGACATTCCTAGTACAGCAATCGTGCAGTCTTTTACAGACATTCCTAGTACAGCAATGGTGCAGTCTTTTACAGACATTCCTAGTACAGCAATCGTGCAGTCTTTCACAGACATTCCTAATCGTGCAGTCTTTTACAGACATTCCTATAAATCGTGCAGTCTTTTACAGACATTCCTAGTACAGCAATCGTGCAGTTTTTTTACAGACATTCCTAGTACAGCAATCGTGCAGTCTTTTACAGACATTCCTAGTACAGCAATCGTGCAGTCTTTCACAGACATTCCTAGTACAGCAATTGTGCAGTCTTTCACAGACATTCCTAGTACAGCAATCGTGCAGTCTTTTACAGACATTCCTAGTACAGCAATCGTGCAGTCTTTTACAGACATTCCTAGTACAGCAATCGTGCAGTCTTTTACAGACATTCCTAGTACAGCAATCGTGCAGTCTTTCACAGACATTCCTATACGCCACCTCCTAGTCCCGTGCAGTCTTTTACAGACATTCCTAGTACAGCAATCGTGCGTCGTTTTACAGACATTCCTAGTACAGCAATCGTGCAGTCTTTTACAGACATTCCTAGTACAGCAATCGTGCAGTCTTTCACAGACATTCCTAGTACAGCAATCGTGCAGTCTTTTACAGACATTCCTAGTACAGCAATCGTGCAGTCTTTTACAGACATTCCTAGTACAGCAATCGTGCAGTCTTTTACAGACATTCCTAGTACAGCAATCGTGCAGTCTTTTACAGACATTCCTAGTACAGCAATCGTGCAGTCTTTTACAGACATTCCTAGTACAGCAATCGTGCAGTCTTTTACAGACATTCCTAGTACAGCAATCGTGCAGTCTTTTACAGACATTCCTAGTACAGCAATCGTGCAGTCTTTCACAGACATTCCTAGTACAGCAATCGTGCAGTCTTTCACAGACATTCCTAGTACAGCAATTGTGCAGTCTTTTACAGACATTCCTAGTACAGCAATCGTGCAGTCTTTTACAGACATTCCTTGTACAGCAATCTTGCATTCTTTCACAGACATTACTAGTCCAGCAATTGTGCAGTCTTTTACAGACATTCCTAGTACAGCAATCGTGCAGTCTTTTACAGACATTCCTAGTACAGCAGTCGTGCAGTCTTTTACAGACATTCCTAGTACAGCAATCGTGCAGTCTTTTACAGACATTCCTTGTACAGCAATCGTGCATTCTTTCACAGACATTACTAGTCCAGCAATTGTGCAGTCTTTTACAGACATTCCTAGTACAGCAATCGTGCAGTCTTTTACAGACATTCCTTGTACAGCAATCGTGCATTCTTTCACAGACATTACTAGTCCAGCAATTGTGCAGTCTTTTACAGACATTCCTAGTACAGCAATCATGCAGTCTTTTACAGACATTCCTAGTACAGCAATCGTGCAGTCTTTTACAGACATTCCTTGTACAGCAATCGTGCATTCTTTTACAGACATTCCTAGTCCAGCAATCGTGCAGTCTTTTACAGACATTCCTAGTAGCAACCCTCCCATTGCAGTCTTTTACAGACATTCCTAGTACAGCAATCGTGCAGTCTTTTACAGACATTCCTAGTACAGCAATCGTGCAGTTCTTTCACAGACATTCCTAGTACAGCAATCGTGCAGTCTTTTACAGACATTCCTAGTACAGCAATCGTGCAGTCTTTTACAGACATTCCTAGTACAGCAATCGTGCAGTCTTTCACAGACATTCCTAGTACAGCAATCATGCAGTCTTTTACAGACATTCCTAGTACAGCAATCGTGCAGTCTTTTACAGACATTCCTAGTACAGCAATCGTGCAGTCTTTTACAGACATTCCTAGTACAGCAATCGTGCAGTCTTTTACAGACATTCCTAGTACAGCAATCGTGCGGTCTTTTACAGACATTCCTAGTACAGCAATCGTGCGGTCTTTTACAGACATTCCTAGTACAGCAATCGTGCGGTCTTTTACAGACATTCCTAGTACAGCAATCGATGCGGTCTTTTACAGACATTCCTAGTACAGCAATCGTGCGGTCTTTTACAGACATTCCTAGTACAGCAATCGTGCGGTCTTTTACAGACATTCCTAGTACAGCAATCGTGCGGTCTTTTACAGACATTCCTAGTACAGCAATCGTGCGGTCTTTTTACAGACATTCCTACACTCTAGTACGCAATCGTGCGGTCTTTTACAGACATTCCTAGTACAGCAATCGTGCGGTCTTTTACAGACATTCCTAGTACAGCAATCGTGCGGTCTTTTACAGACATTCCTAGTACAGCAATCGTGCGGTCTTTTACAGACATTCCTAGTACAGCAATCGTGCGGTCTTTTACAGACACTCCTAGTACAGCAATCGTGCGGTCTTTTACAGACACTCCTAGTACAGCAATCGTGCGGTCTTTTACAGACACTCCTAGTACAGCAATCGTGCGGTCTTTTACAGACACTCCTAGTACAGCAATCGTGCGGTCTTTTACAGACACTCCTAGTACAGCAATCGTGCGGTCTTTTACAGACACTCCTAGTACAGCAATCGTGCAGTCTTTTACAGACACTCCTAGTACAGCAATCGTGCAGTCTTTTACAGACACTCCTAGTACAGCAATCGTGCAGTCTTTTACAGACACTCCTAGTACAGCAATCGTGCAGTCTTTTACAGACACTCCTAGTACAGCAATCGTGCAGTCTTTTACAGACACTCCTAGTCCAGCAATCGTGCAGTCTTTTACAGACACTCCTAGTCCAGCAATCGTGCAGTCTTTTACAGACACTCCTAGTCCAGCAATCGTGCAGTCTTTTACAGACACTCCTAGTACAGCAATCGTGCAGTCTTTTACAGACACTCCTAGTACAGCAATCGTGCAGTCTTTTACAGACACTCCTAGTACAGCAATCGTGCAGTCTTTTACAGACATTCCTAGTACAGCAATCGTGCAGTCTTTCACAGACATTCCTAGTACAGACATTCCTAGTACAGCAATCATGCAGTCTTTTACAGACATTCCTAGTACAGCAATCGTGCAGTCTTTTACAGACATTCCTAGTACAGCAATCGTGCAGTCTTTTACAGACATTCCTAGTACAGCAATGGTGCAGTCTTTTACAGACATTCCTAGTACAGCAATCGTGCAGTCTTTTACAGACATTCCTAGTCCAGCAATCGTGCAGTCTTTTAAAGACATTTTTAGTACAGCAATAGTGCAGTCTTTTATAACATTTCTTGTACAGCAGTCCTGCAGTCTTTTACAGTCCTGCAGTCTTTTACAGACATTACTAGTACAGCAATCCTGCAGTGTTTTACAGACATTCCTTGTACAGCAATAGTGCAGTATTTTACAGACATTCCTTATACAGCAGTCCTGCAGTCTTTTACAGACATTCCTAGTACAGCAATTGTGCAGTCTTTTACAGACATTCCTAGTACAACAATCCTGCAGTTTTCAACAATCATTCCTAGTAAAGAAATTGTGCTGTAGTTTTTTACAGACATTCCTTGTTAAGGAATTGTGCTGTAATCTACAGAAATTTCTATTAAAGGAATTGTGCCATAATCTACAGAAATTCAAAGAAAAAGAATTGTGCCGTAATATACAGAAAATCCTAGTAAAGGAACTGTACTGAAGTTTTCTACAGACATTTCTAATTTCTACAGACATTCCTAATTCTTGAATAGTGCTGTTTTCTACAGACATTCCTTGTTCATAATTGTGCTGTTTTCTGCAGACATTCTTAGTTCAGGAATAATGCTGTTTTCTACAGACATTCCTAGTTAAGGAATAGTGCTGTTTTCTACAGACAGTCCTAGTTCAGGAACAGTGCTGTTTTCTACAGACATTCATAGTTCAGGACATTCCTAGTTCAGGGATAGTGCTGTTTTCTACAGACTTTCCTTGTACAGCAATAGTGCTGTTTTCTACAGACATTCTTAGTCCAGAAAACGTGCTGTTTTCTACAGACATTCCTAGTTGGGGAATAGTGTTGTTTTCTACAGACATTCCTTGTACAGCAATAATGCAGTTTTCTTCAGAAATTCCTAGTTCAGAAATAGTGCTGTTTATACAGACATTTCTTGCACAGCAATAGTGCAGTTTTCTACAGACATTCCTAGTTCAGGAATAGTGCTGTTTTCTACAGACATTCCTTGTACAGCAATAGTGCAGTTTTATACAGACATTCCTTGTTTAGCAACAGTGCTGTTTTCTACAGACATTCATAGTTCAGGACATTCCTAGTTCAGGAATAGTGCTGTTTTCTTAAGACATTCCTTGTACAGCAATAGTGCTGTTTTCTACAGACATTCCTTTTACAGCAATAGTGCTGTTTTCTACAGACATTCCTTGTACAGCAATAGTGTTGTTTTCTACAGACATTCCTCATTCAGGATTAGTGCTGTTTTCTACAGACATTCCTTGTACAGCAATAGTGCTGTTTTCTACAGACATTCCTTGTACAGCAATAGTGCAGTTTTATACAAACATTCCTTGTATAGCAACAGTGCTGTTTTCTACAGACATTCATAGTTCAAGACGTTCCTAGTTCAGGAATATTGCTGTTTTCTTCAGACATTCCTTCAGACATTCCTTGTACAGCAGTAGTGCTGTTTTCTACAGACATTCCTTGTACAGCAATAGTGCTGTTTTCTACAGACATTTCTTGTACAGCAATAGTGTTGTTTTCTACAGACATTCCTGATTCAGGATTAGTGCTGTTTTCTACAGACATTCCTTGTACAGCAATAGTGCTGTTTTCTACAGACATTCCTTGTACAGCAATAGTGCTGTTTTCTACAGACATTCCTTGTACAGCAATAGTGTTGTTTTCTACAGACATTCCTCATTCAGGAATAGTGCTGTTTTCTACAGACATTCCTTGTACAGCAATAGTGCTGTTTTCTACAGACATTCCTCATTCAGGATTAGTGCTGTTTTCTACAGAGATTCATAGTTCAGGAATAGTGCATTTTTCTACAGACATTCCTAGTTCAGGAATAGTGCTGTTTTTTTACAGACATTCCTAGTTCAGAATTGTGCTGTTTTCTACACAAATGCCGAGTAAAGATATTGTGCAGTTTTCTACAGACATTCCTTGTACAGCAATAGTGCAGTCTTTTACAGAAATTCCTAGTAAAGGAACTGTGCTGTAGTTTTCTACAGACCTTCCTAGGTCAGGAATAATGCTGTTTTCTACAGACGTTCCTAGTTCAGAATCGATCCGTTTTCAACAGAAATTCCTAGTAAAGAGATTGTGCATTTTTCTACAGACATTCCTCATTCAGGAATAGTGCTGTTTTCTACAGACATTCCTTGTACAGCAATAATGCAGTTTTCTTCAGAAATTCCTAGTAAAGGAATAGTGCTGTTTTCTACAGACATTCCTAGTTCAGAATTGTGCTGTTTGCTATACAAATGCTGAGTAAAGAAATTGTGCAGTTTTCTACAGACATTTCTGGTACAACAATAGTGCAGTTTTTACTTTGCAGTAGAAATGTTATCATATATAAAATGCAGAAGTTATGGTATCTGTCAAGAATTTTACAATTACCTCTGAATTTCCCAGATAACATTAAATTTACGACTTGAGTATTCTCAATAAAATGCTATGCAATTTCAAGACAATTCTTTGGATTGATTGATTTTCAATCAGTCCAATGTTACAGTGGTGCTCACGTGTAACTTTGCAAAATTTTCGTGTATCGAGCGTGTATCGTGCTTTCTGTTTGCATTCAATGTACGTTTATCGTTGGTGCATTCATCGTGCATCATTCAGATCGTGTATTGTGTAACGCATTGTTCGTTTTGTGTGATGAACGTTGCACGATAGGAATTATATAAAAGTGGTCCGAGTTAGTGCGGACGGCTAATCGTGTAGAATGTTTGCATGTTAGCCTAGACCTAAAGGCGTGTTACTCATATTTATTGTTGAAAGGTCGGATTAAATTGATGAAAAAGAAAAAATCATTCTGTCAATTATCTAAACTATCTTTCTGTTACATTTTTTCTTTTTCTTACGAGATATTTGTGGGAAGAAGAGATGTTGACTTCCGGTAAAACCGAAAGTAGACGTTCTGCATATCGTGCAAGAGTCACACCAGATGTTATTCTGCCAATGCAAAGGATATGTGAATTCACTTATTTATAAATTGTTTCTTTGCAGACATTCGGTAAAGTGCTCATAGTAACTGTAAAAATTATGGCAGTGGCTAGGTAGTGGTTATACTTCGAATCAGGCTTTCCGTCCAAAGATTCTTTACAACATTTAATTATAGATGTAATTAGTATGTGAGCCGCTATTCAGCTACTAATCATTCTTATGATCTGTTTGGTTCTACTGTAAATTATCGATAATTTAGGACTTTAAGGGGGTTCGATTCAGCTCTTACATTGTAATTAGACATCTATTAATAATGTTGTTAAGCAAACGAAAATGTCCGAGTAAATCGAATAATCTTTTTTCGTTTCGTTCATCGGGAATCGTGTATCTTTCTTATAGCTCATCATTCATGATTCATTCATCAGTTATCGTGCTTTCATCGTGAGTTCTGTTTGCATGTATCGTGCGTGTATCGTTAGTTCCGTGTGCAAAGTTATATGTTAGCACCACTGTAAAGTTATAATACTGCTCAAAATGACCAGAAAAAGTACGGTCAAGAAAAGTTCTTAAAACATGAAAAATGTTTAGGAAATTAAAAGAAATTAAGTTATGCTTAACAATTTTCTTTCATTAGTGCAGGCAAACACAAATTTGTTCAATAGGAATAAAACTGTTGTATATTTTTGTTATTTAGCTATAACTTTCGCAATGCTTGTTTTTTAATGATACTAAACCATTGATGAATGTATTACATTAAATTGCGATTATCATATTGAAGGGTATTATCACTTTAACAGAGTATAGCCTCCTTATGGCCGAACGCACAACATACAAACAAGTAGTTCCACATATTCAGTTGTTACGAATTATACTGTCTTCTGTTTTAAAAATTATATAGTAACAGATCTAAATAATATCAAAACATTTCAGAATAGCATAATATTATATTGTTGTTTTTCTTATAATTTGTAACAAAAAAATCAGCGCGTTATCTGTTCCGTATAGAACTATTTTCCCATGCGGTTTTGATCACAACTAGTCAGACCGAAGACACTAAAAGACCAGTAGTCAGGGGGAATAATTTAAAGCTTTTTATCTGATATTGTTTTTGTGCTCATAAACTTATACGTTATGGAACCACTAGGTACTCTTGAATTTTAAATTGCAAAACTCGAAATTCAACATAAAAAAAAATATGATACTTCATAGGGTAGTTGAGCATAGTCACTGAATGCGAAAGGTAAGCACATGGGTTCTATCTCAAAAGTAAAGTTTACACAAATGGTTCAAGGTCAATTTGTGGACAGTTGTGTCTCCAGTTTATAAGTTAACTTATGTAAGGGTTGTCCTGATATTTAAACATGTATGTGTACAGTCTGTGTTGTCCTGATATTTACACATGTATGTGTGCAGACTGTGTTGTTCAGAGACAATAGATCCTCCAGTCTTTTCAGTCCTTTGATTGAAAGAAAGCATCAAACAAACTTTGGTTTTTATTGAGAAAATGGAAGTGGTCTGTTAGTTTAAAATCTAATCATGCTTGCAGTGAAGCTAACATTTTATGCAAAATATAATTGTATGTTTTTTGTATGTTTTTCAGCGTGCAAGATAATGTGCAGAAAGAGAATCTTGGTATTGTTGTCTCGTATAAAGTCAAAGTACGTCTGATATTGGGATTTGGATCTGGGTAAGTTAAACAAGCTTGTTGTTGCAAGATAGATGAAAAGTTAGTCAACCACTGAATTGGAATATCAGGTCGCACAGTCACTCAACACTTCAAATTGTCTCATTGTTTAGTCAGTCTTGTGTCTTGTTGATATCTAATTAGTTCCAGTACATGGTGAGCTATCATGAGCCCACTGTCTAACCTCCTTTTACATGAATCTTGAGCCTTGTATCGTCAATATTTTACTTATAAGTTTCATTTAAACTTAACAGAAATGTTCTTTTGGTGGTCTTTTGTCAATGCTAGCAGAGATAACATATTTGACCTGTCACTTTGTGAGTTTTGTAAGCTTGATGATTAGAAGAATAAGGACTTTATTGCAATGACCCATGTGTCAGCACTGGCGATCCATTGCAGCTTGTTTACAGTGTTGTGTTCAAGGTGCCGTCAGACACGCATCTTCGTAACTTCAGAAAGACCATTATGGTTATTGTTTAAGATCTAACATTTTTCACAGCTAATCCATAGCCACAATATACTTTGTTTGAATTTACACTGCCTTTCAGTGCCATAGTATTTTGTGATATTTGTATTATGACAGGGATTTATCAGTAGAGTTGCCATTCACATTGACACATCCTAAGCCCCTTGAGAGTCCTGCACCATCCAGACAAGGTAGCATTGTTAAACCAGCTGATGGTGGCGAGGCACCTGTTGATACAAATCTCATACAGTTGGACACAAAGTAAGTTTTGGAGGAGAGTTGTATTGTTATATGTGTGGTAAGAAAAACACTGCTGCAGTGGGTCTGTGGGGGGAAAATTGTTCTTCTGTAATAAAACATATAAATTCTTGAACTACCCAATTATCCCAGTCCCATTGTTTCGGTAAAAACCATCCTTCTCATGTTAGTAAAGTCGTACAGGTATATGATATGATGTGTAGAAAATAAAAACATGAAAGTAGTGTAAGTTCTTGTGAACTTAGTTCCCAGTGAGTGATAGCTCTGCAAGTGATTGATAGTTGTGCCAGTGAGTGAAAGCTCTCATGGCTGTCCCAGTGAGTGTTGGTTGCCCTGGTAAGTGAATGATAGCTCTCATGGCTGTCCCAGTGAGTGTTGGTTGTCCTGGTAAGTGAATGATAGCTCTCCTAGTGGCTGATAGCTCTCCCAGTAAATGATGGCTCTGCCAGTAAATAATGGCTTTCTTAGTGAGAGATGACTCTCCCAGTGAATGATGGCTGTCCTAGTGAATGATAGCTCCGCCAGTGAGTGATAGCTCTTCCAGTGAGTGATAGCTCTGCTAGTGAGCAATAGTTCTCCCACTGAATGATAGCTCTCCTACTGAATGATAGCTCCCCCACTGTATGATAGCTCTCCCAGTGAGTGATGGCTCTCTCCATAAATGATAGTGAATGATAGCTCTCCTGGTGAATGATAGCTCTCCCAGTCAATAATAGCTCTCCCAGTAAATGATGGCTCTCCCAGTGAGTGATTGCTCTCCCATTGAATGATAGCTCTCCCAGTGAGTGATTGCTCTTCCAATGAGTGATGGCTCTCCCAGTGAATGGAATGATAGCTCTTCCAGTGAGTGATAGCTCACCCAGTGAATGATAGCTCTTCCAGTGAGTAATATCACTGCCAGTGAGTGAAAGCTCTGCCAACTAGTTATAGCCTTGCCAGTGAGTGATAGCTCTCCCAGTGAATGATGGCTCTCCCAGTGAATGATAGCTCTTCCAGTGAATGGAATGATAGCTCTTCCAGTGAGTGATAGCTCTCCCAGTGAATGATAGCTCTTCCAGTGAGTAATATCACTGCCAGTGAGTGAAAGCTCTGCCAACTAGTTATAGCCTTGCCAGTGAGTGATAGCTCTGCCAGTGAATGATGGCTCTCCCAGTGAATGATGGCTCTTCCAGTGAATGATAGCTCTCCCATTGAATGATAGCTCTGCCAGTGAGTGATAGCTCTCCCATTGAATGATAGCTCTGCCAGTGAGTGATAGCTCTCCCATTGAATGATAGCCCTGCCAGTGAGTGATAGCTCTCCCATTGAATGATAGCTCTCCTAGTCAATAATAGCTCTTCAATTGAATGATAGCTGTACCAGTGAATGATAGCTCTTCCAGTGAGTGATGGCTCTCCCAGTAAATGATGGCTCTCCCAGTGAATGATAGCTATCACTTTGAGTGATAGCTCTGCCAGTGAGTGATGGCTCTCTCAGTGAGTGATATCACTGCCAGTGAATGATAGCTCTGCCAGTGAACAATAGCTCTGCCAGTGAGCGATAGCTCTCCCAGTGAATGATGGCTCTCCCAGTGAACGATGGCTCTCCCAGTGAGTGATGGCTCTCCCAGTGAGTGATGGCTCTCCCAGTGAGTGATGGCTCTCCCAGTGAGTGATAGCTATGCCAGTGAGTGACAGCTCTCCCAGTGAGTGATGGCTCTCCCAGTGAGTGATAGCTATGCCAGTGAGTGATAGCTCTCCCAGTGAATGATGGCTCTGCCAGTGAATGATAGCTCTCCCAGTGAGTGATAGCTATGCCAGTGAGTGATAGCTCTTGCCAGTTAGTTATAGCCTTGCCAGTAAGTGATAGCTCTCCCAATGAACGATGGCTCTGTCAGTGAATGATAGCACTCCCAGTGAGTGATAGCTATGCCAGTGAGTGATAGCTCTTGCCAGTGAGTGATAGCTCTGACAGTGAGTGATAGCTCTCCAAGTGATTGATAGCTGTACCAGCGAATGATAGCTCTCCCAATGAGTGATAGCTCTGTCAGTGAGTGATAGCTCTTGCCAGTGAGTGATAGCTCTGACAGTGAGTGATAACTTTCCAAGTGAGTGATAGCTCTTCAAGAAATTTGTTATAAGAAGAGTCCCTTGGTGTTATTTTATTAACAAATGGTCATAAATGTTTTACTGTGTTTAGTAAACATTTTTCAAAGTAACTTATTTCTGTTTACATTACGTAACTTCATGGGAGTGAATAAAGTCATTTAAAGGTACAGATATGTGATAAAAATATTTGTATAATCATACATATGCAGCTTTTAGGCTTTTATGCATTTTACACTGACCCCTACATACAAGTTCACAGTGCTGTCATTATATTACACCCTCACTGAAGTATTTTCTGTGTCATTATGATGTTTTTGTTTTGTCTGTATCTCACTTGAGCATATACTTCTCACAGTGTACTTTCAGGATCATTGGATGTGCAGCATCCATTAATCATTGTCCACAAAGACATGTCCTAAACCACTGTACCAGTTCAACCAAATGTAACAGGTGTCAGTTCTATGCAAATTCTTTTCTAAGAATAATCTATTCTGTAAAGGTCTCTGGTTGTCATTCTACCTAAAGGAACAAAAACAGATCTTTTTGTTCAAACAGGAAGGCCTAAAGCTGGTAGTTAGTGTGAATCATCGCACAGTTGTCAACTACCAAGATTGCTTTAGATCAAGCCCATGGTGTGTTTCAGATCATGCCCCTGGTGTGTTTCAGTGCATGCCCCTGGTGTGCTTCAGATCATGCCTCTGGTGTGTTTCAGATCATGCCCCTGGTGTGCTTCAGATCATGGCCCTGGTGTGTTTCAGAGCATGCCCTTGGTGTGTTTCAGAGTATGCCCTTTGTGTGTTTCAGATCATGCCCCAGATGTGTTTCAGAACATTCCCTTGGTGTGTTTCAGATCATGCCCCTGGTGTGTTTCAGAGCATGCCCTTGGTGTGTTTCAGAGCATGCCCCTGGTTTGTTTCAGATCATCCCTCTAGGTCTTCAGGGATCATTTAAAAAACAGACCTTTTTTGTATCAACTCAAATTGGAAATTGGTTAAACTGTTAATGATTTCTAGGTAAAGTTTAAAGCTGAGACCTAAACCTGGGGTCGTATTCCAGTAGCATCTTAAGTGATTTCTTAAGTATTTTAACTTAAGTCAAAATGTTTTAATTATTATAATTCGTTTAAAGCTGCTCGCTCTCAGTTACCACTGAAAAAAATATTTTTCTAAAACACTGACATTATTATTCATACATATAAAACTAAAGGCTAAAATAAAAAAATAAGCAAACATCTAGGTAGGAATTTGCAGAAATCGATTGAAAAGGTCGGTTACACGGCTTTGCTACACTATATGTTTATATTGAAATTTCAAAAGCATTAGCAACGCTTTTGAATTTGTTAGCGTAATTTTTTTAATTTAGAGATATATATGACATGAATTTATACTGGAGCCTTTTTATATGACCATATATTCTAAAATACGTCATTTACATACAGTTTGAAGAACTTAATTTTTTTTCCAAAATCTGAGAGCGAGCAGCGAATGATTGTGTGTAATTTCACCATCATTATAGAAAATGGTCATGGAAGATTTAATAAATTTTCAACATGCTGCAATGAACATTCTCCTTTTTAAATGATCTTCTTAAGGAAATTGTTAAGTTTCAGGAATATCTTAAGATTTGACTTAAGATGCTACTGGAATATGACCCCTGGTCTCCAGGTCATAAGTAAAGAATAAATTGTTAACATTCCAGAAGCAGCATGTGTTTTTAGTAAGGACGGGAACGAATATTCGCATTCCTTCCAAATAGTGCAATGCAATTTTAGGATTGGAATACTCGTTCATTTTTTCGTTTTTTTTTTTCATTTGTTTTAAAGTTTGACAAAACTTTGACAAACACATGAAAGCTTTACAATATTTCATTAAATAACTAATTGCCGAATAGCCCCGGTTGGTGTTTTGATAACATGTGTCATAATTGCAAATTGCGGATCCTAAATTGCAAACAGTTTTTGGCCTGGGGACTGAAAGTCCCCAAGGCCTAAGTTAGTATACCACATTTCAAACCCTGCAAGAATTTTAGCTGTGCTATGTGCGAATAACAACTGTAAACATGCGCTATGCGAAAGTAGTGCAAGACAGACCAGATCAATCTTCTGTTTGAATGCCGCATATGATAAGAACATGTTACAAATAAAAATAGTACATAAATCTTCAAACGACTGCAGGAAGGTATATAGCTTACGGGCTGCATTACACATTTTAGAAATTAATGCGCTGTTAGCTGATTACGGAAGATAATCATATGCATATCACGGAAAAGTACGGATATTTACGGAAATTTACGAAAACGTACGAAGCTCGATATAAGAGTTTGTAGTTTGATTTTCAAATTTCCGATGTTATTTCATTGACAACTTTGTTATTTATGAATGATTACATATATATTTACCTAAAAATAAATGTCTCTGAAAAAAGATATAATTTACGTACATTCCCGAGAAGAAACTAACATGATCAAATTCACCCGCCATTTATCGAGGACGCTGCATGTCGAGGCCCAGTGAACGGTTTCACTGATTACAACTACAAGGTAACCAAGAATCATTTTTGGTTTTCTCTGTTATACACATTGTACAGTACTGTATTTATATTTCATTGCTGGTATTGCTTTGTTTATTTCTGTTTCAAGGTCTTGTCATTGGTACACAATAATTTTCGATCCACATCATCAGATCATATCGCTTGAAGTTGTACAAAGCGCAGATCGAATTATTTGTACTGGCTTAAACATTTTATAATGTTGACTATGTGATTATTTTTCATTTAACGTACATTTCATAATAAAACAAACTTCCCTGTCACCCATATATTTGTGAATCATTCATTCTGTGTCATATATTGAATTTCGTCCTCTGCACATTTCGACCCGCGCTTTAGGTAAGATTCAACGCAGAACACGTAGGTGAAAAGTTGTTTTTCGGGGAGTTAACCTATAGCCCCCAGGCCTTCAGCGCTCACAGCGCTTTGATTTATTTCAGTTTGTTGTTTTAGTAATTCACACATGGAGTCATTATCTAGCATTTTTATTTCATGTTTTGTAGGGTGTGAATCTTAATAATATTGTTCAATTAATTAGCCCTAAATTTCGGCATTCGGCAATGTAACTCAAGTCTGTCGGCTGTACAGATAAGCGTCAAAGCTTTTAATTAAAAAAAACAGTCATGTTCAATTACTCAATTGAAACCAAATCATTACTCAAAGAAATGTAACCAATGGTTTTCTGAAGAAAGAAAGATTCATGCGCACTGAATCCACTTTGCATCAAAGTCCGATTTATTTACTTTACTTACAATCAGATTTGATATTATTTTCAATCTTACTACATCTAAAAATGTTAAAATCTTGCTAAAATGCAGCTAAAATGTTAAGAATCATGAATTAAAGTGACAAATTTCCCAAATAGTCATTAATTAGTAATTGGCGACCTATACATAATTTTTGATAAATATTTTTCGGATAGTAAAACATAGAAAAGTTTTACAATTTGATTCGAATTATAATTACTAATAATCAGTAATTGGCAAACTATACATAATTTCAAATAAATACTTTTCGGATCGTAAAACATTAAAAAAAGTTTAACAATTTGATTCGAATATTCGAATGTTTTCGAATAGTCTATACAAATATTCAAATACTAATTATAGTATTCGTTCCCATCCTTAATTTTAGCCCACCTGGCAAAAAGTGCCAGGCTGATCTATTAAGATTGCTCAACATTCCGGCATACATTGTATGTTGTCCGTCCTGTCACTTTTTCCTTTAAACAACATCTCCTTTGAAACAACTGGGCCAATATTGATAAAACCTGGCAGGTATGTTCCTTGCATGAAGCTCTATCAAAGTTGTTCAAATAATTCCACTCCATGCAGAATTCTAGTTGCCATGGCAATCGAAGGGAAAAAAACTTTAAAAACCTTCTCCGCTGAAGCCACTAGGGACAGAGCTTAAATATTTGACATGCAGCATTGTCTAGTGAACTTTTACCAAGATTGTTCAAACTATGACCCCAGGGTCAAAATTGACCCTGCCTAGGTGGTTACTTGATTTGAATTTTGTAGAAAAAACTACAAAAATCTTCTGCACTGAAACCATGAGGTTAGATATTAAGAATTTAGCATTGTCAAGTTGACCTCTACCAAGATTGTTCAAATTATGACCCCTGGATCTAAATTGACCCCATTTTGGGGGTTACTTAGTACCATAGCTATATAAGAAAAACTTTAAAACTTGTTTTCTTGGGGGTAGGGGGGCACATGATTTTTCATTAGCTTATATACAGGAAAAGCTTTAAAAGTCTTATTCTCTGAAACCACAAGGCCTAGAGCAAAGATATTTAGCATGTAACATTGCCTAGTGAACCACCACCAAGATTGTTCAAATTTGATGCCTGGATCAAAATTGACTCTGCCCTGGTGGCCACTTGATTTTAGCTGGGATTATGAATAAATATTATAGGAAAAACTTTAAAAAATCTTCTCTGAAACCACATGGCAGAGAGCTTAGATATTTATAATGTAGCATTGTCTAGTGGACCTCTAACAAAATTTTTCAAATCATGACACAAGGGGCAAAATTGACCAGGAGTGTGTGTGTTGGGGAGAAGGGGGGGGGGGGTCACTTTATTTTACTGATTTCTGTAGGAAAAACCTCTATGAAACCACGAGGCATAAAGCTTAGATACTTGGCATGTAGCATTGTCTAGTGGACTTCTAGGAAATTAGCTTTTATCAAATTTGACCATTTCAGCTATAATTGTTGATCTTGTATTATAGCCAATGGTAGCAAAGTGGGCGATATAGGGCCATCTTGGCCCTCCTGTTAGGTAATCTGACATTGAGTTTTCATCACATTCATGTCTGTGAATCTTATTATCATAGTTGCAGATTGTCACTGCTCACTCATGTTGGCACTCAGAGTATATTATAGGGTTATTAGTATAGTAACGTGATCCAGCATGCCGGATTTGCTCGAGTCGTGCATCGAATCATACAATGCTTTTATTATACCCCCGAAACAAAGTTTGGGGGGTTATATAGGAGTCACCCGGTGGTTGCAAGGTCGGTTGGTCGGATTGTCGGGCGGTTGGTCCGTTGCATTTTCCTTGTCCAGAGCATAACTTGAAAACTACTAGTTGGAATTCAATACAACTTCATACAATGGTCAAGCACATTGAGAGGAAGTGCAGTGCACAAGAACCATAACTCTATCTTGACTAATTACAGAGTTATTGCCCTTTGTTACTTTTCCTTGTCTGGAGCATAACTTGAAAACTACTGGTTGGAATTCAATACAACTTCATACAATGGTCAAGTACATTGAGTGGAAGTGCAGTGCCAGGAACCATAACTCCATCTTGACTTATTACAGAGTTATTGCCCTTTGTTACTTTTCCTTGTCCGGAGCATAACTTGAAAACTACTGATTTGAATTCAATACAACTTCTTCAACAAGCACAATGAGAGGAAGTGCAGTGCACAAGAACCATAACTCTATCTTGACTAATTACAGCGTTATTGCCAAGGACAATATCTCTATTTTCTGCAAGGAATTATGTTTCTACGAACTTCCTCAGTTTATAAAGCAGTCTTTCGGGGGTATTAATCACATTTAGTGAAAGCTCTAGTTATATATTTTTTGACACTCGTCTTGTCTGCGTGATAAACTAAATTAAAATGACATGCTAAGCATAAAATTGAAGAAAAACCCTTTTTAGCGCGAAATATACGGAGTGTGTGATGTCAGTTTATTTATGATGTCATCGTATAAACAAATAGTAATGACCAAGTCAAAAACGACGTTATTTACGTCATGTGCATTTTAGGGCCAGTTGAATGCACTCTTACAAATTATGCCGCGCTATTTGTATTACACGTACATACAATACGGAATTTTTTTCTGTCAGGCCGTATTTGATGGTTGAATATCCAGTAGGCTGACACAGTTTTTTTTGACAGAATATTTATAGGTATATAATAAAACTCTTTATTGAATGGAACTTGTTCACACTGAGTACAAAATCATATGAATTCTTTCATCCTTAATTTTATTACACACAAAATATAGACTTACGTACATTAATTAGAGTATGATAGCTCTAGTACCTGGCAATGATCATGTGTGAAGTCACTGGCACTTCAAGAATTATAATGGGGTGATTTTTTTTTAATTTTTGTAATATACTGTACATGTTCCCCTAAATGTGACAATATTCTTTAAAATATCCTGATCGTTCATTGTTTATTTGTTTTGTAAATGTATAGTTACATATGATGCACAATGTGACAAAAAGTCCCTTCAAGATGAAATACTGTGTAATTTTTATGCCTCCGAAGGGTGGCATATTAAAATCATACCGTCCGTCCGTCTATCCGTACATGCCCAGTAGACATTAGGGGTTAGGGCTTGAGTACAACTTAGCATTGTGAGGTTGTTTCAGTTCATTCCGTCATTATGGGGTTAAAAATGGTATTGTGGGGTTAAACTTTCATTGTGGGGTTAAAAAAGATCAAAGAAAGATCAAAGGGGTAACCTCACAATTTTAAAGTCCGTCTGGCGAGTACATCCGTCCGTCTGTCTGTGCATCCTACCTTACATTTTTCGTGTCCGGGCTGTAACTTTGTCTTGCATGGAAGGATTTTAAAATAACTTGGCACAAATGTTCAGGACATCAAGACCCACGTCCCTATCTTAAAGGTCAAGGTCACACTTAGAGTTTATAAGTAATGGAATCCTGTATATATGCATACATTTGTGTCCGGACTGTAACTTTGTCATGCATTTATTTATTTAAAAATAACTTGGCACAATTTTGTTCAGCACATCAAGACAATGTGTTTTGTGCAAGACCAATGTCTCTACCTCAAAGGTCAAGGTCACACTTAGTGTTTAAAAGTAATGGAATACTGTATGCATGGTAGCTCTGTCATGCATGGAAGGATTTTAAAATTACATGGCACAATTATTGAGCACATGGAGAGGACACAGACTGTGAGACACCTCTTTCGGGGGCATTTGTCACTTGTGAGGGACAGCTCTTGTTTAACTTAACAGATTAAATTTTTTTGTGCATATCTTTTCACCTAATTAATATTAATTTACAATGCTGGCATAAATATTCCAATGGTATAAAATGTTTTCATAAACATGCTCTTTAATTTGATACCTTGATTAAAACTGCACCATAATTAGTTTTAACTAAATAGATAAATAACAGATATATAATATATTTGACCACTAAGGGCACTTTTGTCACATTGCAAATCATATCACAGAGACCTCTTGGCAAGCAGTTCAGATAAATATATATCAAAGCTGTGATGTATACAGAATATTATAACAGTCGGTTGATCTGCAGTGTCGTATCTTTTGACTTGGCTGTATAGTTCTGGATCACACGAGTGTGATCCTGATCTATGCAGCCAACGAGAAAGATACACACGCATATCAACCGACTGTTATAAGATACCTTTTATTATATACCTTTTCTGAATATCATGTTAAATTTTAATGGCGTAAAATCAACATAATGCGCTATTTTGTGTCAAGTTTTATATGACCTCAATGACGTCACTTGTGTCTTCCGTGTATAAACAAACAACAGTAATAAAAAGTAAATGCAAAATGTAAATCATCTTTCTGGTTTATTTAATGCGAAAAAGACATTGTATGCATTTGTCTTCAAATGTGACATTAAAAACATGTGACGATAATAAAACTAAACTTATTTTACTGCAGCAATGTGGATCTATTTTTCAACTTTTAGCGTAGGAATATGATATGAATATTCATTTGTGTACAACTTAACGGTGGACCGATAAGATTCATCTGATACAGAAAATTTGGTATGGGATGTTGTATTTTACTACACAAATACTACAGAAAATTCAGATAAACATTAGTATGTATATAATAAATACATATATAACTTTTATATCTTGATATTAAATGAAAATAATACAATTGTAATGCATGATGATACTTTTTATACATGCATGAAGTTAGAAGCTCTGTTGAGCTCAATATGCACAGGGTGAGCTGTTTTGACCCCTTTCTGGCTGTGAATCCACCATTTTCTTACAATGAAATCTTCTTTGAAACAACATGATGCAACTTGAAGAAACTTGGAATTGATGTTCTTTTGATTGCCTTTGCTTAAAATTATGATATTTAATGTTTGGAATGTAGAGCTTCAGTTACAATAGTAACTAAAATGAAAAATCTAAAAAATCATCCGAAACTTTTGGTCACAATTTAAATTCATATTAAACACAAATGATCACTTTATGACTTTCAGCTGACAGTGCTTAAATAATGGTTATCCCTAAGGGAGGTCTGGATGGAGTAGGGTTTTCCTGCTATATAATTTATATTATAGAAACTACACAATGTTTTGCTTGTGTCATAGTGTGAGAAAAATGTGCAGCCAGACCGGGGCTCCAACCCGGGGCCTTTCGCTTACAGGACGAATGCTCTACCGACTGAGCTACCGGGCCGCTTACACATATTCTCCCCAATTGTGAACTAAGTCCGAACCGTGACATACTCCCCCACCATATTGAAATTGTCCTCGAATTTCGTACGGGTTAAGAGAACAAGGTAAACATGATCTTGAAGTATATATCCAGTCACGGCCCCACGTTGGGCGCCAAATGTCACAGGGTGAGAAAAATGTGCAGCCAGATCGGGGCTTGAACCCGGGGCCTTTCGCTTACAGGGCGAATGCTCTACCAACTGAGCTACCGGGCCACTTACACATATTCTCCCCAATTGTGAACTAAGTCCGAACTGAAACATACTCCCTCACCATATTGAAATTCGTCCTCAAATTTCGTACGGGTTAAGAGAACAAGGTAAACATGATCTCGAAGTATATATCTAGTCACAGTCCCTTGTTGGGCGCCAAATGTCACAGGGTGAGAAAAATGTGCAGCCAGACCGGGGCTCGAACCCGGGGCCTTTCGCTTACAGAGTGAATGCTCTACCGACTGAGCTACTGGGCCGCTTACACATATTCTCCCCAATTGTGAACTAAGTCCAAACTGTGACATACTCCCCCACCATATTGAAATTCGTCTTCGAATTTCGTACGGGTTAAGAGAACAAGGTAAACATGATCTCGAAGTATATATCCAGTAATGGCCCCACGTTGGGTGCCAAATGTCACAGGGCGAGAAAAATGTGCAGCCAGATCGGGGCTCGAACCCGGGGCCTTTCGCTTACAGGGCGAATGCTCTACCGACTGAGCTACCGGGCCGCTTACACATATTCTCCCCAATTGTGAACTAAGTCCGAACCGTGACATACTCCCCCACCATATTGAAATTGTCCTTGAATTTCGTACGGGTTAAGAGAACAAGGTAAACATGATCTTGAAGTATATATCTAGTCACGGCCCCACGTTGGGCGCCAAATGTCACAGGGTGAGAAAAATGTGCAGCCAGATCGGGGCTTGAACCCGGGGCCTTTCGCTTACAGGGCGAATGCTCTACCGACTGAGCTACCTGGCCGCTTACACATATTCTCCCCAATTGTGAACTAAGTCCGAACTGTGACATACTCCCTCACCATATTGAAATTCGTCCTCGAATTCCGTACGGGTTAAGAGAACAAGGTAAACATGATCTCGAAGTATATATCCAGTCACAGTCCCTTGTTGGGCGCCAAATGTCACAGGGCGAGAAAAATGTGCAGCCAGACCGGGGCTCAAACCCGGGGCCTTTCGCTTACAGAGTGAATGCTCTACCGACTGAGCTACTGGGCCGCTTACACATATTCTCCCCAATTGTGAACTAAGTCCGAACTGTGACATACTCCCCCACCATATTGAAATTCGTCCTCGAATTTCGTACAGGTTAAGAGAACAAGGTAAACATGATCTCAAACTAAATATCCAGTCACGGCCCCACGTTGGGTGCCAAATGTCACAGGGCGAGAAAAATGTGCAGCCGGACCGGGGCTCGAACCCGGGGCCTTTCGCTTACAGGGCGAATGCTCTACTGACTGAGCTACTGGGCTGCTTACACATATTCTCCCAAATTGTGAACTAAGTCCGAACCGTGACATACTCCCTCACCATATTGAAATTCGTCCTCAAATTTCGTATGGGTTAAGAGAACAAGGTAAACATGATCTCGAAGTATATATCCAGTAATGGCCCCACGTTGGGCGCCAAATGTCACAGAGTGAGAAAAATGTGCAGCCAGACCGGGGCTCGAACCCGGGGCCTTTCGCTTACAGGGCGAATGCTCTACCGACTGAGCTACCGGGCCGCTTACACATATTCTCCCCAATTGTGAACTAAGTCCGAACTGTGACACTTGGGTGGGTGAATTTCATATTACAGATTTCACAGTTTGCTTGAATAATAAGTTTAACATATAGTGTGTCATTCACTACAAATTTTTGCATCAAGGTTGTGATAAATCAGTAGACAAATTTCAGAAAAAAACTTATCACAATTTGTCATTAAGAGCAATGTTATTTAGGTGAGCAACTTAGGGTTATCATGACCCTCTTGTCTTGTTAAACATGGTAACATTAATCAATAGGCCATTAATAAGAATTGGTCAAGAAAAAGTACACAATGTGCTGTTTCTTAACTATGTATTTCACTTTCTTTGAGGGGTAGAACTTCATAATATATGATACAATTTGTTGAAAAAGAAGTAAGCGCTTGAAATCCTTTAAAATGTAAAAGCTGATTTGATATAAAAGAATAAAAGAGGAGGGACACCTGACAAGGTAGCATTTATTTATCATTTCACTGTCTAAAATTACCAGACTGGTATTATGTGTGTTTACCATATTTGTTTTGGATTTGTTTTTCAGTGTGGAAGCCTTTGACAGCAAAGATGATGATTTCATTTTTGAAGACTTTGCCCGACTACGGCTCAAAGGTCATGAGGGTGATGACACAGAAGCATAAAAGTCATGTGACAATTTGGTTGCTATGGCTGTTCATCAACCAAACCTGCATTGCCATTTGAAACTAACAAAAGGGAGGATCAGAAAAAGAAAATTTGCTTTTCTCTAAAGTATTTTCTACAGCTGCCTGATAATGAATTAAACAGTTGACATCTGAATAACAAATGATACCTAGTACATTGTAACAGGTTTTACAGCAGACAAGTGTAGTAATTTAGAATCATGGACATTTTGTCTTGGGTTACTACTATCTGTGGTCATGTTCACATTTACAACAGTGCTTCATGGTAGTTGGTACACAGAATAATTGCATAAGTATCGCATTTTTAAGAATTAGTGCCCATTCTTCAGTTTTCATTAATGAATTTGTTGTTAGGGTACCTTAGCACCAAAGTTATAATGGTATTGTGATTGCCCTATGTGTTTACATTATTTCAAACGTTTCATCTCAAGGCACTTTTAAACTTTGTAGTGATGATCATTCATCAAAATTGCTAAAATCAACCTTGCAGAACTGTGGTTGCTATGGCAATCAAAAGAAGAAAGAACATCTGAACAATTTCTCAGATTTTAATTTTATTTTGGACAAATGATCACCTTATGAGTCTATGCAAAAATCATTAAAATGAAAGGAGTCCGTTATGAAGTGTTGCTAAATATATAGAAAGACTGATTCCTCTATACAATCTACAGAAAAGCTTGATGGTCAAAATATTATAGTAGTCACAAATTATCATCTCATGACCACTACTAGCAAAAATTGGATAGGAATTATTGTATTGACCTCTTTAAATATTAGGTAAAACAGATGGTCATGTTGATTGTTTTATGATGAGGGGGTGAATACAGTAGTCATCATGTTGTCTATCCATATGTCACACTTTTGTCAAGAGTATAACTCAAAAAGTATTGAATGAGATAATCGAGTTGTATCAATCTTTATATCTTACATGAATCATACAAAAACAAGCAGCACTGTGTGTATTCGGGGGAGCAAGATAGGGCAATCACAAGTTTACGGTTTAGATTTCATTTTATTGATTGGTAAGAATTCTGTAGCTTGAAACATGCTTTATTACTGGGTTACAAAGCATAGCATGAATGCTATACATACATTTTCAGTTACACAGGATTCACTTATGGAATAATATTTCTGATAATATTTTTGGGGAATACATAGCAAAATCAGGAAGAAAATCCTTATAGAGTACTTATAATACTGTAAAGCACCCTTTATAATTGGACTTTAGGCCTTAACAAATTACCACTGTGTACGGCTTTTATGAAATGTTGTCTTTTTTTATACCCCTGAGCACAAAGTGTAAGGGGGGTATGCTGGATTCAGCTTGTCTGTCTATCCGTCTGTCTATCCATCTGTCTGTCTGTCAACGGAATCTTGTGGACACTAAATCTTTAAAATCCCTGGTCAGAATTTAATGATACTTTGCAAGAAGTGATAAGTACCATGCCTAGTTGTGCATGATACATGTTCCTGGGCACCAGGTCACAGGTGCTTGAGATAGTAGAATCTTGTGCGCTCTTAATCTCCTTAACCCCTGGTCACAATTTAATGTATTTCACAGAAGTGATAAGTACCATGCTTAGTTGTGCATGGTTCATGTTACGGGTCACTTGGTCAAAGGTCAAGGTCACAGGGGCTCGAGATGGTAAAATCTTGTGCGCTCTTTATCTCCTAAAACTCTGGTCACAATTTAATAATATTTCACAGAAGTGACAAGTACCGTGCCTAGTTGTGCATGGTCACTTGGTCAAGGTCATAGGGGCTCGACATAATAAAATCTAGTGCGCTCTTAATCTCCAAAACCCCTGGTCAGAATTTAATTAATACTTCACAGACGTGATAAGTACCATGTCTTACGTTGTGCAGGTCCAATAATAAAACCATCAAATGTTACATAGATTTTATATACTGTGTCAGTGGGGTGTTCAAGGGGTTTTCATCACCTTCAATCATAGTTCTAGTTTTAGCTACTTGAGCTTTTAGGATGGATGACTGTCCGTCGTCCGCTAACAGTTTGCTTCAAACGACGTCTCCTCTGAAACCACTGGGTCAGTGTTGATAAAAGTTGGCAGGGCTGTTCCTTGCATGAAGCTCTACCAAAATTGTTCAAAGAATTGCATTCAATGCAGAACTAGTTGCTATGGCAAAAAAATAGGAAAAACTTTTAAAATCTCTTTCTCTGAAACCACAAGGCTTAAAGCTTAGATATTGGCATGTAGCACTGCCTATTGGACCTCTACCAAAATTGCTCAAATCATGACCCCTGAGGTAAAATTGAACCCTGCCCAAGGGTGTCGCTTGATTTTACATAAGTTTCTATATGATAAACTTAAAAAATCTTCTCCAAAATCACAAGGCCGAGAGCTAAGATATTTAGTATATAGCATTATCTAGTGGACCTCTACCAAGTTTGTTAAAATCATGCCTCTAGGATCAATATTGGCCCTGCTTAGTCGTTTTGTATTATAATTTTTTTTTTAATCTTCTTTTCTAAAACTACAAGGCCTAGAGCTTAGATATTTGGTATGTTACATCGTCTAGTAGTCTTCCACCTACTTTGTTCAAATCATACCTCAAGGGTCAAAATTTACCACACCCACCAGGCAAGGGCACTTGTACTCAGGTGAGTGATATATGGCCATCATGGCCTTCTTGTTTATAGATTTGATGACATCATTTGAACAAAATTTTATACACCCATAATGGTTACAATCCTGATTATTGTTTGCTTTTTACAAGCAGTAATAGTTGCTATAAGAAGTTCACCTTGTAGGGACTCAAAAGTGAGACAAAATTGACTGCAATAATTATCTTATTATAAAACTTTATCACACTTCTAAGAAATTTTGAGCCGTTTGATTGGTCAGTGACCCATACATAGATATACATATTAAAAGGCAAGTTGGTAATATACACTTGACATATCCCGTCATTGTACCCCAAGCTAAATGAGAGTTTGCTTACAGTATGCTAATACAGTAGTCGGAACGTAACAGTTGTCAAAATTTGCGTATATCGTGCGTATAACGTGCGTGCAACGTGCGTATAACGTGCGTGCACTCATCGTGTATTTTGTCAATCGTATACCGTGTATCATATCGTATCATTCATCGTGCAACGTGCACCATATACTATACACGATACACGATATACGATTCGCGATGCACGATAATCCATACGGTATACGTACGATTCGATGGTGTATTTCGTAGTTAATCGTTTTACTTAGCGTGCACATCTCCCCCAAAAAGTGCTGACTTCAGTTTATATTATTTGGTGTAGTTGCGAGCGAGAAAGACTTCGGGACAGGTCGAAGACATTTTCACCTCGTATCCGAAATTTAGGTCTATTTTTGCAACGGAAAGGACATCTTTTTTATCTAAACTGCTGTTGTCAATGCATTCCTTAAAGTGCAGCAGACAAGGTACGCCTGTATCGAAGCAACATATCGTGGGTATGATGTTAACAAGTGTTTTATTGGCTATATGCAAATAATACGCCGAATCAACTACACTTTTACGAAAATATTTAAAGTCCGAAGCAATCCAAAACGTCCCCAAAACAAAACGTCCCCAGACCAAAACGTCCCCCCATATGACCAAAATGTCCCCTATACTGCCTGATTGGAATAAAGAGAAAGGTAATTAGGTATTGTCTTTGACTGAATAATTAGTTTGAGTCTCATCAAATGCCTCATTGCCATTCAAAACAGGGTCTGAATATTGTCCAAAATTAATTAAGGCCTCCAGCTGGCCCTTTGTGCGTTGTCCTCTACTCCTGCCTACCTGTTTGAACTTGAGGCTGGGGTTCGCCCCTTAGACTGGGGCGCCAGGAATAGATTCTCAAATATTGAGCGAAAGTCAAGGTTTTGGTCAGTGAGATCATAAAGCACGGCTATTTTGTAAAATCCTCCTACAAGTGCCCGAAGAAATCAAAATGATCAAATCTGACATACCGCATCTCGCAAAGTTAGAAACTCAAATGATAGATCAGATATTTTTATTCTGGACATCTACATATATACACAGATGGGTCTAAAAATCCAGGCTCTGGTATATTAGCTTCAGCTGTTGTAATCCATCTAAACATGTATGTTGCCATCATAGGAAGATTGACAAATTATTGTTCCATTTATCAGGAATACTCTATAACCTGTTCCTGCATTTATACCAGAAATGATAACAATAGACACTGCATTGAGCTGTCTTTTACATCATCAACCTAAAAAACTTGCTATATTGTATATATTTTCAGATTCACTATCATCTCTGTTCTCAATGAAATAAAAAAACAGTCATTCTAGACCAGAGTTATTGAATACATTATTATTATTCATAAATTTTATCAATGCCTAAAAACAGGCTTACCAGTTACCATGTTATAGTGCCCAGCTCATGTAGGTTTATGATAATATCCGGTAATGAGAGCAGATGATGCAGACAAAAGGGGCCTGGTTTAGGGGCCATGATCCAGGACATACCATACTCACCCACAGAAATATATGCCGGGATTCGAACCACTATCCTGGATGGATGGTGTAGAGAATTGAAACTTAAAACAAACACATTTCGCCGCAAAACAGTGCGACCTGGCCGTCCTATGGGATACTTGACAAATTACAAAATGGACAAATCAATCACACGTCTTAGGCTGGGCGCAAACTTACTACCAACCAGCTCGGGTTGGTACATACTTTGGGTTGACCAGGTTTGCATCTAGTGCATTGTAAAATGTAACACCCCTCACTGGCTATTTGACTGCATAGCTTTCACCACACAGAGACTAAAATTCAAGCCAGAAATGGATAAGCTTGGACTTGCATGGTTTCACTATTAATAATTATTCTCAGTCTAAGAAAAGCCCTAAGTTAATGTGTATAAAGGTTGTTGGAGAATAACATAGTAGACTGTCAAATGACTGATAAAATTAGTTATCTAATTTACTCCAGTTGCTATCAGACCCCATCCTGTAGGTCACTAGTCAAAATCCTAAACAATTTTTGTATAAATGCAATTTTTTATATTCAGTAAGTACTTAGTATTTTAATTGTAGTAGTAAACATGCTGTTTCACTGGTTAGTGGGTGTTGATTTAAATTGGCAACCCAAAACATAAAAATTCAATCTTGTTATTATTTAGCAAATCATAGTCTGCACATAACAGAAATTAGCAGGGAGTGATGGGTGACATGTTGGTAGGGGTTGCCCAACCACTGTACCTGTTACATGCCTGTTTCAGTTATAAAATACTGTAATTTATATCTTATATATAATTTAATACTGTATGGTAGTTTGCACTGTCTGTATGGCACCATATAATATTATAATAAAACAAAATTTCACTGGCTATTATCTGTAATATGTTGGGGACGGAGGGGGTAGGGGGGCGGGTTCAGGATAAATGTAAGCCGGTTTCTACTAACAAACCTACTTGTACTACCTCCAATTAAATGAAACATCAACCCTTTTATCATGATCAGTAAGTAGATCCTTGCAGGTTTGGACTGGCCACTGGCCATACAGATGCTACATCTGATCACCTGCATCTTTCTTACCAGTTTAACTATAACAGACTCTTACTCTCTTACTTCAGAAGGAGGCACATAGAAAAAATTGATTTTAATCAAGTTGTATACCTTGAAATAGGTTTTATAAGATTTGTAATATATATCAGTCTTGTGAGAACCCTCACACTTGATTAATAATTGTATTTTAGTATTACAAGTAGTTCTTTTACTGAAGATCCTAATTAAATTAAGTAGTAAGTTCTGCAAAGAGCTCATTATTTAAGTATACAATAGTATAATATCACTAAAAGAGTACCATAATCATGTTGTAAAAGATGAATAAAACATTTTAAAAAATAAGATTTCTTTTAAGGCTAAGATGGCAAAGTCGTGCTTGTGTGGACTTCCCGTAAGGCCAGTGATACCGGCTAACACCTATTTTGTAGTTTTATTTTTGAACACCTCTATATTAATTGTGTGTAGTTTGTAATCTTAATAGCTTAATAAAGAAAATAATATGAAAATCACATCTATTACTAAGTCACAATTTACTCTGGTCTCAGTAGACCGGTTGTATAGTTATGTAGTCATATAGTACTTCTGACACTGATCTCCTCTGGTTAGTTTCATAAATTGAAACCATTTTAAAAATCTTTCAAAGGGGCTTTTTTCCTGTAAGTGTGGCAGAGGTGGTGCTTGAACTCTGTCCGGTTTATTAAATTTGTTCCTCATCTCTGATAGTTTCCTTAAAATGCCTAGCTTACATCAATTTGAACAAATATAGATCTTTTAAGTTCTTTCTACATATCTAAATTCCAAAATAACTAAAACAAAACATGAGTACCATCATTGCTGAGCTCTATTCTGCAGTCTCATAGTTATTGAGGTTTTTGAAACATGTGAGGTTACACCCCCTTTATAAATATAGAGTGTTGCTTAGCTCTTTCATATTGTTGTCAGTCTTCCATCAAAGTATTTGCTAATGCTACATGTGTATTCCAAGAACAATTTTTCCAAATGAGCTACTACATGTATAGTATAAAAGTAAAAGGTAAAGTGCTTTTTTATTATAGTGTCACCCCTATTTAAAGGGCCAGCCATTTCTGACTTATGAGAGACTTTTTGAGCACATGTACCTCCTGAATCCTACCATTTAATGCCAGGCACCAGGCAGGTAGGCATACGGTAACCATTATTTAACTAGCTGGCGGCTCACCAACCAGCTATATCAGAACGGACCCCTGGTGGGCTTCGAACCTTCGACCTCCCACTCCAAAGGCGGATGCCTAAACCACTAGACCAAGGGAGACGGTATATGTACATGTGTTATCACCTCATAATATCATCAGACTTATGTACATAGGATATGCAAACAAAATCTAAATGCTATTATCTCATAGCCTTTATACTGATGAAACTACTTATGTAAAAATGCCATCAGATAAATTAGATATTGGAATGTACATCATTTTTCTGCCCAGTAATTAACCATCCATTGATGTTCAAAAAATTGTTCATTGTATCTTCTTCATCATCAGTATATCAAATAAACATATAATTCCATATAAGATTATATGTTTCATGTACATACATGTATATGTTAACACCATATAAACAATGTATGGCATTTTGAGACTGTATAATCTAGGCTGTGAGATGTGTCTTCTCCAGGGTTCTAATTGAATCTGCTATCCACCACTGGATGCAGAGTTGTGTCATGCAATTGGACCATTCCATTATTCTACAGAGGGTCCAAAATAATTTTGCAAATGATTTTTAATCTGTTTTTTGGTTCATTTCCTAGAAAGTTTTATAAATTTTATCCCAAAATGGGTGAGAAAATTTATAATACATAACAGTCTGTTTAATTTTACTTTAAATTTATTACTACCCCAATAAAGTATTACTCAAACCACCTCAACAGGGGTTCTGAATCTAAAAGAATGGTAGCAGTGACATAAAGTATATGAAACTGCGTGCCAAGAATTAAACTACATTGAAATAAAGATTAACTTTAATAACCCTCTTCACTCTAGAAAATATCACTGTTTCCTAGAGGTTCATTTTTTCTATGTGTTTTTATATACCCCACCTATAGAATAGGCCCACTAAAACACAATATAAAGTAACATGATATAAAACTTTACATAGAATTAATCACCATAGTCCACAGTACATAAATACTGCATTGCGCTTTAATTATCTTCTCTCCTCTAAGAATAATCTTAGATTTCTAGAGGGACATTTTTCACTTTCGGGCTACCGAAAAAAACCTAAATATTGTTCAAAACTTTTTTCTATTAAAACATTGGTCAAAATTAGGGGCTGTATAATCATCACAACTATAAATACTACAAAATAACATTAAAAACCCCGTTCCAAATGCTTGATTTATTCGAAAACGCCATTTCAAGCTTTCAGTTTCTTCAATGTCAATTTACCCCACCCACTTGACACCCATCAACATATCAATTCAAAGTTCCAGTATAAAATTATTATACTTGAACACGGTCCTAAAAAGTGTCTTTAATGTAGAATTTATTTAACGAAAAGTGTAGATGGCAATTAACATTAATTACGCCCGTTTTCTCGCACATCGGGATCAATTTCCTGCCAAAGTCACTCCGACAGGTGTTCAAATTTGACACATACTGTGATATGAAAACTGTGGATCTTTGACACTAATCGATGTCATTTTTTATTGTTAAGGTATGAAACTTCTAATTGATCTTATTCTTTCGGTCTGATTAAAAGGTTTAAGTCTAGATAAAATGTGAAATCTCAAAGTGATCGTATAACGTGTATAATCCGTTTATCGTGTAGCGTGCGCTTCGTACATCGTGTATATCGTGTATCGTTCTGAATCGCTCATCGTGTATTTACCGAACGTGCAACGTGCGTCTAACGTGCGTGTATCGTGCGTACATCGTGCGTGTATCGTGCACTCCGTGTGACAACTGTTACGTTCCGACTACTGTATGTGCTGATTTGTGACATTATTTAGTGAAGGTATCATAAGGGTATTTGAAGATCTGCTTACGTTTGGGCATTAAATGAATTGAAAATAAACTGAATTCTTGAAAATTTAAGAAAGGGAAGGGTAATAAGTATGTTATTTGATTTTGAGGATATATCCTTGCCTGACGGTTTGAGTAATATTAATTTAGGCAGGTAATATTGGTTCGGGTAATATTTATCTAGGCAGGTACTATATCCCTATATACCACATACAAAAAACAAATAACATTATGTGTCCCCATAAAAATGGTTGTAAAACATGTTACAATTAATAATTTTAGTTACATAACTGAAAATGGAATAACTTGAAAACTAATTTTACCAGCAATGCACAATGCGAGATTGTCTTGATAATCATATTCACATAAATATTCACCTGCTTCCCTTTGGCAGCTTCTTTTACAGTTTTCATGTGAAATAAAGATTAAAATGAAAAATCTTGGCCAAATACCAACCAATTGATAACTGTTTCTCAACTTCTGAATTTTTTTCACTTGTAATACCTGTTTTTGAACCTTTGATGGTGTGAACTTCGAAAATTTTATAGAAAATTTTTATTTAAAGCTTTTATTTGCCAAGCATTTATTAAAACATCACAGTTTCTGAAATTCTTTCCAAAAACATTCAAACAATATTTGATACAACTTCATACAAAGGTTATTCCCAATGAGAGGAAGTGCAGTGTACAAGAACCATAACTCTTTCTTTAGTAATTACAGAGTTATTGCCCATTTTTACTTTTCCTTGTCCAGAGCATAACTTGAAAACTACTTGTTGGAATTCAATACAACTTCATACAATGGTCATGCACAATGAGAGAAAGTGCAGTGTACAAGAACCATAACCTATCCTGACAAATTACAGACTTGTTGCCAAGAACAATATCTTTATTTTAGTTTTTTTGCAAGGTGTTCTGTTACTACGAACTTCCTTAGTTGATAAAGCAGTCTTTCGGGGGTAAAACTCACATTTAGTGATAGGTCTAGTTACTTCTATTGTGGGTTATGTCTTGAGAGCAATACTTTGAGGTTACTTCTCCCACAGTTAAGCTACAATCAGTCATTTTAAACTTAAAAGCAGCACCTTTATTATGCCCCTGAAGGGTGGCATATTAAAATCGCACAGTCTGTCCGTCTGTGTGGCTAAATTACGTTAATGGGCCGTTTTAGTAGCCCACTAGCTAAAAGGGTGCAACTCTGAGTCAAGGGGCCATGTCCCCTTTGTTTTTAGCTCCCCTGGCACAAAGTGCCAGAGCGACCTATTAGGATCGCATTCCGTCTGTCATCCATCCGTCCGTCCACCATTTCCTTCAAACGACATCTCCTCTGAAACCACTGGGCCAATGTTGATGAAACTTTGCAGGGATGTTCCTTGCATGAACCTCTATCAAAGTTGTTCAAAGAATTCCATTCCATGCAGAACTCTGGTTGCTATGGCAACAACTAAGAAAAACTTTAAAAATCTTCTTCTCTGAAACAACAAGGCCTTATAAAGGGCCGGTCTTAATTTGAGCAATCTTGGTAGAGGTCCACTAGACAATGCCACATGCTAGATATCTAAGCTCTTCGCCTTGCGGTTTTAGAGAAGATTTTAAAAAATTTTCCTATATAAACCTATGTAAAACTAAGTGACCCCCGGGCAAGGTCAATTTTGATCCGGGGGGCTAAGATATTTGGCATGTAGCATTGTCTAGTGGACCTCTACCAAGATTGTTCAAATTATGCCCCTGGGATCAAAATTGACCTTGCCTGGGGGTCACTTAGTTTTACATAGGCTTATGTAGGAAAAACTTTAAAAATCTTCTTCTCTAAAACCGCAAGGCTAAGAGCTTAGATATTTAGCATGTGGCATTGTCTAGTGGACCTCTACCAAGATTGTTCAAATTATGACCCTGGGGTCAAAATTGTCCCCGCTAGGGTGGTCACTTAGTTTTGCATAGGCCTATATAGGAAAAAATTTAAAAATCTGCTTCTCTGAAACCACAAGGCCAAGAGCTTAGATATTTGGCATGTAGCATTGGCTAGTAGACCTCTACTAAGACTGTTCAAATTATGACCCCCGGATCAAAATTGACCCCGCACGGGGATCACTTAATTTTACATAGGCTTATATAGGAAAAACTTTAAAAATCTTCTTCTCTGAAACCACAAGGCCTAGAGCTTAGATATTTGGCATGTAGCATTGCCAAGTATACTTCTTCAAAGTTTGTTCAAATTATGCCCCTGGGGTCAAAATTGACCTTTCCTGTGGGGGGGGGGGGTCACTTGTTTTACAAAAACGTAGATAGGAAAACCTATTTGGTATATAACATTGACCAGGCAAGTGGACTTTTACTAAGGTGAGTGATATAGGGCCATCTGGGCCCTCTTGTTTCATGTCCGGGCTGTAACTTTATCATGCATTGAAGGATTTTGAAATAACTTTGCACAAAGGTTCAACACATCAAGACAATGTGTTGCATGCAAGACCTATGTCCCTACCTCAAAGGTCAAGGTCACACTTACAGTTTGAAGGTGATAGAAACATCTATATATGCACACATCCATGTCCTGACTATTACTTTGTCATGCATTGATTGATTTTCAAATAACTTGGCACGAATGTTTAACACATCAAGCCGATGTGTCTTGTGCAAGACCAATGTCCCTTCCGCAAAGGTCAAGGTCACACATAGAGTTTGAAGGTAATGGAATCCTCTGTATATGCACACATTTGTGTCTGGACTGTAACTTTGTCATGCATTGAAGAATTTTGAAATAACTTGGCTCAAATGTTCAGCACATCAAGACAATATGTCGCGTGCAAGAACCACGTCCCTACCTCAAAGGTCAAGGTCACACTAAGGGTTTAAAAGTAATGGAATACTGTATGCAAGGTAACTCTGTCATATATGGAAGGATTTTAAAATTCCATAGCACAATTGTTGAGCACATTGAGAGGGCAGAGACTGTGAGACACCTCTTCCGGGCATTTGTCACTTGTGATGAACAGCTCTTGTTGTCACTAACATGGCAATTGTTTAGAAAAAATAGTTTTTACAAAGACATATTTTTACTTGCCATTTAGACTATAAATTGCTACCTCAATGTTACAAGTAAGGAATGACATTCAGCTGCAGATTTTGGTGCAAGCATAATTATTTCAGTGAAAGCTCTTTGTTATGTTGCTACTTTGAAAGATGGTGTAGAATAACCATCAACACAGCACACGAGGCTTTTTCTTCAGGGACGAATTTTATTTATATTACCAAAGATATTGTTTGATTTATTGCTATATTTATTCTTCTACATATTCTATTTCATTATATCTGATTTTGATAGACATATACCTATAACTGTGAAGGTATAGAAAAGTAAGAGTTTTTGTGGTCAACATCAGTCTTAGCTCTCCCTGAACTAAAAGAACATTTTAGATTATGCTAGTACATGTATATTGTGAAACATTTTAGTGTCTGAATTTGGTCTTTCCTGTTCTCAAAAGGCTGGAGTTCAATTAAAATAATTTTCTTTCCTTAAAAATCTTCATGGGGCATTTAATGTTAGAAGTAATGTTATTTTTATTTAATGTACCAAAAACATCCCTAACTTTGCTTTTTAAATCGAAAAAAAAAAACGTGTTAGAAATATAGTGCTAAGAAAAGCTTTCTTTCAACTGTTTTTCATGGAGAAATGACCTGAATATGAAAGAAAGACATGTCAATAATGTGCATAGTGAATAGAGCATGGTTCTAAAAATATCCTATCATAAAATTTATTTTACTATGTCAGTAAATTCAAAGAGATCCTGGGACTAAGTTTTATGAAATTATGGGCCAGTAAATCATTCTATGGTCAAAACCTTTTGCCTTTACAATAGTTAATTGCAGAATAAACCAAAGATATGGAAGTCAGTACAAAAGATGAACTTGAGTAAAAATATGGTAGGCAGTAGAAAAAAGGCTTAATATGGCAAAAAGTGTATATAGATTGTAAAATAAACCTTATTTAATGCAATTTACAGCAAGGCTCGGCGAGGAAGTACCCATAGTGGCAAAGGAGAGAAGATGCAGGTGGCATAACTTAGAAATTATTTGTCCATGAACTTTTATGTCTATGTGCTTGAATTAAAATATTACTGGATGTTGTCTTGTGAGTCCATGTCAAACTGATGGAATGGTTACTCTAGAACATACATTTCAGTGTATTTCTAGATTTGATAATGTTACCCTATTATGAAAACACCTTTAGTAAACTGTGTGAGAGAGTTAATCATGAAGTTAATAGTGATACAATCTTCCTTCAGCTTAGCTTGCATGTGACATGTCTACGTGAGATTGTATTAGCAGTGACAGATAATTTTGGCATACATTTTATGAGAATGTAAAAATGAAAGTAAGTGGAGCTAATTCCTACAAATAGTTTAAGAGATGAAAGTTTACATACAAGGTCAGAGTTATGGATCAGTTTGTGTAGCAAAAACAGTTTGTAAGGACTCCTATGCCTTAACATTTTTATATCCCCAGTACACAAAGTGTTACGGGGGTATTACTGGATTCAGCATGTCTGTACACGCACAAAAAGTACGGGTTAAGTGGCTGTGGTAACAATAGCTAACAGTTAATTCTCTTTGATGTCATTCATTCCGTATATCTTACGTGGCTATTTTTTGGCTAAAGTGGCTTAAAAGGACAATAGAGAGAACATAAGAATAGCCACACAAATGCCAATTTTTTGTATGTCCGTCTGTATGCCCGTCCGTCTGTCTTTACACGAAATCTTGTGGACACTAAATCTCCATAACCCCTGGTCAGGATTTAATGATACTTCACAGAAGTGACAAGTTCCACACCTAGTTCTGCATGGTCCATGTTTGAGATCACTTGGTCGAAGGTCAAGGTCACAGGGGCTCAAGATAGTAAAATCTTGTGGAGGCTTTATTTTCAAAACCCCTGGTCAGAATTTAATGATAATTCACAGAAGTGATAAGTACTATGCTTAGTTATGCATGGTCAATGTTCCAGGTCATTAGGTCAAAGTCCAAGGTCACGGGCTTGAGATAGTAAAATCTTGTGGACACTAAATTTCAAAAACCCAAGGTAAAAATTTAATGATATTTCACAAAAGTGATAAATACCATGCCATGTTTCAGGTCGCTAGGTCAAAGGTCAAGGTTTAGAAGGGCTTTAGATAGTAAATTCTTATGCGCTCTTAATCTCCAAAACCCCATGTCACAATTTAATGATTTTTGGTGCAAATTATAAGTACCATGCCTAGTTGTGCATGGTCCATGTCTCGGCTCACAGGGGCTCAACATAATAGAATCTTGTGCAGTTTTAATCTCGCAAACCCCTGGTCTGAATTTAATCATACTTCACAGAATTGTGCATGGTACAATAAATAAAGCATCAAATCTTACATAAATTTTATTTATTGTGTCAGGTGGGTGGGGGGTAGGTATTCATCACCATAGTTCTAGTTACCACATGCTTTACATAAAATGACAGTATCTGTATGTTAGCAGCATAGATTTTGCACACAGTTGATAAATATTGATCAAATTTAAAAAAAAAAAAGCAAGAAAAACTTGAAGAAAATTGCCAAAAGAATTTCTTATAATGATAATGCTGTAATTAAGAGGAAGGAAAAGGAATGCCTGAAAATTAAAAAGCAGTATATGCATATCAGTATGAGCATCCTATATATAGGCTGAGGAGTTCCTGAAACCTGCATAAATAGAAAAATATATGAAAGACACATGTCACTTGTACTGTTGTTTACCTTGCTATATTAAATTTACCAAGTTTAGCAATCTTTCTATTCATTGAAGAGATCTGTGTGTTTTGCACAAACAAGACATCTTGTTGCAACTTGCATTTCTCCGAAAATATTTACAGGTTTGTAATTTTATTTTAAAAATGTTTCTTGTGAGTTGATGCATTTCATTTAAGATCACAGGTTGATGTATGAAGTTTTGCAATACCTTTTAAGGATGCAAAGTGTAATTTTTATTGTTAATATGTCGGCATTTTAGTAATAATTATTGTTCTTGTTGGCCAGATTCCTGTATTTTAAATATTGTTGTATTGTTAGATATTGTGTATTGTGTAGCAGATTGTCTTATGATTAATATTGTTGTTATATCACAATATTTTGGGTAGATGTCACTGCAGAACTTATGTGACCCGGCTTGTCCAATAGCAAACATAAACCAGGCATGATGTATTATGAGTATGTCTCCCACCTAGTGGTTGGGGGACATATTGATTTGGTGCTGACATACTGTATGTCACAAAAGTTTGTCAACACAACTCATCCTATAGCATTGAAACGATTTACACAAAACTTCATTGCCAAGCCTGAGTTGTGCATATCTTAAGCATTTTCCTGTTTAGTGATAACCAGCAGACAAATGGCTCTTGATTTATCCAACTTTACAAATATTGGGGCTTTTTATACCCCCAAAACGAAGTTTAGGGGGGTATATAGGAGTCACCCGGTGGTTGGTCGGTCGGTCGGTCGGTCGGTCGGTCGGTCGGTCGGTCGGTCGGGCGGTCTGTTGCATTTTCCTTGTCCGGAGCATAACTTGAAAACTACTAGTTGGAATTCAATACAACTTCAAACAATGGTCAAGCACATTGAGAGGAAGTGCAGTGCACAAGAACTATAACTCCATCTTCACTAATTACAGAGTTTTGCCCTTTGTTACTTTTTCCTTGTCCGGAGCATAACTTGAAAACTACTAGTTGGAATTCAATACAACTTCATACAATGATCCAGCACACTCAGAGGAAGTGCAGTGTACAAGAACTATAACTCTATCTTGAGTATTTACTGAGTTATTGCCCTTTGTTACTTTTTACTTGTCCGGAGCATAACTTGAAAACTACTGGTTGGAATTCAATACAACTTCATACAATGGTCAGCACATTGAGAGGAAGTGCAGTGCACAAGAACTATAACTCCATCTTGACTAATTACAGAGTAATTGCCCTTTGTTACTTTTCCTTGTCCGGTGCATAACTTGAAAACTACTAGTTGGAATTCAATACAACTTCATACAATGATCAAGCACACTCAGAGGAAGTGCGTGTACAAGAACTATAACTCTATCTTGAGTATTTACTGAGTTATTGCCCTTTGTTACTTTTTACTTGTCCGGAGCATAACTTGAAAACTACTGGTTGGAATTCATACAACCTCATACAATGGTCAAGTACTTTAGAGGAAGTGCAGTGCACGGAACCATAACTCCATCTTGACTCATTACAGAGTTATTACCCTTTGTTACTTTTTCCTTGTCCGGAGCATAACTTGAAAACTTCTGGTTTGAATTGAATACAACTTCATACAATGGTCAAGCACAGTGAGAGGGAGTGCAGTGCACAGGAACCATAACTCCATCTTGACTAATTACAGTGTTATTGCCCTTTGTTACTTTTCCCTGTCTGGAGCATTTTTCGAAAACTCCAAGTTGGAATTCAATACAACTTCATACAATGGTCAAGCACAATGAGAGGAACTTCTAAGAACAATATCTCTTTTTAGTTTGTTTGCAAGGTATTATGTTACTACGAACTTCTTCAGTTTATAAAGCAATCCTTTTGGGGGTATTAATCACATTTAGTGATAGCTCTAGTTTCTATACCATTGAGTTGATTTACACCTAACTTCACAGAAATGACCATTTCCAAGCCTAGTTGTGCATATTATTGGCATGTTACGGTTCAGTGTTTTCCAGCAGAGTTATGGTCCTTGATTCATCCAGTTTTACAATGTTGGGACTTCTATATGATTTGATGGATTTACACCAAACTCCACAGAAATGGTCATAGCCAAGTTTAGTTGTGGACATTGTCAACGTGTTCAAGCTCAGCTAAGTTATGGCCCTTGATTTGTTTTATTTATGATGTCTCTACACTACAAATACCAAATGGCTGTTAACATATGCTCCTTTTTGCTATCTTACTTTTCACACATACCATCTGTCTATCAAACAGTGTTAATAGGTGGGAGACATATGTTGTTGTTATCAGGATCACTCTCCGTCCGGCGTCCGTCATACAACCACCATTTCCTTCAAACGACATCTCCTCTGAAAACCACTGGTCTAAAGCTCTATCAAAATTGTTCAAAGAATTCCATTCAATGCAGAACTCTGGTTGCTGTGGCAACAAATAGGAAAAACTTTTAAAATCTTTTTCTCTGAAACCACAAGGACCTCTACCAAGATTGTTCAAATTTTGACCCCCAGGTCAAAATTGACCCCGCACGGGTGGCCACTTAGTTTTACAAAGACTTATATAGGAAAAACTTAAAAAATCTTCTTCTCTGAAACCACAAGGCCTAGAGCTTAGATATTTGGCATGTAGCATTGGCTAGTGGACCTCTACCAAGATTGTTCAAATTATGACCCCCGGGTCAAAATTGACCCCGCACAGGGATCACTTAGTTTTACATAGGCTTATGTAGCAAAAACTTCAAAAATCTTCTTCTCAGAAACCTCAAGGCCTAGAGCTTAGATATTTAGCATGTAGCATTGTCTAGTGGACCACTACCAAGATTGTTCAAATTACGACTCCAGGATCAAATTGACCTTGCCCGGGTGGTCACTAAGTTTTACATAGGCTTATATAAGAAAAACTTTAAAAATCTTCTTTTCTGAAACCACAAGGCCTAGAGCTTAGATATTTGGCATGTAGCATTGTCTAGTGGACCTCTACCAAGATTGTTCAAATTATGACCCCCGGGTCAAAATTGACCCCGCGTGGGTGGGCCCTTAGTTTTTGCATAGGAATATATAGGGAAAACTTTAAAAATCTTCTTCTCTGAAACCACAAGGCCTAGAGCTAAGATATTTGGCATGTAGCATTGTCTAGTAGACCTCTACCAAGATTGTTCAAATTATGAGCCCCGGGTCAAAATTGACCCCGCCCCGGGGGTCACTTAGTTTTACATAGGCTTATATAGTAAAAACTTTAAAAATCTTCTTCTCTGAAACCACAAGGCCTAGAGCTTAGATATTTAGCATGTAGCATTGGCTAGTGGACCTCTACCGAGATTGTTCAAATTATGACCCCCGGGTCAAAATTGACCCCGCACCGGGGGTCACTTAGTTTTGCATAGGAATATATAGGAAAAACTTAAAAAATCTTCTTCTCTGAAACCACAAGGCCTAGAGCTTAGATATTTGGCATGTAGCATTGGCTAGTGGACCTCTACCAAGATTGTTCAAATTATGAGCCCCGGGTCAAAATTGACCCCGCCCCGGGGGTCACTTAGTTTTACATAGGCTTATATAGTAAAAACTTTAAAAATCTTCTTCTCTGAAACCACAAGGCCTAGAGCTTAGATATTTAGCATGTAGCATTGGCTAGTGGACCTCTACCGAGATTGTTCAAATTATGAGCCCCGGATCAAAATTGACCCCGCACCGGGGGTCACTTAGTTTTACATAGGCTTATATAGTAAAAACTTTAAAAATCTTCTTCTCTGAAACCACAAGGCCTAGAGCTTAGATATTTGGCATGTAGCATTTGCTAGTGGACCTCTACCAAGATTGTTCAAATTATGACCCCCGGGTCAAAATTGACCCCGCACCGGGGGTCACTTAGTTTTGCATAGGAATATATAGTAAAAACTTTAAAAATCTTCTTCTCTGAAACCACAAGGCCTAGAGCTTAGATATTTGGCATGTAGTATTGCCTAGTAGACCTCCTTAAAGTTTGTTCAAATTATGCCCCTGGGGTCAAAATTGACCTTGCCCGGGGGGGATCATTTGTTTTACAAAGGCGTATATAGGAAAACTTATTTGGTATATAACATTATCTAGTGATCTTCCACCAGGCAAGTGGACTTGTACCAAGGTGAGCGATATAGGGCCATCTTGGCCCTCTTGTTTACAAAGATGTATATAGGAAAACCTATTTTGTATATAACATTGTCTAGTGATCTTCCACTAGGAAAGTGGACTTGTACCAAGGTGAGCTATAGGGCCATCTTGGTCCTCTTGTTTGTGAAAAACAACCTCTACTACCAAGATTATTTCATTGCCTGAAAAATGTACCAGTCCTTATGTAATTTTTCAAACTTTTTCTCCAAAACTTATTACAGAAGAATATTTTCATAGGTCTTAAGAATTGATACACAGAGCCATACATCAAATACACACAACTGTTGCTTAAATTTTGGCAAAATTATACCCCTTCCAAGATATACAATATCCTTTGTGAGCAAGTTGCTATCTCCCAGAAAGATAATGGACTAAAGCTTCACAGAAGTCTCACATGATTTATCCTTTTCAGAGAAGTATTGGATACAGTTGTCCTGATTTTACCATTAAGAGTATCCTGCTGAAAGTTTTGCATGCAAATTGTTATACCCCCGAAACAAAGTTTTCTTTTTATACCCCCTAAACTTTGGGGGTATTTAGGAATCACTGGTCAGGTGGGCGGGCGGTCCGTTGCATTTTCCTTGTCCGGAGCATAACTTAAAAATTACAAGTTGGAATTCAATGCAACTTCATACAATGGTCAAGCACATTGAGAGGAAGTGCAGTGCACAAGAACCATAACTCTATCTGGACTCATTACAGAGTTATTGCCCTTTGTTATTTCACCTTGTCCGGAGCATTACTTGAAAACTACTAGTTGGAATTCAATACAACTTCATACAATGGTCAAGCACAATGAGAGGAAGTGCAGTGTACAAGAACCATAACTCTATCTTGACTAATTGCCTAGAACAATATCTTTATTTTAGTTTTTTTGCAAGGTATTCTGTTACTACGAACTTCCTTAGTTGATAAAGCAGTCTTTCGGGGGTTTTAATCACATTTAGTGATAGGTCTAGTTTCTTTAAAACTAGTGCAGATATGCTGTAATGAAACTTGAATGAAAACACAAGTGTTTGAGGCAGATAAGAAAGCTCAAAGGAAAAAATCATGTATTTCTGGATGTTTATGCTCTGTTCATAGAATTTTATCATTGGTACCAGATAATCTGTAGGACCAAGGCCCCCTGAAGAGATTAGATTTTTGCTCACCTGGCATAAAGTGCCAGGATGAGCTATATGGACCACTCACTGTCCCTTCTATGTTGTCCATCCACCATTTCCTTCAAATGAATCTCCTCTGAAACCACTGAGCCAATGTTGATGAAACTTTGCAGGGATGCACCTTTCAAACTTGTTCAAAGAAATCTATTACATGCAGAACTCTGGTTGCTATGGTAACAAGTAGGAAAACTTAAAAATCTTCTTCTCTAAAACCACAAGGCCTAGAGCTTAGATATTTGGCATGTAGGATCTCTACCAAGATTGTTCAAATCATGTCCCACGGGTCAAAATTTACCTACAGACAGCTCTTGTTATCACATGGTATTCTAAATCTAGTACATTTTTTTGTAGAGTTCAAGTTTTCTTATCAAAGAGTATGCTTATCTAGTTGTGATTAGTTACTGTAAATTGCTTTGAATTCATGAGATAGTATGTTTGGTATTCTTTATCTTGAGGTCATTTCAATAGACTACGAAATACCGAACAAGAGATCCTGTCTTTCCCAGATGTTTCCAGAAATCTTTCAATTCTGGAGAACTAGGCAAAATGATAACTTCCCGAAGAGTGCTTTTGTTAAAATAGACTGCAAAAATAAACTGCAAAAATAAAGTTCTCGCAAATATTTCATGATTTACAGTAATGCTTGATCACATGGTATGCTGTACCAAGTCATTTTCAACAGTGTTGGTTAATAATTGGCTTTGTGTAAGGCTTCAATATATTTTGTTTATGTCTATTAGGCTAAAAAAGTCTGATAGGTTAATGTTTAATCATATGGTATACAGCACAAAGTTTGATAGGTTAAAGTTTGATCCAATGGTATACAGCACAAAGTCTGATAGGTTAATGTTTGATCACATGGTATACAGCACAAAGTCTGATAGGTTAATGTTTGATCACATGGTATACAGCAGGAAGTCTGATAGGTTAATGTTTGATCACATGGTATACAGCACAAAGTCTGGTAGGTTAATGTTTGATCACATGGTGTACAGCAGGAAGTCTGATAGGTTAATGTTTGATCACATAGTATACAGCACAAAGTCTGATAGGTTAATGTTTAATCACATGGTATACAGCATGAAGTCTGATAGGTTAATGTTTGATCACATGGTATACAGTAGGAAGTCTGATAGGTTAATGTTTGATCACATGGTATACAGCACAAAGTCTGATAGGTTAATGTTTGATCACATGGTATACAGTAGGAAGTCTGATAGGTTAATGTTTGATCACATGGTATACAGCAGGAAGTCTGATAGGTTAATGTTTGATCACATGGTATACAGCAGGAAGTCTGATAGGTTAATGTTTGATCACATGGTATACAGTAGGAAGTCTGATAAGTTAATGTTTGATGACATGGTATACAGCAGGAAGTCTGATAGGTTAATGTTTGATCACATGGTATACAGCAGGAAGTCTAAATAGGTTAATGTTTAATCACATGGTATACAGCATGAAGTCTGATAGGTTAATGTTTGATCACATGGTATACAGTACAAAGTCTGATAGGTTAATGTTTGATCACATGGTATACAGCACAGTCTGATAGGTTAATGTTTGATCACATGGTATACAGCACAAAGTCTGATAGGTTAATGTTTGATCACATGGTGTACAGCAGGAAGTCTGATAGGTTAATGTTTGATCACATGGTATACAGCACAAAGTCTGATAGGTTAATGTTTAATCACATGGTATACAGCATGAAGTCTAATAGGTTAATGTTTGATCACATGGTGTACAGCAGGAAGTCTGATAGGTTAATGTTTGATCACATGGTATACAGCACAAAGTCTGATAGGTTAATGTTTAATATACGGTATACAGCACAAATGTTTGATCACATGGTATACAGCACAAAGTCTGATAGGTTCATGTTTGATCACATGGTATACAGCAGGAAGTCTGATAGGTTTATGTATGATCACATGGTATACAGCATGAAGTCCATAAATGGATTGTATTTGTGTACAAGTACTTTGCCAGATGTAGGTAATTTTAATTGTTAAAAGCTTTTTCAGTTTTGGGAAAAGGCATTGAGATTGAGAGTGTTAGCACATTAAACTTGAAATAGAAATTTGGTTTGAATGACTTAACACAAAGAAAATGTTTATGAGTGAGCACTGTATTGCTTGTATATCTTTGTAAAACATATATTTAACATTATCATGTGGACCCCCATACATATTGTTGGTGCTTACTGTCTTGCATACTTTGATACAAATCACTTAATTCAAGTAGATAAGTTTGAATTTCTGTTAATACCTTACATCATGATAACATACTATTTTTGGTATTTTATTGCTATAATTATGTTACTTACTGATAAAATGTCATATTGCTTTAGTATTTAGTAAAGTTGACAGTTTAGAATATGAAATAAACAAAACAATCTCAAATTCTGTCTTTTTTGTAAATGTTTAGAAAGTTTTTGTGTAGGTAATGTTGTGTTTTGTTATGTCATGTGATAGCATAGACATATATAAATGGGAACATCACTTACAAGCATACTGTATATCTGATCCTATGCAAAATAACTGAAATCTACAACTTTGGAAAAGACAGCCTTATACTTCATAAAGGACCATTAAGACACCAGGTACTTAACTTTTGACAATAATCCATTAAGAAGACTGTAAATTATGCAGTCCAAAGACAATCGTTTGACATAATGGGTTACTGATTCTTTGAACACACTAAGAATTTCTTTTCTGTCCTCTGAAGGGCAAATACTAGATTGGTACAAAGAAAGTTTGTTACAGTAGTTGTCTTAATTATTGTTAATGTTACAATGATAGGTCCCTTATCATCCGTGCCATCTTCACTTTTCAAATGTTTTACCAATTATTGGTATAGTTTTAGCACCACTGATTTACAAATATATGCCCACTTTTACAAGAAATTGCATTAATAGCTGGAAAATAATGGTACATACTGCTTGCTGATCCATATAAACTAATAAGTAAAACTACGCAGTGATAGCGCGTACGCCTCGGGATCGAAGGGTCCCAGGTTCGATCCCCACCATAGCCATGTCAGTAGTGTCCTAAAAAGGCAAGCCACAAATAATTCCACATTGCCTCTCTCTCTTCAAGGTTGGTTCCATCTGAAATTGGTCTAGAGAGTGTTTAATCCAAGTTGTAAGAACTTGTTTCACAATCGAGAATAATAAATTAGTATAAACTATCAAGTAAAGTTTCTAAATAGGTCCGTCTATATTTACTTTACTACTATTTTAAGAAATTTCAGTAAAACTTCTCACAACAGTTACTGTAGAACATCTTGTTCGTACAGCTCAGATCCCAAAGGAACACATTATGTTAAATACATAGCTTTTTCAGATACATGTAAAATAACAGTTTTTTGAGAAATTCATTTGTCTTTAATCATAAGCTGACACAGCTTATGTTGCCTGCAGAGTTTATAGCAAAGACTATTTTTTGGCTTATTTCTTCTCAGTCTTAAGAACAATCAAAGCACTGAAGAGTCTACTGGATTCCTACCAGTTATCGGCGCTACCAGATCTTCGGGCGTTTTTATGTTTCGTACCGCATAGGCTTTATACCGTACTCAAGGTCCTAGATTACGCAACTGTGTCACTGGGACGATTGTTCTTTCGGTGTAAGTGACTAGATAGGAAACTCAAACTTCTCATATTTGTTAAATATCCCGCTTAAATCACTTCTCTATAGTGTGTTACTATTTATAACCTAAGCTGCCAGCAGTTGGGGTTTTTCCGATTTTATTGCGCATGCGCTGAGATAAAAGCAGGGGTTCAGTTTGTAAAGGTACACTGAATATCGATATTGCAGAAAATGTGAACGAAACTATGTCAGATATATAATTATTTGAATAAAAATGTGTAAAAGTAAGTATATTCAAGAAATACAATTTTAACATAAATAGACCGTGTAACGGATGAGGCGTAATATAAAATCGATATGAGATAAGTAGTTTTAAATACGATGGAAGAAAGCAGTTGTCAGAATTGGTCGAGTGGTTCTGATCATAGTTTGTCACCCACGCGGACAGGGTTCAAGGTGCACAAGACGCTTATTTTTTTATTTTGGCTTCCCCTTTTTTTTCTTTTTTTAAGGATCAGCATGAGAAAGAAAAATCATTACTGTTCATATTCCATCCTTCTGAACATGAACACTACAAATGTAAATAATGCAAGTTAAATGGTGTGTATCTTGAATGGAATATACTTATATTTATTGGGTTGTTTTCGTACATGTATTTAAAATAGTAAAACAAGCACTAAACATCTTTGTTGGGAATAGTGGTTTGCACAAAGTTGAGTGCCCGATAATTGGTTGACCGATGTGGCTTTAAAGAGAGAAATTGAACCCCTTTTCTGGCCTCATTTACAAACAATTTATCTACAATAAATACAAAAGTGTTCATTTTCTGCCCGAGAACTGGTAGGAATCCAGTAAAGTTATATAGGAATGCAGACTTAGGAAACTTATTTGTGGTAAACCAATTCCTAACTGGAAAACCCTTGTACCATCATTGAGCTGTTCTACTGAACTTTGCATAAGCAGGGACATCACTTCTTGATATTGGATAGTCTTTCCGGGGAAGCAAACCACCAAGTTAGATAACTCTTGACCAAATTTAATTCAAATGGCCCATGATGGACTGAAAAAAACACGGCAGTGGTCTTCTGTCACAAAGTTCTCTGGACATGCAAAAGCCAGATTGAATTTTGTGAGTAAAATCTTCAGTTATGAAGATCTAATGCGGCTTTTGGAATGAAGACTCATACAAAATAGTTTGTAGACTGGCATTCAGTCCTTACATTTACTTCTATTTTGTAATTATCTGCCCACTTAATTCTTACAAATTCCCTCCCTTTACCACCAAAAATGTAGATGATCAAGCCCTGTTAGATAAAAAGGCCTGAAAGTATTCTGCTATGAGTTTTAATGGAATATATTATCATCTAGCCTTGTGGCGAGGCTAAATAGTTTGAGGTGGGTAGGAATATAGTACTTTGACAACGTTATGCCATTTTGATAGAATTGCTTAGTTCATTTAAGAAGTGTTTTAAATAATCCTGCACATTATTGTACAATTATGGTTTCAATTCATGAAATGATATAAACATAAACTTAAAGTTTGGTGTATTGCCAACCTCTGATGTTTTTTGTGACTTTTGTCCATCATTATTTTCATTTGAAATACAGCCCTTTGAAATTTTCTAATACACTTGTCAAAAATTCCTTGGCTTAAAAACAAAATGTGGTTGATGTTCAAATGTATGTGAGATAGAACTATTTACAGTAAAATAATTCATCAACTCTCTTTGTAAGATACCGAATACAGAAATTATATATTTGTCCTTTAATTTGCAGCAACAATCTTATAACATTGACAGTGGGACAGTACCACATTCCGATAGTTATTAAATTGCACATCTCAGTAGGATCTTTGGTAAAAGAATAACATAGAATGGATCAGCTATTGAATTTCAAAGAAAGGAAAAAAATCTCATGTACTTAAACTGATTGAATCTGAAAACTAACAATGTAGCTTATTTCTAGAATTAACTTACCAGTTCCCCTCAACATTCAGTCACAGTAGACTTTTTCATTTAGTAACAAAGTAAACATTTTGTTTAAATGTGTATTTATAATGTTCATGGTATGTTTTTCTGTCATCTACTTCTATTTTAATATATGTTACTCTGTTATCATTTTTAAGCTTTACATGTTAAATATAAGTCAGTTAAGTGATTAGTTAGTAAAGACCTGAATTATGATTAAAATGTGCAAGAATCGTTTCATTGAGTTGTTTTCTTATAGCATGTATGTTTTGTAATGTTTTACATCCTCTAGTAGCTTACATGTACATGCATTATAATGCTCCCAAAGTTCTAATCCTTATAAGGGATCTTTACCAAACATGCACTGTAGCATCCTTGCATTAATGCTTTTCAAATCAAATATTGAAATATTAATGGAAGGTGATTTCGAAATATGTCAACTTCCGAAAATGTGCTTTTAAGCAGTTGAATAGCCCACACTTCTCTTGTAAGAAATCAAGGAACTATTTGATTTGTGCAATAATGATTATTGTTTGTTTAATTAATTTACATTAGTTTGAAAATAAAGTGTAAAAATTAAAGTTTAACATCAAACTGATTGTACATGAATAGAATGTTAGGAAGATATATTACTTTGATTTTATCACACTGTATTGATGAGCATTTGAAAAAGTTCCAATTATTGTAGGGCACAATCCAATTCTGATGCAAAGACTGTGGAAGTCATCACCTTCCAAAATAGCACACAGTGGCAGCTATTAATAAAAAAAAAAAAAAAAAATACACAGCTTCCTTTCTCAATCTCATCAAACCTGCTCTAAAGCATCATTGCATAGCCACTTTTAAAAACAAGAGGGTCATGATGGTCCTATAGGGCTCACCTGAGGAAGTCACTGGTTGCTAGGAAGTCACTTGTTCAAAGAGAAAGTCAGTGGTTGCTAAGGGAAGACATTTGTTGCTAGGAAAATCACCAGTTGCTCAGAAAGTAAGTGGTTGCTTGGCAAGTCAGTGGCTGCTATAGGAACTTAGAAACAAGGTTTTTACTATAACTCTATAGCAAAAGGGCAAAGATGGCCCTATAATCGCTCACCTGTATATCAATTGCCAATAATACAAGGGGTCATGACTTTAACATAATTCATAGAGGTCCACTATATATGCCTATGCGAAATCAAGTGACCCCCCCCCCCTCCCAGGACGGGTTGATTTTCAACTGGGGGTCATGACTTGAACAATCTTATTAAAGGTCCATAAGGCAATGCCACATGCCAAATATCTAAACTCTAGGCCTTGTGGTTTCAGGGAAGAAGATGTTTAAATTTTTCCTATTTAAAAATCAAGAGACCCCCTGGGCTGAATCAGTTTTGGCCCAGAGGTCATGATTTGAACAAACTTGGTAGAGGTCCACTAAGCAATGCTACATGCCAAATATCTCAGCTTTAGGCCCTGTGGTTTGAGAGAAGACTTTTAGTTTTTCCTGTATAAGCTTATGTGAAACCAAGTGACCCCCCGGGCGAGGTCAATTTTGACCAGGGGCTCATAATTTGAACAATCTTGGTAGAGGTCCACTAGACAATGCTACATGCCAAATATCTGTGGTTTCAGAGAAGATTTTAAAAGTTTTTCCTACTTTATGCCATAGCAACTAGAGTTCTGCGTGGAATGCAATTCTTTGAACAATTTTGGTAGAGCTTCATGCAAGGAACAGCCCTGTACAGTTTCATCAACGATTGGCCCAGTGGTTACAGAGGAGATGTTGTTTGAATCATAATGTTGATGAACAACGGACAATCATCCATTAGAAAAGCTCACCCTCGCAAAGCCAGGTGAGCTAAAAAGGCAAGGGACCCCACCCCCAAAAAAAAATTTGACCCCAGGGGCACAATTTGAACAAGCTAACAAGAGAACAACTACATAATGTGACACACAAAATATTTGAGAAGGATTTTTTAAAAGTTTGCTATACCAAGTGAACCCTATTGTCCCCAGGGACATGATTTTAACAAACTTGGTAGAGGTCTACTAGACAATGCTATAAACTAAATAATTTAGCTTCCACATTGTTATTTTAGAGAAAATTTTTAAAGTATTTTCTATAGAACCCTATGTAAAATCAAGTGACCCCCATGAATTGAACAATTGTGGTAGAGCTCCACTCCAAATATCTAAGCTTTAGGCCTTGTGGTTTCAGAGATTTTTAAAGCTTTTCCTTTTTGTTGCCATGGCACCCTGAATTTTGTATGGAATGTAATGAACATCTTCAGTAGATTCATACAAGGAACATCCCTGCAAAGTTTCATCAACATTTGCCCAGTGGTTTAGGACGAGATATTGTTTGAAGTTAAAGTTGACAGATGGACATACTAACAAAATAGCCAAGATAGCCGTATATTGCTCACCTGGCTAGTGTGGGGTCAATTTTGACTCTTGGTTTATAGTTTGAACAATCTTGGTAGAGGTCCACCAGGTTATCCCATATGCTACATGTCTAAGCTCTAGGCTTTGTGGTTTCAGAAAAAAATACATGTACATGTACCTTTAAAAAAAATTTTTAAAAGTGTTGGGCCTTGGAAAAAAAGAAAAATTTTGGCCTGAAGAAGGAAAAAAGTTGCTAGGCCCAAGCGTTCTCTAGTTATTGTCCGGAAACCATTTTACTACATGTACTCTGCGTCACTGTCACCATAACCTTTAACCCATTGACCCCAAAATCAATGGGGATCATCTACATGTTAAGGGAACCTTCTGAACAAGTTTGATGAAAGTTGAAAGGGAACTGTGACCTGTAGAGCATTATCAAGGAAACACTATCATAGGTCACTGTTACCTTGGCCTTTGACCCCAAAAACGATAGGGATCATCTACATATTGCAGGGAACCTTCTGAGCAAGTTTGATGAAAGTTGAATGAAAACTGAGACCCATAGAGCATTATCAAGGAAAATCTAATGGAGGTCACTGTGACCTTGACCTTTAACTCACTGTCCACAAAATCAATAGGGTACATCTTCATGTTACAGGGAACCTTCTGAGCAAGTTCGATGCAAGTTGAATGAAAACTGTGACCCATAGAGCGTTATCAAGGAAAATCTAACGGAGGTCACCGTGACCTTGACCTTTGACACACTGACATAAAAAACAACAGGGATCATCTACATATTGCAGGGAACCTTCTGAGCAAGTTTGATGCAAGTTGAATGAAAATTGTTACCTGAAGGTCATCAATAGCAGAAAGGGTCAATTTTAACCTGGGGGACATGATTTTAACATTCTTGGAAGATGTCAACTAGGCAATGAAACATGTCAAATATCTAAGCTGTAGGCCTTGCGGTTTTCAAAATAAGGACTTTTAACATTTTCCTATATAAGCCTAAGTAAAATCTAGAGACCGCTGGACGAAGTCAATTTTGAGCCAGGGGTCATAATTTGAACAATCTTATTAGAGGTCTACTAGGCAATGTCACATGCTAATATCTAAGCTCTAGGCCTTGTGGTTTCAGAGAAGAAGATTTTCCTACATATGCATATATAAAAACAAGAGGGCCAAGATGGCCCAATATTGCTCACCTGGCTAAGATTTGCTTTAATAGAAGATCATCAATAGCAGAAAGGGTCAATTTTGACTTTGGACTCATGATTTTCCTCAATATAAGCCTTTGTTAAATCTTCTATATAAGCCCATGTTAAATTAAGAGACCCTCGTGCAGGGTCAATTTTGACCAGGGGGTCATGATTTGAACAATTTTGGTAGGTCACCAGGTAATGCCACATGCTAAATATCTAAGGCTTAAATGTGCTAATTTCCCTACTCAACACCATTGCTGTCTCATAATAACAAAGACACAGTAATCAAAGTGAAGTAAACAAAAATTGAGTAAGGGTATTATAGCCACCCAATTGAGGGGATTATGAATACTCTGTCAAATTGATCAAGGGTATTTTGAACACCTTGTAAATTTCATCAAGGGGATTATGAATACCTTGTAAAATTCATCAAGGGGATTCTGACTACTATGCCATTTTTGGACCAAGGGGATTATGACTAAGGGGATTTTGAGTGTCTCCCGTAATTACACATAGCATCTGTGTTATTAGCACCTATCCAATACCCCAATAAACGTGTCATGTTAATAACCCGCGGCGGTCTTTACCTAATTGGTCCTCGGGCGTCGCTAACACGTTATTGATTAAAGGATTTTATTAATGTGTTTGCAGCTCCGATTGACTCTATGCCGGACCGATTGTCTTTAGGCCGCTAATCATTACCTTCACTTTGCAAACATTACTGGTCATTATGGTTTAATTAAAAACGATTCGGTCCACGTGTACTTTTGATCGGTAAGAAAACAGTTGAAAGCAATTATTAAAAATAAAACCCAAGAGTTAACTTTTATAACTCAAATAGTGCCGGCTATATAATGTTTCATGTTAGGGCATTCGATGTCTTTCGATTTATTGTTGAAATGGCACAACGCAACATATTTGCGATGTTCAAAAAATCAAATGACCGAAATGGCAAACCGGCTTATGATAATCGGGAGAATAATAACGAAACAAATAACAGGACCGGCAACCGGTAGTAAGTGCTTCCGAAGCCGAAATATAATGTTAATCGGTCTGGCAACCCGAGAGGCATAAAAACATAATTCAAAACGAAACCAGACGACAAAAATTTAATAGCCTATACCTGACACATGGATTATTACAAAACTTTGTTGGGGTGACTTTGAACGTAACCAGTTCGAATTACAGACGTTTCGGCCCCATGACATTTCGGCCACATGACGTTTCGGCCCCAAAGACGTTTTGGCCTCGACGTTTCGGCCCCATTGCCGTTTCGGCCACATGACATTTCGGCCCCAGAAAGCTAATGACATATTATGTGGTTTTAAACATGTAAACGGATACGGCTAATGTTTCTTTTCTAACGTTTTAACACATCGTGCATCAATACAATGATAATTGAAATCGATGTGCCTTTCAGTTGAGTTGTTAGCGAAGAATATGAAAACATAAGTAGTATATACTTTCATATCATTATTTCATTAGATATAACATTGTATGTAAACATAGGAAAACTGATAACTGCAAGAAAAAAAAGAAACAGAATAAAAAAAAAACAGATTTCTATATAAAAAAAGAAGCGCACAAAACAATTATACACACAACAAAACGAAAGGTTATTATACAAAATAACAGAAATGCACAAAACAATATTTAACACAACAAAACAAAAGAAGAACATACTGTATTTACATATCATAATAACTATTTTATCATGATAAACTGAAACTCCCATGTTTTGTTTATATGTATTGGGAGTAATAAATTAACTTCTGTTCTTCTGTTCTGGTTTGTTACTTAAAACATTAATGATAGTTAAAGTGGTTATCACACGCACGTGTGAATTAGGCATGACATGTGTGAACAAACAACTTAATTCAATCAATCTACTAGCACAGACCCACTTTTTCGATGATTTAAACAATTAATCACTGCGTGATAATTAGAGAAATTTAAAGATGTCAAAAAGAAAATTATGATTACTAATCAACATATGATTATAGAGAATTGATAAAGCAACATGTCTTTTTCATAAAAACGAAAACAAACTCTTTCTCTTTCTTTATTTATTTTATAGAGCGAGTGCAGTAACGTTTTCATTGCTGTTGAACAAAAAAATAAAAAGACGTTTCACAGAAGCAGCAAAAATATAAAGTTCCAGGCTCACATTTAAAATTCCCCCAGACAACTCATCGACACGACAACTCACCGACACGACCATAGATCGACACGACAACTCATCGAAATGTTTTGTATTACCATAATTGTGAATGAGCCTCATAGTTTTATACTATTGTAATACATTATTTGATTGTAATGAAATGAGTGAATAAAGGTTCTTTGACCTGACTTGACTTTAAGGAATGTTATTACAATTTCAATACGAGTTATTTATCTTGTATCCTTTTGTGAGTAATTCACTTTAACACCAATGAAATTCATTAAATTTTAAATAAACTTCAGCGCAAAATCATCAATTGCATCAAAGTAACCGAAATATTGCCGCCGCATCAACAAATTGGTTCTTTTCACGCATAATCACCTAATCATTCACGTAATTAAATTGATTACCTATTATCCTTTGAAATTGTTCCACTTATTAATAAGTTATATCAAAGGAACCGAAATGCATTAAAATATCATCTTTAAATTGCGGACACAAACAACTTTTTGCACAATTAGACAATAACAACAGACTCGTTTATTGTATACATCACCATTTATTCAAAACGCAAAATAACAATGATTCATTATTGTAATCGTTAGCAAATACCAATAACAAAATTAAGATTCCACGTATAATTCAATATTTACATCTTATTATTCAATATTTATATTTGATTATACCATAAAACCAAAAAAAATATGTCCTTGATATAGTTGACTCTTATAATTATATGAATTGGGGCCGAAATGGACGTAAAGTGAGGCCGAAATGTCATGTGGCCGAAACGTCATCACAATTTTCTTGAGGCCGAAACGTACTGGGGCCGAAACGTCTGGTTCCCACCAGTTCTAATCGAAATTGAACATATTTTCAATGATAAAATCGCATGAAAATTAGTATATTTATTTATGAAAACTGGCTCGATATTTTTCTTATTACTTAGAAATTCCGTTTCTTATTCCTTTATGGCCAAATTATGTAAAGTTTATCCCTTAGAAAATGGAACGCTCCACGTGAACGGCGCATTTATTTTATCGACTCGTGAGATTTACTAATCAATAATGAAAGAAGATAAACATTTTCGTTTTTGGAAACATTTTGGAATCCAAAGGAGGCAACTAAATACTTTAACCGTTCCATTATCATGCACAACAATGGAAAGATGGTTGAAAAATATAGAAATCACGTACAAATTTTTCATTTTTTTTCTATCATTTCTTTTTTTTTTACGTTTTTGTAACCTTTTTTTCCGTGCGGGTGGGGGGGCGGGGGGAGGTGGGTTGACGATGTACCCTCGACTTGTCCGGTCCGATGGAGATTTCAAAATTTCCTGATCCCTGATCTAAGCTCTAGGTCTTTATTTTTCCTAAATAAGCCTATATAACAAGAGGGCCAACATGGCCCTATATCGATCCCCAAAGTACAAGTCCACTTGCCTGGTGGGTGTGGTCAATTTTTACCTAAGAGCAGGAACGTAGAATCAACGTATATTCTACGTTCCTGCTAAGAGGCATGATTTGAACAAAGTAGGTGGAAGACCACTAGACAATGTAATATACCAAATATCTAAGCTCTAGGCCATGTAGTTTTAGAAAAGCAGATTTTAATTTTTTTCCCCTGGGCAGGGTAAATTTTGACCCTGGGGGCATGATTTGAACATACTTTGAAGAGGTCCACTACACACTACTAAACACCATATATCTAGGCTTTAAACCTTGTGGTTTCAGAGAAGATTTTAAAAATATTTCCTATTTTTGCCCTAGCAACCAGAGTTCTAAATGGAATTGTGTGTGTGTGTGGGGGGGGGGGGGAGAGGGGGCTGGGGGGAATAATAATCAGCTCTAAAAAGCTAAAAACTTGGAGATCAAAATTTAACAGAGTATTTAGCTTCCTTACGGCCGAACGCTTTACATACTGATTTAACACCCCTGACTGTTGACCTGTCAACACGTTAAAACATGTGCTCAGATATTGTCACTCAGATAAACTAAGTCCGAAAATATTTCGTACTTAGAAAATTAAAAAAAAAAAAATTTAAAGTTGAAGTGTTTCAGAGTTAAACTTTTTTTTCGTAAGTTAAGTGCCACTAGGAGGGATACGCGATCAGGATTAAGGATAAAGGATAAAGGATAGGATAAGTTACGAGCGGGAAAGGCAAGGGTAAAGAAAAGGCAGACTGTGTTGTTCAGAGACAATCGATCCTCCAGCACTTTCAGTCCTTTGATTAATATATCCAATGTTAACAGAGTATTTAGCTTTCTTACGGCCGAACGCTTTACATACTGATTTAACACCCCTGACTGTTGACCTGTAACACGTTAAAACATGTGCTCAGATATTGTCACTCAGATAAACTAAGTCCGAAAATATTTCGTACTTAGAAAATTAAAAAAAAAAAAAATTAAAGTTGAAGTGTTTAAGAGTTAAACTTTTTTTTCGTAAGTTAAATGCCACTAGGAGGGATACGCGATCAGGATTAAGGATAAAGGATAAAGGATAGGATAAGTTACGAGCGGGAAAGGCAAGGGTAAAGAAAAGACAAAAGTGGGGTAAGGAAGTTTAACTAGGAAAGCATTTGTCTGGGGTAATAGTTGTTGAAAATTAAGTAAAAGATAGCCGGAATACTTAGGTGAACCGACTATCTTTCTTCAAAACAGAATTTAGTAGCTAAGTTAGGAAAAGAGGCTTGATTATTAGAATCAAGACCCTGTAAGTAAGCGTAGTGTATTTACTAGTAATTCAAATAGATCTAGTAAATCGCTAAAAAGAAAGCTTATTTTTCAGTGGGAAAGAGAAACAAGGTTTAGCGGGGTTGAACGTAATTCAAGGGAAAATAAGGGTAAATAGGGAAAAAATTAAGAAATATAACAAAAGTTAGTTTGGGGTAGAGCAAACTAAAAGACTAGTGGCACGGTCATTTTAGCAAATAGGACATTCATAATAAGCTTTGAATGGAAATTAATGAATAAATAAACAGTGACCAAAATTTGAGAAAAGATTGCTTAAGCAGTTTATATGACATTAAAGGTTTAAGGGACAAAAGCAGACGGTATCTTACGATCAAATCCTATCTGTAATTAGCTAATTCCTGCTAATTGTATACATTGTACAAATAGTAATTAGGCCGTGTCAAAACTATTCCCAGTTTGTCCTTATCTGCAATTAGATCTGTAGGGAATTTATATTGTCTATTGTCTATTGATTGCTGAGTAAATAAGAGACAATAATTACAAGTTATTTCCAACACCTTGCTAACTTCTATTGTCAAACTTCTCAACTTCAAGGAAAGGTGTGAAATAGGCTTCAAGTTGGAATGTTAGTGGATATAATAGGGTACCTTTTAGTCTTTGTGTGATACTTTATAGTGTAGCTTTTACCATCACAGTTAGTAGAACAATTTAGCTTTAAGGTCACAATCAATAAGCACTTAATTAAACAAGTTTTTATCAACATAGAACGAAAATTAAAGAAATTTACTAGACAAATATTTTTTAAGGGGAAAATATTACAAGTTGAAATTAAAAAAAAAAAAAATTCTCAAAATGTTTTTTTTCCTAAGTCTCAGGTTCAAAACCCACAAATAACAATGAGTGACATAAAACAATTAGCTTCAAAGGCAAAAGTCTCTGCAGCTAAAGCAGTCAGGGAGCACAAGCGAAAAATAACTGTAGTACGTACGTAGGGCTCAACAGAGCAAAGTAGTTAGATTAATAGAGCAGGTAGCTGGTGATAATTCACATATGACATCAGATAGTTTTAGTTGGCGTGAACTAATACTCACCCTTCAAGCCATATTACATCAAAGGGCAGTCCCACCCATGGCTGAAGCTTTGTTTGCTAGGGTAGTGGAACTTCATGCAGAAAAAGAAGCAGCTAGGAAATCAAACAGTGCCAGTATCAATAAGAGCACAATCTCTGTAGAAACGCAAAACGCCGGTGCCATCGGCAATAAGTACACCTTGCCCATAGAATCCCAACAAAAAAGTGCCAATGACAATAAGCGCACTAGGAATACAGAGACTCAAACCACAAGTGGCAATGGCAATAAGTGCACAAGGTCCTTAGGAACCCAAACAGAAGTGGTAACTAATAATGCATCCACACAATATGTTAGTGAGAGTAGAATAGGTAGTACACAAACAAATGAAATAGAGAAGAAATATATAGAAATACAAACATTAACACCCATAGAAATTAATGCCATCCCCCAAAATGATAGGAAAAATACAAAAACAACATCACACATACAACTAAAAAATAAATTTCAAATTTTAGAGGAGGGAGGAGAAAAAACTTTGGGAATACAAAAAGATACAAAAACTATCCCCACCCCAACCCCCCATACCACACAAAAACAGGCCAAATCACCAAAAGTAGGTAACAAAGAAAAATCGCCAAAATGGACCGATATGGTTATAAAAGGGGTTCAAGGGGGGCTTAGCACACAGAAACTGTTAGAAATAGAAAAAAATTTAAAACAACAATTCGGGGGTGGGGGTGGGGGTGGGGGTGGAGACAAAATTAAAAACATGGAAAGCAACAAAGGAATTTTATATTTCAAGGCTAGGTCCGATTTTGAAACAAAGATCAAAGATTTTAGGTCTGGAAGACATGAGCTTAAAACTGAAAACAAAAAAGCCCCAACCCCCAAAATATCAAACATAAGTATGGGAGTCCTAGAGGTGCCAAAAAACCAAAGCACCGAACAATTCAAAAATAATCTCATGAAAAACAACTAAAACATTGCTATACGGCAAAAAGAAATCAATAATAAGGGAAAAAGGGAAAAAAACAAATCAGATCATTTTAACTTTTACTTGTTCAGAAATGCCAATAGAATTAGTGGGTTCAAAAGAATTAGTTAAACCAACGACATTAAGTATCATAAGATGTAGTAAGTGCCAAGCCCCAGGGCACAAAACACGACAATGTCGAAATAAAACCAAATGCCCGAAATGTACCAGCAACCATGAACTATCAATGTGTCAGGCTCAAATACTTAAATGCATCAATTGTTCGGGTAATCACTGGGGTTCAAGCAAAACTTGCCCCGTGTACAGAAAATACGTATCAAAGATAAATGATACAAACAATAAGATAACAAAGGAATATGAAACAAAGTGTGCCAAGATAAAGCACACTCCTCAAGATAAAATACCCCCTCCTATTGTCACTCCACCCCAATTACAACAGAAACCAAAGACAAAACCCAAAAATCTGACCCCAAAATTACAACACCTAAACATATACCTAGTACTAAGGATATAATTAAAGTAAAACAAGAAAGGTGTGCTAACCCCCTACCCTCACCTCACAGAAAAATTAAAAGAGAACCTTCTTGGGGAGGGAATTATGGGTACCAACCAAGACACCAGGCAGGCCCAATGTACTATAGATTTCAAGGGGGACTTAACCCAGTACCAACACTAAGGAGAATTACTAACACAAATCACCCACACCCACACATTCTCTACCCAGGACCAAATGGACAAATGACAGTACATTGTCCACTAAACTTATGTAGAACTTAGGCTAAAACACCAATAACACAAAACAACTCCGAATAAACCATTAATGGATCACAAAACAGCTGAGGTAATTACTGAGTCCACCAGACCCTGCCTCAGCATCATTTCATGGAATATTCGGGGTATGAGATCAGAATCGTACACTAAATGTAATGAATTACAAAATTTTCTCATAGATAAAAAAAAAACCAATAGATGTTATTTGTCTACAGGAAACCCATTTGGCAGAAAAACATAATCCTTTCAAATTCAAGGATTATCAAACACCCGTAATGTTTCATAACAAAGAAACACCCACCTCAGGAGGGTTATGCATATATGTCCGCAACGGTCTATCATACATAACCAAAAATACTGATTACAATTATGTTAATCAAAATATTGCAATAGAAATCATTGGCAAAGATAATAACATTTCGATTTATAATTACTATACAAATAGCAAAGAAAACAACAACATTAATGTTTTTAGGAATACCTTCAAAAATTTAGGACAGTCAAATGTAATAGTAGGAGACTTCAATTTAAAACATCCACTTTGGAACCCCGAAAATGACTTTAGGCGCGATGCTGGGGCAGAGGATCTGATAGACTTTATGAACGAGTCAGATCTAAATTGCATAAACGATGGTCAATGCACCCGTCTCGCCGAGCAGGCAAACCACACAGATTCAGCCCTGGATCTGTCTATAGTCTCCGCAGGTCTGCACCCTAGGGCAACGTTCCTTGTAGTCGACAACAGCTTCAATAGTGATCATCTTCCTATAATCACAATAATAGAAACTCCAATAAGATTTGAAAATGTAATGATAACTGAAAAATGGCTGATAGACAAGGCATCCACTGCCCAGTGGATGGAATTTCATCATTTATGCATGGTAGAATTAAATTACAAGATTAAGAATCAAACAGTAGAGGAAAATTTCAAAGAATTTCTAGATAAACTTAATGGTATTTTAGAAAAAACAATTCCAAAATCTAAACCCAAAATTATCAAAACTAGAATCAAGAAAGTATGGTGGACACATGAATGCTACGAAGCCATAAGAAGCAGAGAAATTAGACGTAAAATTCATAAAAGGGAAAAAACTCCCATAACTCTCATTTTATTCAAAATGGCCCGAGCAAGAGCAGTAAGAGTAGTTAAAAAGGCAAAGCAGGACAGTTGGCGCAATTTCTGCTCAACTATCACATGTAATACATCATCTAAGGAAGTTTGGAATTTTGTAAATAAAGTTAAAGGCAGTGTACCAAAGAGCAATCCAGTCTTTAAGATAGGCCAACAAAATATTACGGAACCAAAAGAAAAAGCTAACGCATTAGTCAAACAATATGCCGAAGCTAGCAGTAATAAAGGGTACACTAGAGAATTTTTATTTCACAAAAGGAATATAAACAGAGCAGTAAATGAACATATCAATGATAGGAACAATGATAACTCACAAGAATATAACCAAGAATTTACTATATTTGAACTTAATAAAGCTTTGTCGAACTGCAAGGACGGTGCACCGGGAGAAGACCTGATTCATTACAAAATACTCAAAAAATTACCACAGGAAAGCAGGAATACACTTCTTCAAATCTTTAACCAATCATGGGTAGAGGGCACCACGCCAGAAAGCTGGAATCATGCAGTTATCATGCCATTACTAAAACCTAATAAAGACAAAAATGAACCTGCTTCTTATAGACCGATTTCTTTAACTTTAACATTTACAAAACTAATGCAAAAAATGATTAAACCGAGACTGTGCACATATTTAGAAAAGAACAATCTTATGTCCAAATACCAGTCCGGATGCAGGTCGCATCACTCATGCGACGATAACATCACTAGATTAGAGTCCGATTGCAAGAAAGCACAGGCAGAACACAAATATCTTATAGCTATATTTTTAGATCTGAGTAATGCATTTGATAAAATGTGGAACGGAGGAGCACTCATGCAACTCCTAAATTCTGGCATACAAGGGCGCATGATAAAATGGTTAAGGTGCTTTTTACAAAACAGACAGATTAAGGTAAAATATAATGGAGCTCTCTCAGAGGTAGTGGAAACAGTGAATGGATGCCCCCAGGGAGCGGTATTGTCTCCCATAATTTTCAGTTTAATGATGAATACTTTCGAAGAACAAATTAAAAACCTTAATACGCAACACCCAACTATAAATGCTCAAATATCCCGATTTGTGGATGATTCAGCAACATGGCTAACCTCAAACAGCTCGGTGCAGGCAGTGAAAAAAGCCCAAACTGTTTTGAACGAAATAGGAAAATGGAGCAATTCATGGGGATTCATCATTAACCCGACTAAAACTCAAGTTTTATTAATACACAGGCAGGCCGTAAAACCTCCGGAAAGAGCCACCAACTTTCCGAAATTAACATTATGTGGAACGAACCTCACATATAATGAGCATGCAAAATTTCTAGGGATATATTTTGACAAAACCTTATCATGGAAAATGTACATAGAATACATGTCGAAAAGATGTCTAAGAGACTTAAATATCATAAGAGCAGTAAAAGGGAAATCGTGGGGCACAGACAAAAAATGCCTTCTCAATATCTATAAGGCCCTCATCTTAAGCAAAATCAACTATGGCAGCATAGTTTATGCCTCCGCTAAAGATTCACAACTAAAAAAAGTTCAAAGACTACAAAACAGGGCACTAAAAACCATTATAGGATGTCCGAGGCACACCCCCACCCTCCCTCTACATACCGAGACTGCCATGATTCCACTGCCTCTGCAGAGAGAACTTCAAGCTCTAAAATACTGGGCCAGAAGCTCCAGACTGGGCCCGAACTTACCAATCAACGATGAAATTTGTTACCAACCAGCATATTTTTATAAGACAGAGTAATAAAAATTTAAAGAAACCTTATTCACAAAGCATTAGGACATTAATCACAGAATACGGCCTAAGCGAAACCCAAATTCAAGAACCGTGCTACGAACAACTAATCAATATTGAAATGCCTGAGATTAACCTAGATTTAGTAGGGAAAATTAACAAAGCAGAAGATAATGAAAGAAACAAAATTATTGCAAATTTAAACATTATTAGACACTTTAGAGACTTTACTCAAATTTATACAGATGGTAGTAAAGACCCGTCCAAACAAATAGCAGGGGCGGGTATAGTAGTTATAGCAGAAGACGGCACAATTCTACATAACAAGAGTCTGAAGCTTAAAGACAATTGAACAGGAATGTGGGGTTTTCAGCACAGGGGTCCAGTCAGCCATGCGAATTCACAGCGAATTCACAGTAGATGTCAATTAACATGACTGGTCACTGGTAGACTAGCTTCTGTTTATCATATTCAGCTACTGTATAACTTCCTTACATTATGTACAGATAATGTAGGAAAGGGATGTTAGTTATACATAAATTTTAAGACCTTCATAAGATGTTATTATTATATTTTATCAGTTATCTTTTAGGTACGTAATTCCTAGTCAAATTAGATTATAAAAAAATCAACACTTAGTTATTATATCAAAATTATTTTCTTATATGACAGAAACATAAACTATTTTTTTTACTTTTAGATTACTGAAAAATAACTGTGATTTCAAAGTTAGATTGAGTAATGTTTTAAATACTCAATCAATTACTCTTACAACAAACCAATTATCACTAAGATTAGATGTTACACTTGATACATAAGAGAAATTTAGTTTTAGCTTATTTTACAGTTAGAAGACGCGTTCAGTTGCACGTATAATTTACAAAGAAATAAATAGAAGGATTCTTTATACATAAAAAATGCATTCAGGCCACACCACAGGAAGGTGCTTAATTACTTGAGCATATTAACTTTCTCAGTATAACTTTAAAATCACAGTTTACTGCATTTATCTAAAATATTTTTCATATCCTGCAATAAAAGTAAAATGTCATTATTATATAAAAACAGTTTATATAAACAACAGGAAATAAGTTATAAATCAATTATCTGTACAAATCAATAAAATTTATGGTTCTACTATTGTACTACATATCAAGTCTACTGACACGCTGCTGGACCTAATCAGAGAGGATTTAAACTAATAAGGGGCAATAAAACGGTTAAGATATTTGACCACCTGCGGTTGGGGGGGGGGGGGGGTCACTTATGAAGGACATTTTAATTGTCTTTAACCATCAAACTTCAATATTTACATGTGAATTAGCAGCAATAGATTATGCAATAACTTATTGCAAAGAAAACTATATTTCAAAATCAGTCATTATTAGCGATAGTCTTTATTAGCAATAAAATCAGGTCAGTCTCATAGGCAAGAAATGATTTACAGTATTTTAAAATCCGTTACAACCATAAAGCATAGAGGGGACGAACTTCAATTAATGTGGGTACCGAGTCATGTTGGCATATAAACGGAAATGAATTAGCAGACGACAAAGCAAAATTCGGCAGCACTTCCGGTACAGAAATTCCTATTAAGCTCAGCGTACCGGAAGTCTACAGCATCATAAAAGATAAAGTAAAACAAAAATATCTACAGCAATGGGAAACTTACTGCTCAACTTATAACATAGAAATTAATATTAAACCGCCTAGTAAATTACAAACGTACCATCATGACAGAAAAATAGACATAATGTATACTAGACTTAAACTTAAAAGTAGCTATCTTAAAGGGGACCGATACATAGAAGACAAAAACTGCCAACACTGTAACGAAATAGAAAATTTTGGCCATCTACTGTTTCACTGCCCATTATATTCGGAAGAAAGGAAAATATTTGAAAAAAACTTCTGAAATTAGAATTAATAACCATTACGGGAAAAACTCTGTTAGATCCACCAAAAGAAATAGCACAAGATATTCGCCTGGCCGTATTCGAATTTATCAAAAATATAGGATTCAATGAAAAAATATAGATTAGGACTGATTACATAATGGACTGCTCGGCAAAACACCAGAACAAACATACACACTACTGAAAACACAAACGTCATAGGTGACTTTTACGGAGTGTTAATGCCGCCCGGCAATCACTCGAACCCACACACCCACACGGTCGTACCAAAAGACCAAGGGGAAGTATGATGTAGTACACGGACTGCGCAAGTGTAGATCGACTAAAAACCGTATCTTACCCTTTATTTGGGACTCCAACCTTAACGAAATAATGCGTAACTCGCAATGGGGGAAAAACGGTACTTGGACTCTGCAGGAGCATGGTGCGCGGAATGCACGGTGCTAGCCCTGAGCTCTATGACCCTATATACAGTACACAGCACACAACTCACACAACTCTATATTTGATAAAAGTACATAGGGGTAGATATGGCAAGTCTATTATAGATTGTAGATATGTTATTTCGTAGATTAGATTAGAATAGACAAGCCAGTATCGCATTTTAGTGACATAAAACAAATATTTCCACACTAAGAAACCCCTAACACACTCTCTGTAAACCAGGGGTGTCCTGTAATTTACCTTTAAGTAGTTTAGTATACTTTATTATACATGTATATATGTTAACAAGAATGAGCTTCCGGTACAGAAAGGTCAAGGACATCAAACCCCCACCTCAGGTGAATCTTTTAGACAAAACACATATCTAAAACACTGAATTCATATACCTCCGGAAAACATGAAAATTTTATATTAATAAACTTTAGAACTAGATAAGGGCTACCCAACACCATAGCCATAACTATAAAGCACGATTTAGAAAAGATTTGAAATAAAAATAGAAAAGATTGAAAAAATTAGACAATTTTATTACAGATAATTTATTCCGCGATTTTCCAAAATTTTGTAGCATAAAAGACAATTTATAAAGGATACAAAACATTGACAGTTTATATTTCGACCAAATTATATTTAGAATAACAAGGACCAAAGATATAACACAAAAAAACGTAAGAAAAAAGCTTTATTTAAACAAAATCGGCAAAAAATCCTTTGCTATCTCAAAGGCCCACGACAGAGCTTTGTAAACAACGCTATACCAGCAAGCTTATTACTTAAAAATATAAAGTTGAATGCCATAATCACATAAAAGTACTATATATTGACAACAAATACATCTGTACAACTTGACATGTGACGGAAGCTCAGTAGATTAGATAGTTATTAGTTAATTCATAGAAATATGTAAAATTAACACATTTTTACTTTTCAGCGGTTCTAGTGCTTGAGTAAGAAATTTAATACCTACTGAGGAAAAACTAGTGTCTGTGGCAATATACCATTATAAACCACGCATATACAAACCCCTGGTGATTACAAAAACAAACATATAACTAATAAATGTCCAAAATAATCACCAGGAAAATGACTGGAAATACGTAGGAAATAGTAACAATCACAATTCATGACTGCTTAAGCAAGAAAACGCATACTTAATGCCAATACAAAGAGTCATAACTAAACAAAAACAGTGATTGATCCTACAACTAGATACCCCAGACATTGCAGAAAATGAATAAAACACTAATTATTTCCAAAATGGTAACAGTAATCTACTGTCAAAAACTTGCCGGATCCATAAAACCAACGAGCACCTGTTATAACTCCATCCGGTTCGTGCGCACTAAAAGTCGCAGTAGGTCACCCAAACCAATAAGTAGGTCAGGTCAAGTAGTACGTACAGCAATGTTAATCTTAAAAAACATATCTTACTTTCGCAACCTTATTTTCGAACCATTTAAGATGTGTAATACAAGATCAAAACTACATTAAGAACAATCTTACTCAGGCATGAAAAACCCAATCACACTAAAACTTCGACGGTGTGGAAAGTACTGGTTAGTCAACCAGGATCAGGAATAGTAGTTCACCAACATCTGTCCGAGGACCGAATCGACGATCATGCAGATCATGATCTACACTTACTTCTTTTATTATTTATAAGTAAAGATAAAACAGATTAACAGATTAAAAACTGAAATTCTTTCTGAAACAATTAAAGAGAAGTTTACACCAAATTTTACAAAAAATTATTAAATTTCTATTTTTACGAAATCATGATCTACAGCAATATTCATATAATCACAGACAAAGTTTGGCATGTTAGCTATTTTATAATACAAAGGAATCAACAATTACATTAATGACTGTGCTCTTTCAACAGTAGTAGACCGAACTGGCGGCCATTAGCACTCAGCTGATTGGCTAATCATTTTTGTCTCTCCTGGCTCCATTGGCTCATTTACTATCCGATTTCTGCTTCTGGCTCCGGTAGCAAAGAACCAACTAGTACAAGTCTCCTTATAATTTTCTATGGTACATTGATTATTTTATCTATAATTAAAGAAGTAAAGTTAACAAGTAGCCTGTTTGATGTTTTATATAATCTCTTTCAATAAGTAAATTCTTGAGACCAAAATGTAAATAATCAGATTAAACATTTCAACAATAATTGCATCATTTAAAGTACATTTTATAACAATTGTAAGTAAATACTGCCACTATTTTCATCTATCCATAAATTATTGTTTCTATTTAGTAAAGTGACTAAATTGTTTTTTGTCTTTGTAAGAATTTTTTCTTTTATAACATATTTGACTACGCGATACATTTTCCAAATTCAATCTCTCTCTCTCAAAACGTCAAACTTCACGATGTATGTCACAATACATCGCTACGACCGGCTACGACGATGGCGATTTCGTTCCCGTTCCAGAAGAAGGAAGACCTATGTGACAGTGACGACTGCTGTGCGATAGGCAATCAACGCTGCAACTATTAGATCTACAACATCGTCGACGACCACTTTTTGGTCACACCTCTGACAATGTAATGTCAGGCTTGCTGCGGCTGCTGGCTTATTTGGCTTTTAAGGGGTTTTTATATTTTCAAAATTTCAGAGTAGGAAGATAGGTCAAACTTTCATGCATACTTTTAACTTGTTAAAATAAGTAAAAACATCTTTCGGACAGCATTTTATTCTCTCATTCAGGACGATTAAAATTTTTTATCATCACAAAAAGCTAAGCAAAGTAAAGATAGGACAACAATTTATTAAAGGGGATTTTTACATTACAAAACAAACAAATATACCATCTAGTACCAAAATTCTCTAAAAACTGTTAGGCTACCACGATCCAGACATACGAACTAGGTCAATCACACTCAGATCTCATTGGTCGCCGTGATGGGCCTACTCTTTGGCAACCAATCAAATTCAACCTTTGGCTATACTGGCTGGAAATTGCAGTCAGGTAAATTTCTCCTATTTTTTGGCTTCAAAATTTTGTCTTTTAGGCATGACGGGAGACATGCCGGGGTCTCATCCCAATACTAAGCTAACATACATGCTCTTTGGGACGGACCTTGATAAAATTCTCATCAAATCAAATCAAATCACGCTTTACATACAAACAAGTAGTTACATATATTCAGTTGTTACGAATGATATTGTCTTCTGTTTTAAAAATTATATAGTAACAGATCTAAATAATATCAAAACATTTCAGAATAGCATAATATTATATTGTTGTTTTTCTTATAATTTGTTACTAAAAATTAACGAAGTATCTGTTCTGTATAGAACTATTTTCCGACGCGGTTTTGATCACAACATATTTCCAGTCAGACCGGATACACTAAATTCAGTGTTTCCGCAAGTTTGCGTTTTCTGCGGTTTTGACAATGACGCAACAGAAAGAGCAAAGAGCGTCTTCTACGACGCAATTAAAATGTGTATGATCAAATTACTACAAAAACAACATTTCAAAACCTCCCAAAACGCTTCGAAATGCAAGATAAGTTGTATAAAAAATACACTACCGGTATGGGATATGTCTAATTTTGACCCTATTCCGTCGTCGATGTCGTCTGATTTCGGATCGACCCGCATTTTGTACCATTGCGTTTTTGTGTGTATTGCTTCGTATGATACCGTCATCATGGTATCGTAGACACACGAGAGATTGTCGACGAAACTTAACAGTGGGAAACAAAAACGTCTTTCTGAGTGATTTTAATGATCATTTTGTAGTCATTTCGATCAGACTGTCACTGTTGAAAGGGGTTTCAGTGTGCCGAATAATATCAAAGTTAAATGTCTATGGTTGAATGCACTTATGAAAAATTCTCTGTGTGGACAAAATTGACTTTTGATATGCAGTGACAAAATGGAAAGCATCCAAAGAGAAACACCTGTTGTCTTGCAAACCCTTTGATTACCCACCATTTTGTGATGGATCACATGCAGTCTTACAGAAGTAAGCTGAATAAAACTTCTTTAACATATAGTCATGCCTTTAATTTTTTTACCATAAAGAGTATGACCCTCGGAATTTCTAAATGACCCCCAAATTTTGATACAGGGAATTGGCACCCATGGTCTTCCTCCTCCACGAAAGCCGGAAGTTGCAATATGACCTTAGCTGTTGAGTGCGACGTTAAATCCGAATTAATTGGCACAATACAATCAACCTTATGGGCATATCCCATAACTTTTGAATGACATTCAAGCTGTCCAAACTATGAATTTTCAGTTTAGTTTTGCCAAAATCCATGTCTAGTTACCATTCACAGCTTAATACTTCATAGGGTAGTTGAACATAGTCACTGAATGACATAATGTAAGCACATGGGTTCCTATCTCAAAAGTGAAGTTTACACAAATGGTGAAAGGTCAAAATCTGTGGACAGTTGTGTCTCCAGTTTATAACTCTACTCGTGCAAAAGTTGTCCTGATATTCACACATTTATGTGCACAGTCTATGTTGTCCTGATATTTACACATGAATGTGTGCAGACTGTGTTGTTCAGAGACAATCAATCCTCCAGCACTTTCAGTCCTTTGATTTTATATTGTAAGTGATGTTTTTGTCAAAAAGGCCACATATACTATATACGTGGTGCAAAACGTAGGAAAGAAGTTTTAAGAGTGAATGAGAATAGATCAGAACGTTTCCATATGTTTTAATTTTTGAAATGAGATGAAAAAAAACAACATTTCTGAAGAGGGTGTAAAAAAAAACTCTTATTTTTAAACTATTGTTTCTTGATTTAATAGTCAGTCATTTTTCATTATTTTCATATCAGGCGCGTAGCCAGGCATACTCCCATACTCACGGGAGTACTTCGAATTTCAAAAATGAAAAATTTAAATGGCCTAAAAATGATGTTAAACTTGTGCCTAAGGGGGGTACATGTCCACTCGGGTATACTAACAGTATCGGTTTATTTTTAATCACAAATGGTAAACTTGTGTTTCATAAATGCAATAAATAAGTTTTATACGTCCTAATTATTTGCAGTATAATTGGCTTTAAAAAAAAATCAATGGGTCAATAGCTTAGGGTTACTAGGGTCATGGTCACTAGGGTCAAGGTCATTGTTACTAAAAATAGATTTTTCTTTTTTTAGTTTTTAAATTGTTTTAAGCAAAAAAATAATTTTGGGGTCAATGTTTCTTGGGTCAAGGTCACTAAGGTCAAGGTCACTGTTTCTAAAAAAAGATTTTATCTATTTTTAGATTGTTTCAAGCAAATTTTTTTTGTCTAGGTCACTAGGGTCAAGGTCAAAGGTCACTGCTTCTAAAATAGATTTTCATTTATTTTTAGTTTTTAGAATTGTTTAAGCAAAAAACAAATTTCGGGGTCTAGGTCACTAGGGTCAAGGTCAAGGTAACTGTTATTTAAAATAGATTTTTATTCATTTTTGTTTTTTTATTGTTTTAAGCAAAAAAAAAAAATTCTGGATCAAGGTCACTAGGGTCAAGGTCGCTTGCTAAAAATAGATTTTTGTTTATTTAAGTTTTTAGATTGTTTAAAGCAAAAAAATTGGGGTGGGTGGGGGAGTCAAGGTCACTAGAGTTACTGTTACTAAAATAAAGGCGTGTCTACAGGTGCCATTTAAACCTGCTTTGGCGGCATTGCCGCGTCTTCTTGTTTTGTTTTCGGTTCGTTCTACTATTGACTCATTTCTGTATGCTTTACCAACAAATCATAGGTTTTCAGAAAGATAACCAGCAACTAAGGTTACAATGATATACTTCTACGCGTGAAATAAAGTTCGGGGTTGTTTTTAAAGAAAAGAATTTGTTAGAATCGAAATAATAAATTGTTCCCTATATTTTATTGTTGAATAAAAGAAAGTCAGTCATTTGGATGCGAAAAATTAAATCACTCGTGCTACACCTTCGTGATTTAATCACTACGCATCCAAATTCCTGACTATATTTTATTCAACAATAAAATACAGGGAGGCATTTATTATTTCTTAACTACGAGATAAAGGATTGACCTTTATGCCAAAATGTAATACTTTATGTAACACTAAAGCCCAAATGACCAAATGATAAAAACAATGTATTTTTCAAAGTTTTTTAGATTAATGTTTTCATATAAATGTACTAATACATTTTTACAATATAGAGAACAACATAATTCTTGTAAACTCTTTTAATGTAAGAGGATTAGGAAAAAAACGACAAAAGGCAGAAATTTTTAAATATTTAATGGAAAAAAAAATGCATTTGTTTACCACAAGGAGCTCATTGCTCAGAAAATGATAAAGAAAAATGGAAATCAGAATGAGATGGGAAGGTTTTTTTTAGCAGTAAAAATAGTAACAGAACCTTACGTTTTCCCGAAATATTATTGGATTTAAAGAAATAATAAATGGACGACTTATATCCATAGACTTAGAATTAAACGAAAGACAATTTACAATTTGAATATGTATGGACCAAATAAAGATGGTTGTGAAATATGTAAAATTTTAAACGACGAAATAGCCAAAAATACAGATACGAGTATTATAATTTGAGGGACTATAAAACTGTAATAGATATAAATAAAGATAAAAAGCATGGTAGAACAGACACGAAAAATGTAAGAAATTTTTAAAGGAAATTTTAGACACTCATCGACTAGTAGATATGGATCAGTTTTGGTGCAAAAATTACATTTATCCTTCTGACATCCCATCTTGCATTGTTACGTGTGTATTTGTCCATCTGATATTACATGTTTCTTTTTTATATGTTCTATGCTTAAAACTGGAGAAATGATTACACCTTTCTGAGAGATGAATTGTTGCATTCTACATTATTTCATATATCAGTGTTCTGTATTTGCTATTAAACTGAACTTATATTTAAAGATGATTGAGTAAACGGTCGAAATTAAGTTGAACAACCTGACTGCATTGTTTGGCTGTCATTCATACCCTCATCATAACATTCTATAAATGATACTGGATCGAAATGTATTTCTTAATAACGGCGTTTGTCATACTTGAAATGTATGATTTGAACGTTTTTTAACATATTAGCCAACTGCTAATATAGACCAATATAGCTACATTATACTGACATAGGCATAATATATCAAAGCTAAACAACGCATGCCAGTTGGACGAACAATGCATGTCATCACGCACTGTTGAAACATGCACTCGCATTATTACACCAGATGGCGCGTTTGCATAATCATCGACAATTTTCGGCATCTACGTAATAACCCGTACTTTTAGGAGAATTATGTCTTGGGGAGATATATTGTTTTGCCATGTCTGTCTGTCCGTCCGTCTGTCTGTCTGTCCGGCAAAATAGTGTCCGCTCCATATCTCTTAAACCCCTGGAAGGATTTTCATGAAACTTAGGTCAGATGTTCACCTCAACTTCGCCATGTGCAGAGCCCGTTAACAAAATGCGCCGGCTCAAGGTCAAGGTCACAATTAGAGATCATATGACTATATTCAGTGTCCACTCCATATCTCTTGAACCCCTTGTAGGATTTAAGAATAGCTCATCACAAATCTTCACCATACTAACACGATGTGCAGAGTGCATGTAACAACCACCTTGGTTCAAGGTCAAGTTCACTGTTACTAAAAATAGAAAAATGGTGCCATGGGGGGGACATATGTTTTCGTGACCAAAAAACTATCTAGTTCGAAACTGCGACATGAAATTAGTTTTATCTGACATTAAATTAGTGTAGGTTGTGACCCTTTGTATTGAACTCGCCATTTGTCAGGCATTTACAAGAAACGTCTTCTGAAAACGTCATTTACAGATCCTTCCAGGGGTTTAGGAGATATAGAGCGGACACTATTTTGCAGGACAGACAGACAGACAGACAGACGGACGGACGGACGAACGGACGGACGGACAGACAGACATATTTTTATATATGAAGACCCCCTCGCCTCTAAACACTGTAAATGACGTTTTCAGAAGACGTTTCTTGTAAATGCCTGACAAATGGCGAGTTCAATACAAAGGGTCACAACCTACACTAATTTAATGTCAGATAAAACTAATTTCATGTCGCAGTTTCGAACTAGATAGTTTTTTGGTCACGAAAACATATGTCTCCCCCATGGCACCATTTTTCTATTTTTAGTAACAGTGAACTTGACCTTGAACCAAGGTGGTTGTTACATGCACTCTGCACATCGTGTTAGTATGGTGAAGATTTGTGTTGAGCTATTCTTAAGTCCTACAAGGGGTTCAAGAGATATGGAGTGGACACTGAATATAGTCATATGATCTCTAATTGTGACCTTGACCTTGAGCCGGCGCATTTTGTTAACGGGCTCTGCACATGGCGAAGTTGAGGTGAACATCTGACCTAAGTTTCATGAAAATCCTTCCAGGGGTTTAAGAGATATGGAGCGGACACTATTTTGCCGGACAGACAGACAGACGGACGGACAGACAGACATGGCAAAACAATATATCTCCCCAAGACATAATTCTCCTAAAAGTACGGGTTATTACGTAGATGCCGAAAATTGTCGATGATTATGCAAACGCGCCATCTGGTGTAATAATGCGAATGCATGTTTCAACAGTGCGTGATGACATGCATTGTTCGTCCAACTGGCATGCGTTGTTTAGCTTTGATATATTATGCCTATGTCAGTATAATGTAGCTATATTGGTCTATATTAGCAGTTGGCTAATATGTTAAAAAACGTTCAAATCATACATTTCAAGTATGACAAACGCCGTTATTAAGAAATACATTTCGATCCAGTATCATTTATAGAATGTTATGATGAGGGTATGAATGACAGCCAAACAATGCAGTCAGGTTGTTCAACTTAATTTCGACCGTTTACTCAATCATCTTTAAATATAAGTTCAGTTTAATAGCAAATACAGAACACTGATATATGAAATAATGTAGAATACAACAATTCATCTCTCAGAAAGGTGTAATCATTTCTCCAGTTTTAAGCATAGAACATATCAAAAAGAAACATGTAATATCAGATGGACAAATACACACGTAACAATGCAAGATGGGATGTCAGAAGGATAAATGTAATTTTTGCATCAAAACTGTTCCATAAGTAATGATACTACCGTGGTAATTTTTGTAATAATTATGTTTGCTTTGTTTCAGATGGGAAAAGATTTCGACGAGGTTTTACTGGAAAGGAAGCTTCGAAGAAGTAAACACGTTTATAAAGAACTGCAATAAGTGTCAGAGAAAGGGGAATCTGAAGAAAGCAAAGAAACCACTGCGACCGATCCCAGTGCCACCCGAGGCTTTCAAGCAAGTGGGCATAGGACCTTATAGGCCCGCTAGAAATTTCTTATCAGGGTAAGTTTTGTCTGTCGGTTTGTTGGGATGTTTTGATTGACTCTGGCCATTGGAAGCATTACGATGTAACATTTATAAAAAAAAAATCCTCGAGGTGCATGTATACACTTATTGAGCAAACCTAGCACTTTAAAGGGCCTCAGAGCCGAATGCTCTGAAGGAATTATGTGTAGGGTGCCATGAATCCGTAAATAAACAATTAATGAAAACGCACTCGACATTGGACATTTTCCTGATGTGCAGTATATAAATATCACACGGCTTTTTCGGGTAACAGTACAAATGTCAACCCGAGGAAAATACTGTTACCCGAGGCGCAGCCGTAGGTAACAGTATCTTTATGAGGGTTGACGTTTGTACTGTTACCCGAAAAAGCCATGTCATATTTATTTTATTATTGCGAAGAAATTTCTATGATGATCGTTTCTATAAAAATATTAAAGCCAATAAAATATTTTAAATTAGTTTTCTTTTTCCAACACGCTAAGTGTATTTATATTGATAAAATGTCATGATCAATACAGTCATTTGATAGGTAGCGAAAAAGGCACAAAAATCACGTGAGTTTTTAGTCTTGGCAATGATCACATCTCGCCTTGCACTTGGAGTGCGTGGAGATCATGATTTACGTTCATTTTTTATCCGTCTTTTACAGTTATGCACGCATTTCATAAAAAAACTAGGGTGTGTAAAAGTGCAGGGCAACAGTATTAACTGTTGCCCGGTGACGTCAGAGGGTAACAGTACAAACTGTTACACAGCTACATGCCACTTGTTATACTGACAAATAACAGTAAAACTATCAACGGTTTGTCTATGGGAATTTAGCATAAGCAAACGGAGTGAGGTATAATAATATAAATTCTCTCTGTGTGGAAACTGATATATCGAGAAAGAGGTCTTTTGCGTGTTAAATACTGTTCTTTGCTGGAAGAGCAATGCTCGATGCATTGGAAATGTCTTAAAACAGTAAAAATGTTCTTAGGAAAGAAGGCATGAAAACTTTTGAAATCTTTCTACAGAAAAGAGAAGTAAACAATATCTACAAAGATAAGTAACATAAGGAAAAAGAGTATTATCATTGGTACAAAATGAATCTAAATAAGCAATAGCGTATAAAACGCTCAAAATCATTTTCTCGAGAAGTTATTCACCTCGTACTTATAAGGAAATATTAGTATTGTATTTTCAAGGTTAATGAGAATTTTTTGATAAAATTATACTTTGACAAGAAATAATAATTATAATTATAATTTGATTCATCGTCGTGGTTTGATTGACAGCGCCAATGAACACATAAAAATATGTTCTACGTGGATTGGGTTAAAATGTTTCGTAGATCTTAAATTAACTCCACTGAGATTTCATACTAAGCGTAAAATGAAAATTTTGAAATGCTTGCAAAATTAGCATTTTTAGGTTTAAAGGAGTAATTATGCAAACCATATAGAATTGGCAGGTCTGATGGAAACATACTCGATCTTGGGTGTGATGTAAATAGAGGAGTATTTTCACCAAATTCTAGAAAGGCCTTTCCTTCCTTCCTTCGAAATTGAAAAAAAATCACCATTTTTTTTAGAAAACCATCAGATGTTGTTCAAAAAATATTTTATAGATAAATAAGCATCAAAAATGTTTTGAAAATATGAAAAAATGACTGACGAAAATAGAAAAATAATGTAACAAACATTTGGCCAAGACATGATTCGAACCCACACGGGAAGTCTGAGATGGATTGCAGCGTCTTGGACCGCTCGGCCATCACGGCAAACGCATATAGGTAAACCTACCCGACTTTTTCAGAAAACATCACTTTAGTCTCACGTGAATAACATGTAATTATCGTAAATCATACATTTGATCAATAATAATAATAATAATAATAATAATAATAACAATAATAATGATAATAATTTTATAATATTATGACCGGGGAGTCACTTTTCTATATAAAATAATGACCGGGGGTCATTATTCCATCATTCATTATTCAACTTTACGAAGTTAAAAAGGAAGGAAATGCCTTAAAGGGACTATCTCACCGAATCTTGGCAAAATTCAAAAATAATTGGTAAGCAATTCAATAGAATAAATACAGTAAATACAGTCACATTTATGTGATTTACGAATTTGCTTATCAGTTGCCATTGTGCAAAGATAAATCATTGATTTAAATAAGCAATGCAAAATTCTTTACATTTTTACATTTCAGGAAACAAGTTCATTGTCGTAATAACAGAATATTTGACAAAATGGGTGGAAGCTGAAGGGATTCCAGACAAGTCATCTGAAACGGTACTATCAGTATTCACGAAGTTTGTCACGACACATGGTTGCCCCAGCGTTTTAATAACGGATCAGGGGAGAGAATTCTGCAACGACTTGAATGACAAATTTTGCAAGCAATTTGGGATAGAACATAGAATTGCATCAGCATATCATCCCCAAACAGGAGGTCATACTGAAAGATTTAACAGGACTTTGTGTGACATGCTTGTGCACAGTGTAGATACGTCGCAGAAGGATTGGGACATTAAGTTACCTTACGTACTGTTTGCTTATAGAACGTCTAAACATGAGTCGACAAAGCAAACACCATTCTATCTTGTGTTTGGAAGGCATGCACGCTTACAAATAGAAATAGACATAGCAATACAATCGGATGATAACCAAGACTGTGAAATGCCACTAAAGGAAAGAATAGACTCGTTCATTAAACTGTCGTGCAACAGAAAAGAAGCGTCGTCCAACATAAAAACGGCACAATCGAAGCAGAAGAAATATTACGATTCTTCACTAACTACAGACGATACAGGAGGTTTTGAAGTCGGCGACCAAGTCCTTGTTCACAACACCAGAAAATTAACGAGAAAAGGAGGGAAACTGGGTCTTAAATGGAAAGGACCATTTTAAATAACAAAAGTAACTGGAAAAGGCACTTACTTCCTCGAAGGAATGAACACCAGTGTAAGTGGGAACAGACTGACTAGCTATAGTCAGAGAAAGGACGATGATGCTTGTGAAAGTCCTACAGATAACAACGCAGAAAATAGGGCAACGGAAAGTCAGTCAAATAACAACACAGAAAAGCGAGCTACTGAAAGCCCTACAAATGATCACAGTCCAATAAACAAAGAAACAGAAACCGAAACAGACAACAGAGCATTTGAAAGTCCTTCAAAAACTAACGATCGATCTGACTATAATCTCCCTCCAAAAAAGAGAAGAGTATCGCGAGAAGATCTTACAACCGAATCTACCGATTCTACCGAATATATCTATCAAGAACCCGAACCATTTCAATTCAAACCATCTAATCACGAATGGCAGGAACAGATCTCGAGTGTATTTAAGACGACAATCAAAAACACGTATGCATCCGGTCCAGACAAATATACGAAGAGACGCGAAACCAACAAGAACTGTAAACATGGGGATGGCAACTGTTTGTTTAGAGCATTCAGTTATGTAGTTTTCGGCGTACAAACCCACCATAGCTTGACAAGGCAAGCGATTGTAGATTTCATGAAAGAAAACGAAAATCTAATGAAAGGCATCACGCGTGATCCAGTTCCTCGATATCTAGACACGTCAATGATGGCCTCCGAGAACACATGGGGAACGGAAGTGGAGATATTCGCTTTTGTAACGCTCACTAGAACCGTTGTGTATGTGTATTCACAGTACGGCAGTAAGGAAATGTGGCGTTGGTTAGAATACAAACCTTTAGGCCTAACTGGTGGTAATTTAAGGGATCGAGCAGTTTACATTCAAAATAAAAGCGATCATTTTGTCCCAGTGCTAGAGGTAGATGGCGAAGAGTTCTCAAGAAAGCCATATAAACGAATTCGGAACCACATTCCAGAAAAATATCACACACTAATAAACGATGACCTATTAGATACTGCTTTAGTGAATTGTTACGCAGACGAAGCGTTACTATTAAAACGTGACAAAAGTGTAACGACTGTATATGTGAAGGCTTTTACTAACACGCCTTACGATGTAGAAGGGTTGCGGGGGTTATCTGATGAGGTGGATGCAAATATTTTCAATATAGTATGCGACTGGCGCGATGTCGAAAACAAGCTTAACTGATATTGTGAAACATGCACGTAATGAATCAGTGGAGAACTATACAATTTATGCTAAATTTTGTTTAAAACATAGCATCTGATGAACATATTAAGGCGTGACATTTCGTAGTGCTTAACAAACGTTGTGTGTTTTACTAGTATAATAGCCTAATATCTAAACAGATGATGTGATGTGTTGTTTTACCAAAGCAAACACCCTGGGACTTCTTGTTACAATTGTATTCCATACATTTTCAAATAAAAAGTTCTTTCGTTCTATAAAATCATCCTTATTATGCATAAAGCTCGCTCATTTTAATTTTTGGGGGTCATTTTTGACCGAACATTAGACTTTAAAGCTCCCGAACCACCGATAATCGGAACTACATGTAGTAATAAAAATTTACTTTGCTTCAATTTTCAACGATAATGCTTTATTTACTTAAATTAGGTGATGCAAGCAAGCTGTATTTTTATTGGCTGTAACAATTATACTAAGAAAAACACATTTTAATGCTAAAAAGAAATTTTAAAATTCTCGAAAAATCGAAGGTTCAGCAGCTTTAAGCTTACCTGATAATTGTCTTACAGAGGACAGTGTCATGAATAGGCACCCCCAAAGTCGCAAGGTCACTGCTTCACTGGCACCCGTATCCATAATCATACCCAAGTAAAAAAAATCCTACGTAAGGCTTTATTTACAAATAATTTTTATTATTTTCCTATTTCTAACTTATTCTTTCTTATCTATGCACTTAAAATAAACGTACTAAGTCTAAAAATTGAGTTATTGAAAACATAGAGATTATGGGTAGAATCTTAGCTTATACCAAATTTTATTTAAAGTTAGAAATGATTGTGGACACCGTCCCTCGACAAGCACGTGTTTATGGTTTGAAGAGACTTTGATGGAAAAAAAACTTGTTATGGGCGGGTTTTGAACCCACGACCTGTGGATCCGAAGTCCGCCTTCCGTCCTCTTACACTCGACCATGAAGCTGTACCGGATGGTCATTTTAGACATTATTCTGTATCAAAAGATCAAGTTCCTGGTAAATCTGAACGCTTTGACTCGGACAACAGTTTTATGACCCTCTCGCCTCTTTACGAGGACATTATGGTGTGGACATACCTGCTTTACATGGTGGAGGAAGACCCCAGGTGCCCCTCCGGGCAATTTTCAGGCTCGGGCGGGCACCTGGGTAGAACCACCGACGTTCCACAAGCTAGCTGGTTAGCTTCCTCACATTAAAGATTTTGACCGTGAGCCTCGGTGGCGCAATCTTGCTTATTAAAGCGGATAAGTCTCACCAAAGGGATATTGTTTCGCCGTATCAAACCTTTGCCAATAGAAACAGATGACCTAATGGAATGGGGATACATAAAGGAATCCTTTTGCAACTTGAAACTTTCAAGGTACACGGTAGAACATACTTAGAACATAGATCACGAAACCCTTGCTTTAAAAGTGCATGACTTTTTGTTTAGAACATGTTTTAGATCTAAATATTTTGTTACCTATAAAGGTACCAGGCTTCAAGTATTTCAACAGGCTTAAGTTTTATTTTTCCAAGATTTTTACCAGATTCGTTGAGATAGTACCTTTAACAGCCTCGTAACTTTGTGACATCGCATTATGTTACGCATACATGTGTATAATTATTAATTTACCTTCTGTACAATGTAGTGTAAGCATTCTGGAACTTAAAGTAACGGTGATTTTGTCCGAAATTTTAGAAGAAACATCATTTTGTTATTGCATCCTACATGTTGCACTAATTTCGTAATAGCATGGGCTCGCGGGCTCATTACGAAAAAATGCTATTGACGGTAAAATAGTTCATTTTCTGGAGTGCAAGATTGTAAACAAGAGGGCCATGATGGCCCTTTATCGCTCACCCGAGTACAACTGCTTTTAACAAAGTTGCTAGAAATCATCGAAACAACCTTTCTGACAAATTTCCAGGATATTTGGGCTGAAAATGTTACCTCTAGAGTGTTAACAAGGTTTTTCCATATTTGGGCTGTGTGACCTAGTTTTTGACCCCAGATGACCCATATTCAAACTTGGGCTAGAAATTATCAAAACAACCTTTCTGACAAATTTCCAGGATATTTGGGCTGAAAATGTTACCTCTAGAGTGTTAACAAGGTTTTTCCATATTCAGGCTGTGTGACCTAGTTTTTGACCCCAGATGACCCATATTCGAACTTGAGCTAGAAATCATCAAAACAACCTTTCTGACAATTTTCCAGGATATTTGGGCCGAAAATGTTACCTCTAGAGTGTTAACAAGGTTTTTCCATATTTGGGCTGTGTGACCTAGTTTTTGACCCCAGGTGACCCATATTAAAACTTGAGCTAGAAATCAACCAAACAACCTTTCTGACAAATTTCCAGGATATTTGGACTGAAACAGTAGCCTCTAGAGCCTTAACAAGATTTTTCTATTTTTGGGTCATGTGACGTAGTTTTTCATCCGAGATGATCCATATTCGAACTCGTCCGAGTAATTACTAGGACAAACATCCTGACCACGTTTCGCGACAATTGAGGCAAAAATGTGACCACTAGAGTGTTAACGAATTAAGTGTGGACGGACGACGACGACGGACATTCATCGATCCTAATAGCTCACCCTGAGCCAGCTCAGGTGAGCTAAAAAGGCAATTCATACGTGGAAAAGCACAATGTTTTATGCCACCCCTGAAAGTGATGTCAAATACCCTTAACCTTCTTTATGTCACCTATATGTCACTCATATATACCTCCAAAAATAGGCGAAACGGGTGTGGGGTAGCCCAGTGGTTTTATTACCTGTGACGCTCCTCGTCGTTAGAAATTATTCAAATTTCAGTATATTGTTGAAGAGACATCCTTCTTTGCATTTGGGGTATTTGTGTTATTTTTCAGGCGTTTTTAAGTAGAAAAAGTAAACAATTATATCAATATAAGGCATAAAATAAGCAAATCAGTTGTGGGGAAGTCCCATGTTTTATGACCTGTGACGCCCATGACAATAAGATGTTGTTCGAATTTAAGGGCCATAACTCCCGAACAGGTGGAGCAAATCCATTTTTTTCTTTCTGCACAACTAGGCATCGGTAATAGTAATCCCTGAAAGTTTGAATCAATTCCGTCCAAAAATGAATGAAGAGTTGCGGTCACAAAAAAAATGTTGCACGTACGCACGCACGGACGCACGCACGGACGGGTGCCATTACCATATTCTCCTCCGATGCCTATCGGTGGGGATAATTATGTTGTAAGTGTACCTTACATGGGTTAGGGTTAGGGTTTGGGTTAGGGGGTCATTATTCTATAGGGGGTCACAATTCTATGTGAGGGTCATTTTTCTACGTGTGTGGGAGTCATAATATTATGACCCCCGGTCATAATATTATGACCGGGGAGTCACTATTATATAAAATAATGACCGGGGGTCATTAGTCTATGGGGGTCAGTTTACAACGTTACACCGGCATAAATATGATTTTAGCTCCGGCATAAATATGACTTATATCGCTTTTTTATCGGAGCTAAAATATTTTAACCGCGGCTTAAATCATATTTATGCCGGAGCTTAAATATTTATGCCGCGGCTAAAATCATATTTATGCCGCAGCTAAAATATTTTTACCGCGGCTTAATTATTTTTCGTGGCAATGGCCAACCATAGTCGTCAGGGAGGAAATGGCTGCTGCTTTGTCCACTGATTCCAGCGAAGAGAAACAAACAGGACGCACGTGGTAGACGCAGGCAAAGAAGGAAACGCCCTCTGGCCGAACTCCTTAGGGAAAGTTCAAGTTCTGATGAAAATTAATAAACATGAAAAAAGTAGTTGTTGAGTTGACTTGACTTGCAAACAAATACTTCGAATTCCGTGGCCTAAGTAAATGCTTTAACAAATACATTTGAGACGACCCCCAATTTAAATCCCAAGTTCGATGTCGTTCACCGTCACGTACCGTCTTAAATCGCAAATGTCTAATACAGTCACTTCGCGCGAGTTACTCTTAGACAAATAGCGTGACTTCGAGTGAGCTTGGAGTGCCTGAAGTGGAGAAATATCGCGTCACTTCGCCGGAAAAATCGCGGCACTTCGAGTGATTTTACAGGTAAATGGACGGGTTTACGGGAGATAAAAATAAAATACATTATATCCGGTAGAAATGTGTCTACACATGAAATGTTTTTGAGTTGTATGCATATTACATTCAATGATATTTGCCGACCGACGTACATTTATATAGCGAGTTCAATATATTTTATCACCAAAAATAAAACTTACTCATAACATTATCTGTTCCAAACTCTTATTTTATCAGACTATTGTCTAGGATCACTTTTTCATGTCTCAAACTGTCAAATATCTCGGTCTGTTTGATGCCACGTGCTTCACTAAGATCAAACAAAACTCGCATGTACAATGTGCGTCAACGTTTGTTCTTTGATCTCGTACGTAACACCTGCAGCTTTATCTCTATGAACAAAAGAGGTTGAAGTAAAAATGAATATTTCCGTAAAGGTTATTCATTAGAATAAATTGTAGAAAATCGTTACTGGAAAAACGTTGGCTTTGACAGTTGATGAAACAATTAATGACAAAAAAGCGGACACGCTGGAACGCCGCGATTTTCTTTAAAACAGAACATTTTGATTTAAATACAGAACAATTGGAAATATTAATTGATATATACGTTTTGCATTCACAACTCAGAGGTGTCACACAGCTTTGATTTGCAAACAATTTCAAAATTGACTGAATTAGTACGACATGCCATATTTTTCACACCCATCGCGAGTTTAGTTTAGTTTAAACATATTTTATTGCCAATATTGTATTTACATAGTATTCGCATCATATAACGCAATACATGTTTATATAGAGATAATAGATATATGGAAAAAGGGTTGAGCCACAAGTTCGTACAACTTAATTACGACTTTCCCCTTTAATTTTATTATATAGGAAATTTGGCAGAGGTTTTGACTTCTTCAAAACAATATAAATACAATGGGCAATTAATTAATTAAAAGTTCAAAACAAGTTTTGTTTAGTTTTATCGTTAATTACAATCGAGATAAGACAGAGAAAGGAATAAAGTGGAGAAGGGAAAAAGATATGAGAATTGTTGCTGGATGGCCTAGAGGTAATAATGTAACAAGAAAAACTGTGATACTACGTATCACAGCGGGCAACAAACAAAACTGACATATTTCACAGTTTATTTCAGTCTCATCAGCATATACATTTTCAATACATTAGACATAAATAAAACATAAAACATGTAATGCTGCCACTCAATAATGAGTTATAGGAGACTCTAGATAAGAATATTTACGTTATCTATAGCACTATCACAGACTATTATGTATATATTAAACAAAATAAATAGGTTACATATATCATTATCATAGACTATATGTACATCTTAAAAGTTTACCATTGCTAATCTTCCACTAAAAACTGTAGTAAAAGTACATGGGTAAACAAGAAAATTATAACTTAACAGTTATATGAGACGATTATTGTATTACATTACAGTGTACAGAAATAATGGCCACGGCTGTACTTCAACAGGCTGAGCATATCTCCCGATTGGGGTATATACCCCGAATGAGCTAAAACAGCCCGATGGCACTAAAACGTAAACAATCGAAAGTACAATTTTTAAATAACGTTTTTTTTTCAAAGAAAAAGCGCAAGTTAAATTTTCATAGAATATTTATCTGATCTATACAGACCTGATAAAAACATTACTTTCTGGTTTTCCAGCTGGTAAAAAAAAATCACCAACAAGATATTGACATGAAATTTGCCTTACAATAATTTAAACATACTCAGTACACTGAAAAAAAATAACATGCGCTTATTTCTTACAAAAGATATTAAAAAAAATTGTATTTTTCTATTGTCCTTTCTTGCATATTCATTATTTAAAACTGACGTCATCTTACGTATACCACCGCTCTATCTCCCATAACTAACTCACTGTTACTGCATGGAAAAGACACTAAAATTTCCAGACTAAAAATTATGTAGTCTGACAGGGATTTAATTTTTCGTAACTACCACCATTTTGGCTTTTTTGTACATGTCAACATGTTTGGTTCGGACTGAATTCCTTCATTGTTTATAATTATGAGTGAAAACATTAAATTATAATCAAACCTTTCAAATAAAACCTGAAAACCAAGCGAAATCGACCGATTAACGGAAAATCAACAGTTGTCAAACTTTTGACACTTGTTTTTGTACTGATAAATTACGGCTTTCGGATAATTTGCGGGTTTTCCCCGAGGTATGAAGGTCTTAATTAAATATTCAAATTATTCTGTTATCCGGCAATTCCGTTTTTAATCATTTCTAAAGCGATATAAATCGGCACCATTCTTGGGCTGATTTAGCGCTTCATAAATATTCATTAGATTCATTCAAGGGACGCAACTCTAATTGATTTTGCATTGCTAATGTAGGTCATCACCGTGGTCGCTATTATAAAGCCCAAAAATCGTTAATACAAACAGGCTATACTCTGTAGCCACAATGCTATCAATATATCAATAATATAGTTTCTTCGGCCATTCATAAAAATACAACAACTCACCTAAGAAGATCGATAGAACGAATTCTAGTGGAACTCCGGTTCCAATATGGCGACTGTTCCGCAGCAATATAATAACAAAAGCGCGAAACTGACATCATAATCCATACGTTTTATAACATTGTAGCGACTAACTACTGGCTTCGGCAGATAACACTTCATTATCGAACAAATCAAATAGAAACACGCATTCGCTACACTGACGTCATATATACATTTGTATCAGTGCTACAGCATTGTAACTGCTTCTATTACCTTATCCACATAACGCTTTGTTGCATCGTACTAAAGTTTAAAGGTCATTTTGTCCGTTTTAGTAATACAAAAGACGTATATCCATAGTAATTAATGTTAATAAATATCCAAAAATAACTTTCGTCTCGAAAACTGAAATTGGAGGACTGGGGCACTACTGCGCATATTAAGAAATGTTTTAAGAAAACATATATCAACCCTGATCAGATCAGAGGTGAACTGATTAGCAATGATAACCTACACATACATTAAAAGATGGTAGTAACATCTTAAAATAGAAATATTGCACATTATATACAATAAAATTTTGCATATCACAGTACTTTACCAGTATAAAAGTTGTTCCTCGTTTTCAATATAGAATAGCAGGTTTTGGCAGTGAATTTAACAATTGCATCATTTGATAACATAAATTTCATTTTATCATTATCTGAGAGAAAACTAAAACCATTATTAACTGCATTAGCTTCCACATACAACTCATTTCTAATATTATCATAAGCATGACAATGTAATAACACATGAGATTCATTTTCAATAGTTTGTTTACAGACTGGACATAATCGTAACTGCTCAGGTATGTTTTCATATCTCCCGGTTTCTAGTCTAATGGGAGCTACCCCACATCTAAATTTTGCTAGAGCTGACCTATGTTTAAAACTCATTGGCATATTAATATACTGTTCAGTCTCATAGTCGGTCTTAAACATAGAGTATGTTCTCAATTTATTTCTACCTCTGCCAGACGGTCCAACTGGGTTTTGAACATTAGCCTTCCAAGAAACAATAAATTTATCCCTAGTTAATTGTTCAATTTCAGCACTTAATTTCCTCGATGTCATGCTCGTGCTAGCATTAGACCAATTTGCAAACTTAATATCAGAAAAATGATTTTGTACAATGTAATTCCAGTTTCTGCAAATTCTACTACATTTCATATTACAAAAATCGAATACTTTGTAGTTTAATCTACTACGGTTCATATTCTTTAATCTGTACCAGATCTGAGAAACAGACCTCTATTGTTTCACTTGAGGTGGGCTCCAGGCAATCTCACCATAAAGAGTACTGTTGGGTGTGTATTTACCAGTCCCCAAAAAGAACATGAGGGCCCTATGCTCAACAGCATTTATACACGAAAACGATTTGGTTCCCCAAACAGAAGCTCCATAAGCTATTACAGGCCAAACTGTAGACTCATATAGTTTCTTGAAAACTGTGTAGGGCATCCCCCCCAGGGATTTACTTTTATTAACAAACCCAGGGCTCTACCAGCACTTTTGGCAACACACTTTGCTGTTATCTCAAAATTTAGATACTCATCCCTCAAAAGTCCAAGGTAAGTATATTTATCTACGACACTTAGGGAATGCTCACCACACGTGAAAGCATATGTAGTTCTACTAACAGAATTTGGTCTGAAATGAATCACATTACTTTTTGTCGAATTAATGATCATAGTATTCTTAGAACACCACTCACTTAAAACGTTAAGCATAAACTGGAGATCGCCTTCATTACTGGCTAACAAAACAATGTCGTCTGCATATAATAAAATACAAATTTTCTCGCCACCAAAATTAACACCTTTATCGGTAGCCTTGATACTAATAGCTAAGTCATTTACGAATATGTTAAACAATAGGGGTGACAGAGAACACCCTTGACGTAAACCGCACTGTACTGAAAACCAGTATGTAAAAAGTCCTTTAATTCTAACACTTGATGTAACATTGTTATACAAAGATTTGACTGCTTTAAGTATTTTACCATTCATACCATTATTATCAGTAGATAACTTCTGCCATAAAACACTCCTGTTAATAAAATCATACGCCTTTTTAAAATCTATAAAAGCACAAAATATTGACTGTTTTAATTTCTTTCTTGTGTCAATAATTCTTGTAAGAGACTGAATATGGTCAACAGTGTTTCTCTGTTTTCTAAACCATTCTGCTCATCGACTAAGATATTCTTATTTTCAACCCATGCTGATAATCGATCATTAAGAATTGAACAATAAATTTTATACATGGAACATGATAACGCAATACCTCGATAAGTTAACGGATCTAGGGGTTCAGAACAACCAGACTTTGGAATAGGATTAATTATTATATTGTTCCATTCTGAGGGGATAACTCCTGTCTCAAAACAAACATTGTATAGTACATGCAAGAATGATATGCTACATTCATTTTTAAATATCTCTATAGGAAGATTATCAATACCACAAGCTTTACCTAATTTAGCTTTTTTAATGGCTTTTTCAACTTCAAACAAAGATATATTTCTGTTTAAGAATTCACAATCATTATCATTACTTTGGTTATTTGTAGTAGTTGACTGATTATTTACAATCATATTACTTCTATCTAAAAACAGTTTACTAAAATCATTCCTCCATTTCGCAAGTACAGTGTCAACATTATTGGAAACGGAACTATCTTTACAAATAACTTCCATTGGTATAAAATTTTTCTTTGATTGAGCAACACCTATCCTACCTATAGTTTTCCAGAACTCTTGTTGATCATTCTCACACTTAGAAACTAAATCATTTTGAAAAGAAACCCAATACGCTCTCTTGCTTTTCTGAACCTCCTTATCAAAATGCTTTCTCGATGAAATAAAATCAAATTTAAGATTTCTTTTAAGAGAGACTTCTTTACATTTCAGCCATTTACTTTCTGCATCACACATGATATTCCATAGATTTGATAAAGTGTTACTCCACCATGGTTTACCCAACTTTCTTTTTTTGTTGTTATAGGAATTTTTAACAGTGACATATTTATATTGTAGTTTTTCTAGCATTTCATTTTTTAATATCGAACATAAGTCAGTGTAGGCTTTATCAATATCAGTTTGACCTCGTAAGGTTTGTTCCAACAGATAAAAAGTATCATGCAGTGATTGCACGACATCATCACTGTTCAGGAAACTGCCAGTAATATTTTTCACATCATATTTCATTAAACTACCATTTCTATTTGGCGGCTGTGGTTCATTACATTCTACACCAATAGCATTACATAAACTTGAAAAATCAAACACCCATGATAAAACAGAATGATCTGGTATTGATGTTGGCATAAACCCATTAACAGAGTGAATCTTTGATATCAATTCAACACTTCTTGTTACAGAAAAATTACTATATAAAGGCAAAAAGTCATGTTGTATCAAACAATAATCAACAACTGAACAACCCTTTACTGAGATAGATATATAATCATTCTTTATACTGTTTCTACCATTTAAAATACACTTGTTACTATCAATGAGAAAATCTATCAGTTTATCCGCATAAAAATTACTTGTAAAATCAATCACTTCTCTCTCAGGGAGATCATCAACACCAACAATTATATCATCTAATCCACCAACTCTGCTATTAAAGTCTCCGCAGACAAGTAATGGACCAAAATTTTGATACGAGTAAACATCGGTCAGCAAAGTATCATAAAAATTATTAACATCCACTTGTCTTGAAGAGTTATTTGGAGGTAAATAACAAACACACGTACAAAAAATGAAATCAGAGAATTTGTCTTTAAATTTAAGCCACAGTATACCTTCTATATTATCATTTAGTACATCTATATCAAACAAATCTACTAAAGATTTCTTAATAAGAAAACCTACTCCCCCAGACCCTGCCCTAGCATTAACATGTAAAGTTTTTCTATTGTTGCCATACCATACATAGTTTTCTATACTAATTACATTGTCAGCAGTTAGATGTGTTTCAGAAAGGCCTAAAATGTCAAAATTTAACATGTTTACACAGTGTTTTCTCAGAATAAAATTGTCACTGTCCTCAAAGGAGCTCCATCCATTGACATTCCAAAACCCAACGTTTACCTAGTATTTCCCTTTTCGACCATTCCAAGAACTTTGACCCCTCCCTGAACCTCTTTGACCATGACCTCTTCCTCTAGAACCTTGTTGACCTCGATGATTTCCTCTAGATTGAATGTTCTGAGAGTTATTTCTGTCATTTTGATTTTGTGATACACTATCATGTGCCTGAGCACCACTATTGGGATTATTATGCCCATGTCTGCTGTTGTTACTATTATGTGCCCGAGCACCACTATTGGGATTATAGTTCCCACGATAATCAGTATTCACATTCACAATTCTGTTGCCTTGAACAGAAAGACGACCACCTTTGTCGATAGCATTTACAACAGCTCTCATATTGTTGGTTGACATACGTTCTTCCTTGGTCTGGTCCGGGTGTACGAAGACATCTTTATAGACTGATTTATTGAGGTTTGATTTATTTCTCAAAACTTTTTTAACATCGTCTTCATTATTAAAAGTAACTACCACAACTCCAGGCAGAGGTGATTCAGTGTTTTGATTTGGAAGTCTACGAGCCGCTGTTACTTGAACGTCACTGACCTTCATATGATCTTTTATTATCATGTTTACTTTTTCCACCAATTGTTCATGTACTGACTCCGGTATTTTCCTGAATATAACATTAAGTTTCTTTCCCTCTTTCTCTGAGTTAGAACTTGGATTAAGAGTTTGAACAACATCTGTTAGACTGTCCACTTTTCCAGTCAAAGTATCTATGTCGGACGACATATCTGCTCTGATTGTGTCAATCTTTTCATCAACTGACTTGTGTACACGCTTCATTTTTGTACTTACACGTCTGTCAAGAAGTTGTGCAACCTTATCAGATAGCCGCTTTTCCAGTACCAATTCTAATTTGTCAATGCGTTTGGTTAAATTAGTATTTACAGTCTTTATTTCCATCACAATCCCATCAAGTCTGTTGAGAATTACATCAAAATTACTTGAATTTATAAAATTTACACTTTCAGTAGTGTTCTTGTTTTCCTTCTGTGGAGTGTGTCCGTACAAAGCACGCCGTGCATTTGCCAAAATATTCTTATGGTTATTTGCTTTCACTTTCTTCATGTTCATACTCTGGATGCCTACTGTTTCTGTATCTGAGAAATGACGTTTCTTAGCTGATCTTGAAACAGGACCACTGTTAACAGGTTGATGTAAATATTTTGGAAATTGGTGATGGTTGATGTTGAGCCATGGCCCCGAAGAAATTCAACAGAACAGAACAGAACAGAACAGAACATATCTTTTATTTCACCCAGGTATTTAACAATACAACATGGGGTTATGAAAAATATAAACACATATATTACAATAGTTCCGGTTTCCAACAAAAAAGAAGAAATATTGGGATAGTTTTTACTGGTAGAGAGGGGAAGCTTTTTCACTTTTACTAAAGAAAAATCTATCTTAGTTTCTTACGGTATTAATGCAGATACATTTCCAAATAATTAAATCTAGATTTATTGATTGTTTTGATAATAAACAAATCTGCACGCTTAGTTGACCTATATTGTTATCGTGGGAGTTGATGTATTAATAAGACGCACGATAATCCCGTGCAGAAAAGTAGTCCGGTCGCTTGAATGAAAATTTGTATTAACATACGGTGGATTGATTTCATTGAATAGTTGACTCAGTTTATTACCTGGTGTTTGATTTCACGTGCTAAAAAAAAGGTGTGTTATATGAATGAAATTCCGTAGTATTGACAATAAATTCGGAGTGGGATTGTTAACAATTAATATAAAAGGAAATTGGAAATTAAGTGTGCTGCAAAATTTCATTACAGGATAATGATAATGATAATAATGATAATGCTAATAGATTACACAGAGTGAGTATTGATGCATGTTTTTATCTTAGATAAAGGAAATTCATGGTTATTAATATGAAGAATATGCATATGAAAATACAAATTTAAACAATAACAGGAGAGCATAGGTATACATTTGCTGTCTATTCGTGGTGACAAAGGTTGATAATTTAATATCGAAATAAATGCGTATATGCGGGCTCTGTTTTATTTTATTGTTGACATAATAATTCTGATGAATTTACATAATGATTTCAAAGTAAGAATATCTGTACTTGAAAGAATTTTCTTAAAACAGTAATCACTATTTTTAATTATACTGGAGCTAATTAAGTTATGTCTGGCCTGCTGGAAAAAATCACATTTAAGGAGATAGTGTTTCTCGGAGCCAATTTCTCCACAGTTAGTGACAATACATTTCCTATCAATGAGTCTCGTTCCATCCCACCTGCCCGTCTCAATAGGTAATTTATGATTTGCGGTTCTGTACTTAAAAAGTGCGTAATAGTCTGAACGTGGTAGTAAAGTGAGATATTTTTCAATCCCAAAACTGTTTTTAAAACTCTTATATACTCAGCAAAAATAGAAACGTCCCTCCATATTTCAGGAAAGATTTATCGAAAACCAAAAGGGTTACTTTTATGAATCAAAATAGAAAAACAAGTTCATTCATTTCTGTATTAAACCAATTAATTGCATCTGGCTATCTTGTTAACTTTTCGAGAGATAACCGGTCAAGAGAGGTAGGGGTCAAAATCAAAAATCACAAAAACTCAGAAAGGTGTTATTGAATGTTTAGAGATGGAATTTCAATAAGAAATGTGGCACATCCAGTAAATCTCGTTAGTACCGAGTGTGGCCACCATTTGCATGAATGCATGCAATGATCCTACGCCGCATCGACGTAACGTAACGCAATACCAGTGCGTTGGGCAAATTCCTCCATTCCTGTTGTAACGCCCGTTTAAGATCGCGAACATTGTCAATCTGATGGTAAGCTCGTGCTTTGCGGCCCAGCTGATCCCATGTGTGCTCAACGGGGTTGAGATCCGGGGAAACCGTGGGCCATGGCATGACGTTGACATTGTTTTGCTGCAAGAATTGAGTGGTGACCCTGGCTACATGAGGGCGGGCATTGTCCTGCATCAATGTTACACCAGGACCATGCTGACGAATAAATGGTAAGGCATATGCATTTAGCACGTCTGCAACATAACGCTGTGCATTAATGTTGCCCTGTACAAAAACCAAATCTGTCTTCCGGTTTCCCATGATCCCACCCCAGACCATTACGCTCCCTCCCCAAACCTGTTCTTCTCAACAATGCAACAATCGGCGAATCTTTCATTTTTACGCCTGTATACCCGTAATCTTCCGTCAGCATGACTAACTGTGAACCGAGATTCATCGGTGAACAAAACTCGGTTCCAGTCAGCCCTTCTCCAGTTCAGATGACGTCGCGCCTATAACAGCCTGGCAGCACGGTGACGTTGGGTCATTATCTGACCAGTGTACGGGCGGCGTGCCCTAATTGGTTGGGCGTTACGACGCAACCGGTTGCGAATGGTCTACCCTGAGACACCGTATTGACTAGCAGTGACTGTGGCTGCCAATTGACGTTGACGTAAGTGCGTCAACGTAATGAAACGATCGGCTCTTGTCGTCGTTACACGAGGCCTACCAGGTCGCTGCCGGTCGTGAACAGCTCCAGTCTGCTACTACCGGGCTGCAAGACGATCAATCGTCTTCCGACAGCACCCGAACCGACGCGCGACTACCCTGGCGGACATCCCACCCGCAAGCATCCCAATTGCCTGATTTCGCTCGTTTTCGGAAAGCCGTGGCATATCGAAAACAGTGAAAAATTAAAGAAAAAATTTAATTTTCAGAATAGCCCCTATCGCATGAATGGTACGACATGAACTGAATCAACATATGGATGACATGTATAGCGTGCACGTGCAAAACGTGCAAATGACCGTTCCGGTTACTGGCCGATATGTAAACCGTGCGTATCGGGTAAACTGTACACGATCGTATTCTGAACATCGCCAGGGTTTAAAATACATGTACATTGAACATGTAGCAACTACACAGACAAAGCTTCACCGGCTATAAAACAGGGACGTTTCTAGTTTTGCTGAGTATATATTAAACCTTTGTTGGACTGACTGAGTTGTTCGTACCAAGATTGCTTTCACCTGCTTATGGATATTTGACAGAGTAACATTTTTCTGATTTATCCAGACATCTGTCATTCCAACTGAATTAAGAATGTTTCTGATTTCCTTTAGCCATTTAAACTCGTTAACAGTATCATTTAGCATATAATCGTACATTTTAAGTGACAGTTTTTCATCTTTACCCACCATTAGCCGGTTCCAAAATGGTATCATTCGTGATTTGATAATAATTGATATTGGGTACCTTCCTAATTCACCATAAATCATATACATTGGTGTACTTTTCCTAGCTTTGGTAAGTTTTCTCAAAAAGTCATTGTGAACTTTCTCTATAATACCGAGGTTCTCGTAGGCCCATATTTCTGCTCCGTAGGTTAGTATTGGTAAAACCGTGTGATCAAAAAGTTTCAGTGTTAAGTCAATAGGTAAGTCTGCATTATTAGACTTGGTAAATAGATGATACATTGCCTTAGTTGCTTGTTCTACGACATGTTTGCGCGCTTTTAGGAAAGAACCGTTACTCGAAAAGGTAAGTCCAAGATAGTGGTAGTTGTAAACTATATAGAATCATCTGATTGCATGGAACTATTTGAGTTGCTGCGACCCAGTACATCGGTGCTCACCCGCCGTGGTGGATTACTGCGCGCACGTGGTTCACGTTTTTTTTCGGCTTTACTGTTTACAACAGCTGGTGAATGACAGTGTGTTAGCCGACTGCCTTGCATAATGGTACTCCAATCTGGGAATGCATTACGTACAACCTTTCCGTCCTGAATAATTTTAGCAGGATAAGCCAAAGTGATTTTGCTGTTAGTGTATTTAGTTCGCCTTTGTTTTAGCACCGTCCATAGCCTTTTTCGAGCGTTTGCAATTTCTTGCGGAAAGTCCCTGTTAATATTGTAACTTGTGTTTCTAAGTTTATTTGCATTTGCCAATATATTTTGAATGTCTGAGAAGTCTCTAAATGCCACAATGATTGGCCTGTTCGAACCACGTTTAAATTTGCCTAAACGGTGAGCTCTTTCCATAACAGTAGAGGATACTCTTAAATTTGTTTGAAGAAGGTCGTTGACCTTTTTATAGCCATACGGCAGAAAAAGTGTCAAGCGTATATCAGCAGGCAATCGATAAGTTTTGGGGATTAGGAGTTTACGGAAACAACTACGGTTCGGTAATATCCGTAAATATCGGTCAGGGTCATAAATCATTGATTATCGATTGTACTGGAATATTGCCTAAGGGAGATATTGAACTTGACGCGTAACTTTTGTGAAAATCTTATGTTTTAATTTTTATCATTTCTACCAGAAGATAAAGAAAATTCAGCATTATCGTTCACATTACTTGCAATTAATAATAATAATAATAATAGTAATGTTTTAACTAGTGAGCACTATTTCATTACAGTCACATCATCAGTCATAAAAATAGTCACAGAATAATCCAAAAGCTACAAAATTCGTGAATTTTGACATAATAATGAGAATGAATCTATAGTGTGCACTTGATTTTTCATAATCGGCTAATCCCTTTACACGTGCGTAACGTTTGCTCGTGAGAATTGTTTAAAATTGTAGACCTATTATTTTCAAGTACAGAGAACAGTTTCCTTTCAGAATATCAAATAGATTTTACATACTCTAGTAAACGCTTGATGTTGAATGCCTTAAAAAGTATGTGATTTTTCATCACATGGCTTGAAAATATAATTAACATTTTAGAAGAAATAAGGATTTATTGTAGGAAAAAAACTTTTCCATTTCTGCAGTAGAATAATACCTGTCACATTTTACAGATTTTGTCATTAATACTCTGCACACAGATCAAACCTTGCGTGTTTCTTTTTTCTTCTCTTTTTGTTAATGTAATAATCAGCTTATTTCTTCGGGAAGAAATGAAAGACAAAAGATACGAGTAATAAGACTACCTGGTTTTGACCTGTGTATTATGAAAACTAGCTTTGGTCTGGAAGAAACTATGTTGACACCTATAAAATGAAACCAATTTCAGCGGAGCGAATTCTTGCCTTTCACTCGAGACAAAGAGAAATGTAAAACAAAATATAAAGTACCCGTGCAAGTGTTTCGAAATAAAAATGCATGCATAGTGAATCTTTTATGTGTTGCAAATTAACATCAAAAGCTAAATAATATTATTGATAATTATACTGAAAATTTCATGGATCTTCGCTATAAAGACAATATCATGTATATCCGGTTTCAATGAAAGGTTTTGCCTTTTTATGAACAAAAAACTGAAGATTCTAACCCACTTTGTATTTTAGTGTAAAACAAAACCCAATATACAACGTTTTAAAGATCATGGTAAATGTTACGTAATGTCCGGCCATAAAACTTATCGATGGCCTGAAGCAGTTAGATCAATCATTCGGAAGTGTTCGGCCAGCATTACGGAAGCAACCGAGCTCCGATCGTAAAAATGAAATTATATACCTGTTAAACAAAACCTTAAAAAAAGACCATTCTCTTCTTTCTTTATTTTTATATAAAATATATCACTTAAATGGAGAATGATTGTTTTATTCAATCCCGTTTGTGATTCTAAAATAAGTGTTATAGTTTTTGAACAAATTGAAGATAAGCTGCAAAATTTTCACTTAAAATTGTGACATTTTGGGCGTTTTACTATATATTATATAGTAAAACGACGGGTAGAGCTTTTAAGTTAAAAAAAGACCAAACAAATAAAGTCTCAGAAAAATAAAAAAATATTGATAAAAAAGGGGAAATGTTATATTTCATCATCCCGTTTGTGATTTTAAAATAACTTTATTAGTTAAAATGTTATCGTGAGTTAATGACAGCGCTCCTATACAAACCTATAGTAAATTTGTGGCGTGTATTGGCCCTGGCTGTGACACTTTTTCTGCCACATGAATCTTCATCCTTTTCTTCTTCGAAACCACCGAATATAAGGTTTTTCCTTCTAGCTTCTGCATCAATCGATTTGTATTCTAATAATGTTAGTCTTTCGTCATGTTCACTTACTTGATTTTCAATATTAGTTAAAGGCAATTGAACAGGAATGTGGGGTATTCACCACAGGGGTTCAGTCAGCCATGCGAATTCACAGCGAATTCACAGCGAATTCACAGTAGATGTCAATTAACATGACTGGTCACTGGTAGACTAGCTTCTGTTTATCATATTCAGCTACTGTATAACTTCCTTACATTATGTACAGATAATGTAAGAAAGGGATGTTAATTATACATTAATTTTAAGACCTTCATAAGATGTTATTATTCTATTTTATCAGTTACCTTTTAGGTACGTAATTCCCAGTCAAATACGATTATAAAAAAATCAACACTTACAGTTATTATATCAAAATTATTTTCTTATATGACAGAAACATAAACTATTTTGTTTACTTTTAGATTACTGAAAAATAACTGTGATTTCAAAGTTAGATTGAGTAATGTTTTAAATACTCAATCAATTACTCTTACAACAAACCAATTATCACTAAGATTAGATGTTACACTTGATACATAAGAGAAATTTAGTTTTAGCTTATTTTACAGTTAGAAGATTCTTTATAGATCAAAAATGCATTCAGGCCACACCACAGGAAGGTGCTTAATTCCTTGAGCATATTAACTTTCTCAGTATAACTTTAAAATTACAGTTTACTGCATTTATCTAAAATATTTTTCATATCCTGCAATAAAAGTAAAATATCATTATTATATAAAACAGTTCATATAAACAACAGGAAATAAGTTATAAATCAATTATCTGTACAAATCAATAAAATTTATGGTTCTACTGTTGTACTACATATCAAGTCTACTGACACACTGCTGGACCTAATCAGAGAGGATTAAAACTGATAAGGGGCAATAAAACGATTAAGATATTTGACCACCTGCGGTTTGGGGTGGGGGGGGGGGGGGGGTCACTTATGAAGGACATTTTAATTGTCTTTAACTTTTCTTGCACTTGTAAACATTTGTCAATTTTTAATTCGATGTCCGCCATTTTCATTTCTGACGTGGTGACTTTCTCAAATAAAACAACTATTTTATCGTCTAAAGCCAACTGTCTAAATTCATCGATGTGTATACCTGCTCCACTCGTTCCACCAGTGCTTTTCCTGTTGCGTTTTCTACGATTTTCAGCTTTTGACCAGTCACTTTCTTCATTCCCACTGAACACATTTTCATCAGTGTCCACGTCACCAAATATTGAGAATCTGTTTGTAGCCATATATCCAAGTCACTCCAAATTAGTCCAATTTTTGCTTTTCTTAACACTGCTAAAAAGTTAGTTAGAACAGATGGCAAGGCTTTTAACTACTTTATAATTTATTTTGACAGTCTATATTGAAAAATAACTTTGAAAATATTGCACCGAGAAAATGCCTGCCATCACATCTTGACCGGAACCGGAAAAAAAACATGTAAAGGGGACCCATTCTAACTTTCGTTGTTTGACTAATTAAAATGCATTCGTTTTATCACCGCATTGAACTCACAATTAAGTTATGATAATCTTTAATAAAATATTATTACAGATTGTCTAAATCACAGTATTAAGGTTTTTGCCGCCACACGAAGGAAACGCTTACTTTTGGCGCAAATTAGTCTATAAATACCTATCTAGACATGCAAATAAATGTACACCAAAAAAGTAATCAACTTGGCCAATAATTATATAAACGTTATATTATAACCACGGTTTCAATAATGTCGTGATATATTCCATATGTCCCCACCTTTAATTACATATCAGTCAGTCCCTTTTGTTCCTGCATAAAACTGAAGTTTTGAAATAAAAGGTACGAGTTGACTACAAAATGTACGAGTTGACCAATTAGGGTACGAGATGACTCAGGTACGAGTTAACTTAGGTGCGAGTCGATCCAAAGCTTCTGATTGAACAACACAACACCACATCTACTGACTGACTTGTAGTATAAAAACTTTACACTGACGTTAATGTTATCGAATAATTTGAATCGATTAATTAAAGTCACTGTCTAAATTCGGTCTAAATATAGGTACGTAGGACAGTTTATGAAATATTGTTACTATTTTTAGAACACGCACAATTACTAACGACAACTCTATAGAAAATAGAATGTGTCTATAATATTCATCTCAGAAGTTCCTAATTTTTTCAACGATGAGAGACACATCTAATTTACGAACGACAACTCGTGCGTTCAAGAAAAAAACAGACTGTGTCTACAGTATTCATCTCAGAAGTACCTGAATTTTTCACTGAAGAAAGACGCATATTTTCGATCTAGTGCTTAAGTCTCCATGCACCTTTTACTCACCACGTATTAACAAGTCAAATGTTTGAACGCCGCCAAATGGAGTGGGGGTTGCGATAATTAGTAATTTGGATTTAATGTATGGTGATTAACCAAACCTAATCTTTTTGCACTCTAATTTTGTATAAGGCTGACCATTTGTTAATGTTTAATGCTAAAAAAGATGATTCTACGTCAAGTCTATAGGCATTGTTTCCTCTGTATGGAAATTGGCTGCTGTCACATTATTGAATTACAAATCATTGAAATAATTTTTTTTTTTTATTTTCCTAAGTCTATAATTCTAACATATAAATTTGCTTCAATTTATATTATTCTTGTACGAAAGAAAAATTATTTCCAAGATATAAAATAATTTCCCCCCCGCCTATATAAAATAAAGAGAGTTAGTTCCACTCCGGCGAGGTTTCGATCTCTGATCTCTCGCGTGCCAAGCGGGAATACATTGCACTGCGCTACCGAGGCATCGAGTTTCATAGCGTATAACTTCGTTATTGACCAATACAGACGTTTATTTCGGAATGGCGGTACAACTTTATGTAAACAAACGAATTTAACTTCCCAGACAATTTAAATAAGAAGTGGACACATCATAAACTTGGTAGTTTCGTAAAGTATATTCAAATATCTGTAGAAAAAGATTTCAAAGTCGGTTTAAAAGACTATCTTCAGCCGCTACCCGTCGGCAGAATCTCAGTCGTTCGTAGTCATTCGTTTAAAATCGGCTATTTCCGTAAAATTTAGACTCGGCTATTTCCGTAAAATTTAGACTGAAAAAGTGAAATTCATTTTCTATTAAATTCATATTACAGTGTCTACATGTTCTTTCTTCCCTAGGTGTATTCGTGTGCCTGCCTTTTTCAATTTCCAAATTGTGAGACGATAGTCTAAATTTTGTCAATGCAATACTATATTTATTTATATTTACATGTTTTAAATATTCTTCAAATTCGAATTCATGCTTATATAGGCTATATGTTTCGAGTCTACTGGAATTGTTTATATTGGCATACCATCCTTGTTTATATATATCTAATATTCTAGTTTTAATTATATTAAAGTTAATCAAATTATTCACATAATCCTGATTAATCCATAAGTTTGACATTCCAATCTCATTTAAAATAGTTTTTTTTGGTTCTCAAGGTTTGCTTTTTATATATTTATACACGAGCATTTTTGTGTTTTACATACCATGCCTTTTGTTAACCAGGTTTTCCGAAGGAAAAATCCTGGTTATTAGATTGGGGTATGTCGGCGGGCGGGCGGGCAGGCGTAAACAATTTCTTCTGTGCGCAACTCCTCCTACATTTCTCAACGGATTTCAACCAAACTTTCACAGAAGTATTGTCATGAAGTGCCCTGGCGCATATATTCCGGGTTTTGTGATTTGGTCATTTTTGACAGAATTATGGCCCTTTGTTTTTTTTCACATGTAATTCTTCTGTGCGCAACTCCTTCTACACTTCTCAAGGGATTTCAACCAAACTTTCACAGAATTGTTGTCACCAAGTGCCCTGGCGCATATTGTCTGGGTTTTGTGATTTGATCATTTTTGACAGAATTATGGGCCTTTGTTTTTTTCCACATAATGTAATATATATAGAGAAATACTCTTCTGTGTGCAACTCCTACATTTCTCAAGGGATTTCAACCAAACTTTCACAGAACTATAATTGTGAACTAAAGAATTTTGAATATATAATGTTCTGCCCCTGGTCGTCCGTCCGTCCGTCCGTTAGCAATTTTGTGTCTCCTTATTTAAGTATATATAAAAGGGAGAATACTCTGTTATTATAAAAGGGAGAATACTCTGTTATTACTGTCTATTTTTAGAATAGATTACCAGTCCTGTATACTTTGGAGTATTCTGTTACAGTAAGATGACAAAATTTCTCATGAGACCAGCGGTTCAAACCCCACACAGAGCAAGTTTTTTTTTTTTTTTTTTCTTTTTTTTTTTTGTAATTTTTGCCTGAATTATGGCCCTTTGCTTTTTTTCCACATATGTTATATATAGAAGAATACTGTCACGTGCCCACTTCCTCCAACATTTCTCAAGATATTTAAACCAAACTCTCACACAACTGTTGTCATCAAGTGCCCTCGTGCATATTGTCTGGGTTTTGTGTTTGGATCAATTTTGCCTGAATTATGGCCCTTTGCTTTTTTTACACATGTAATATATAGAAGAAGACCTTTGTTTCTTTTTCACATTATGTATATCTACTGACTTTAAAACACATTTGCGCTCGGCCAGCAGACTGGAAAATGAAAACCTGGTTTTGTGACAATTTCCTGTCACTTGTTTCCATTGCGTGTGTTAGAGATTCACCTAGCAGGGATTACTTTTATTTACACTGTCCTGTGACTTTGGAACATGGTGGGGGTAAGAGTGAGGTTGGGTGCGCACCATAAACCGGTTTAAGCTCCCCAGTGGTGTTTTTGCCACTGACCGTTCCAAGGCGGTGCCCCACTGTGTTCCTTTTATTGTTCGTTTTGTCCTCGTGTGTTTGCTTTGTGTGCTAGTGTGTGTTGGTAGTGTATGTTTGTGTGTGTACATGATTGTGTGTGTGTGTGTGTGTGTGTGTGTGTGTGTGTGTGTGTGTGTGTGTGTGTGTGTGTGTGTGTGTGTGTGTGTGTGTGTGTTGGTGGTGTGCACTTCTGGGTGCTGTGGGGCTCGTTTTGGGGAGGCTGCGTTTTTGGTGCGTGGCGTTCCCTGTTTGATATTATTTTTGTTTTTAACTTGAAAAGGCCAAATATTTCCGTTATACGATATATTATTAGTAGCATCTTGTTTAAGCATTTTGTATACATAAATGGAGAAATCACATGAAAAGAATGTTTCAAAACGTCTGCTACTAAGCCGTCTATTCCACTGCTTTTGTTATTGTTTTGAGAGAAAACAGCACTTTCGATTTCTGCGAAAGTTATTTATCTAAATCTTCAAGTGTTAACATATTATTTGTATTAGTATATTCATTTGTTGTATCACCACTATATAAAGTTTTAAAATGGTCATATAATTTACTTATATTCAGATCTACCGCAGATGCAGGCGTGTTAGCAAACTGTCCTTTAATTTTCTTCCAAAACTTTTTAGGCTGTGATTTACTTAGAGCGGATAGTTCCTTTTTTTCTTTCATTTTATATTTAGTCTTATGTATCCGTTTTACGCGGTTATAATATGACTTCGAATATATATAGGTCTCTCTCATTGTAGCATTAGTTTTATTTCTTAAAAATGCATTTTTGGACTTTTTAAAGTGCCTTCTAGCAGAAAAACATTCGGCATTGAACCAAGGCTTTTTGTTCGAATGTATTTTGTTATTTTCTAACTTTCGCGAACATCCAAAGACTTTTTGGGAACAATAATTTATAAGGTATTTATAAAAGAATCCGTAATATCAACGAGATCGTCACTGTTTTTAACCTGTTCGTAAGTTTGTCAAATTTGTGTTTTTCATTCATCAAAATTTGATGAAAATCATTTATTTTACATTCATCCCATTTCAAATTGCTGGAGGATCGATTGTCTCTGAACAATACAGTCTGCACACGTACATGTGTAAATATCAGGACAACCCTTGCACGAGTAAAGTTATAAACTGGAGACACAACTGTCCACAAATTTTGACCTTTCACCATTTGTGTAAACTTTACTTTTGAGATAGGAACCCATGTGCTTACATTATGTCATTCAGTGACTATGTTCAACTACCCTATGAAGTATTAAGCTGTGAATCGTAACTGAGAAATGGATTTTGACAAAACTGAACTGAAAATTTATGGTTTGAACAACTTTAAATGTCATTCAAAAGTTATGGGATATGCCCATAAGGTTGATTGTATTGTGCGAATTAATTCGGATTTAACGTCGCACCCAACAGCTAAGGTCATACTGCATCTTCCGGCTTTCATGGAGGAGGAAGACCCTGGGTACCAATTCCCTGTATCATAATGTGGGGTCATTTAGAAACTCCGAGGGTCATACCCTTTATTGTAAAAAAATAAAAGGCATGACTATGTGTTAAAGAAGTTTTATTCAGTTTACTTCTGTAAAACTGCATGTGATACATCACAAAATGGTGGGTAATCAAAGGGTTGGCAAGACAACAGGTGTTTCTCTTTGGATGCTTTCCATTTTGTCACTGCATCTCAAAAGTCAAATTTGTCCACAAAGCGAATTTTTCATAAGTGCATTCAACAATAGACATTAAACTTGGATAGTATTTGGCACACTTAAACCCCTTTAAATAGTGACAGTCTGATCGAAATGACTACAAAATGATCATTAAAATCACTCAGAAAGACGTTTTTGTTTCCCCTATTAAGGTTCGTCGACCATCTCTTGTTGTGCGTCTACGATCTATGATGACGGTATCATAGGAATCAACACACAAAAAAACGCAATGGTACAAAATGCGGGTCGCTCCGAAATCAGACGACAACGACGACGCAATAAGGTCAAAATTAGACATATCCCATACCGGAAGCGTATTTTATCAACATTTTATCTTGCATTTCAAAGCGTTTTGAGAGGTTTTGAGATGTTGTTTTTGTAGTAATTTGATCATACATATTTTAATTGCGTCATAGAAGACGCTCTTTGCTCTTTCTGTTGCGTCATTGACAAAGTGGGTAAAAACCACAGAAAACGCGCTCTCGCGGAAACACTGAATTTAGTGTATCCGGTGTAGCGATACGTATTTCACGGGTCTTACATTTCTCATGTCACACCGGTCTAACGATAAAAACCGCGTAAGAAAATAGTTCTATACAGAACAGATACCTCGTTGATTTAAGTTATAAATTATAAGAAAAACAACAATATAATATTATGCTATTCTGTAATGTTTTGATATTATTCAGATCTGTAACTGTATAATTTTTAAAACAGAGGACAGTAATATAGAGCTACTTTTCGGTCGTATTCAACAAAAAATTGTATTAAGAGTTAGGCCGTAAGGTCTGAAATGCTCTGTTAACTTTGGATACGATTGAATAAATTCAATCGATCCAAAAAGTTTCTGATTTATGTGTATCATCGCTTATTGTCTTTTGGGTCTGTTTGCCCAAAAGATTAAATGTAACACCGGAATGATCAGAAAATTCATTTGGATCGAGTGTACAAAAGTTAGATATACATTGAAAATCATTGATATTTAATATCAGGTAGTCAATTACGCTGTAACCATTTAAGGAATGATAAGTAAATTCACATATGTCTAGGTCATTATGCAATCGAGAATTACCTATAACAAAAGAAGTAGACTGACAAAGTGCAATCAAGCGTCTACCGTGTGGCTATCGGTCACGTGATCTTTAGAAAACACGTGGAGGTATATTTACATTGTTTGACAGATCATTGTCGTTATTAATATAAATGCCAAAATTATGGAATGCGGGTTGGGACATGCCAGACTTGCTAATTGCTACTTGCGGATCGCCAGTTACTTATTGATAAATGCTGGTGGAAACATGCCACTTAGTAATTGCTAATTGACACTTGCTTCTTGCTACTTGTTTATTGCTATAGCTACTTGCCACTTGCTTATTGATCAATGCTGGTTGAAACATGCTACTTGCTAATTGCCACTTGCTTATCGCGGTTTTGCCAATTGTCACTTGCCACTTGCTTATTGCTAAATGCTTGTTAAAACATGCATCTTGCTAATTGCCACTTGCTTATAGTGGTTTTGTCAATTGCCACTTGCTTATTGCCAATTGCCACTAGCCACATGCTTCTTGTCGCATGTTAATTGCCACTTGCTTAATGCTAATTACGGGTTAGGACTTGCTAATTGCCACTTGCTTATTGCGGTTTTGCTAATTGCAAATTGCCACTTGCTAAATGCCAATTGCCATTTGCTATTTGGGACATGCCGCTTGCTAATACTTACTTGCCATTTGCTTATTGCTAGTTGGGACATGTCACTTGCTAACTGCCACTTGCTTATTGTTAATTGCTTGTTGCCTAGCTCTTGCTACTTGCTAAATGCTTATTACCTTTTGCTTGTTACTAATCGCTAGTTGCCAATCGGTTATCGGTATGACTACCGAACATGGATAGGAAATAACGAACATTGGCTTTTATTATTTTATTGAAGTAAAATATTAAGTTTTTGATGTTAAAATGGAACATGCATACCAAAACATATTATATTCAATCACATCCAAGCTTTAAATTTATACAATTTCAAAACGCGTGATCTGATTCATGTTCATGAACATTGAACACGAGTTACTATTAAAAGTAAACAAGACATCTATAATGGTGCATGTATAGATTATATATGTTATAAGTTTATTATGAATTATTAATAATATTTCATACTGAAAATATATTTAATATAAATAATCTTGCAGCTGAAGTCTGAACAAGTTAGATGAGCAAACACCGAGCATGAACCATTATCTGATCATTTTATATTTAAAATATATATTTTTTATTTAACTAGATCAAATTCATACTTTATATAAATTCGTGTTTGTTCTAAATATGTGATATAATACACGTTGTGTATTTGCTCTCGCAATCAAAAGCGTTTGAACGACTCCAAAGGTAACTTGCAAGTAGTAACAAGTGGCAGAAAGCAAATAGCAAGTGGAAATTAGCAAAATGCAATTAGCAAAAAGCGCAATTAGCAAGTGGCAATTAGAAAATGATAATTGGCAATGAGAATATGGCAAGTGGCAACAAGCATGTAGCAATAAGCAAATGGCAATTAGCAAATGCCAATTATCAGGTGGCATGTCCCAAGTAGCAATTAGCAAGTGGCATGTCCCAAGTAGCAATAAGAAAATGGCAGGTGGCAATTAGCAAGTGTCCCAATTGGCAAGTGGCAATTAGCAAGTGGAATGTCCCAACTAGCAATAAGCAAGTGGCAATAACCAGGTGGCATATTCCAAGTAGCAGTTAAGTATAAGCTAGTGGCAATTAGCAAGTGGCATGTATCAACTAGCAATTAGCAAGTGGCAAGTGACAATAAGCAAGTGGCAAGTGACAATTAGCAATAGGCAATACGTAAGTCGCAAATAACAAGTGGCATGCCCAAACCTGCAATCATCAATAAGCAAGTGGCAGTAGCAATTGGCAAGTGCCATGTCCCAACCCGCATTCCATACAAAATCGTTTGGTGTTACTTATAAATTTTTGAACAGCAATAAAAATGGTTATATTATTCTCGTTGGGTAACGGCTGGTTAACAGCCAATTTCTCGGTACAGATTTTGTAAGCTTACAGAGCGCGTAGTCCCAGTAACAAGCCTAGCTGCCTCAAGTTGTATTTTCTCTAATTTATCTTTTTCGTGTAAAGTACAATTATCCCATATACAACCAAGGAGTATGGTTTAGTGTTTTACGTGGAACTGTGAATTTTAATTTTCGCATGACTCCAAGAAGTTTTGATGCAGAGATTATTATGTTATTTATGTGAGTGTGCCATTTACAATTGTCACTCAAAGTTACACCCAAATGTTTATGCGTATCTGTTACAGTTAAATATTTATTGCTAAATTCAAGTATTGGGGGTCTATGGTTACCAAAATATAGGACTTCCGTTTTGTCGGGATTGGATGTTACTTACCATTGTTTGGACCATATTGAAATTTCTCTGAAATCATGGTTTAGAATGTCTTGTAAGTCGTCAACATTCAACGCTGTACTAGCTAAAGACGTATCATCTGCATACCCTATCAAATACCTTAGATATGTCGCAAAATACCATACAAGTATGTTTTTTCGAGTCAAAAGATTGTGCTATTTGATGATATAGATCAATAAGTTGATAAACGGTTGAATGCCAAGACAGGAAGCCCGACTGTTTTTCGTAGATAACGTTATTAGCTTTGAAAAAAATATACATATGTTTATATACACATCTTTCCATAAGTTTACCTAAACAGCTTAATAAAGAAATAGGACGATAAAATTGTTCACAATAAAAAAAAGTTGCGTAATTTAGATTGGGCACTCTGCAAATTGTTATGTAATTAACAAATGCAATTTACCAGTGTGCAATGATGTGTGACAAGTTAGATGACTGGCAGGGGGTCGCCAATTAACAACAAATCATATCGCATCCTTTGTTGTGACTTATGCCTTGGGCTAGATCCACATAAATTCCATCAATGGTTAATTCTATGGTAATTATTAACCATGGCAACGTTTTAAAATGAGATATTGTTTGTGTTATTTAATTTTATTGAATGGATTTTAGAGAGAAGCTAAAGTGTTCCGCAACATGTACGTGACTTTTAGTATATGTATCTGTTTCACATTGATTCAATATAGGGCCTTTACTTTAATTACGTGATTTTTAAAAAAATTATTTGGAATATAAATGCCAGCCCTTTATAAAGACTAGATCTAAAAAACAAATCTGTGTATTTAATAATATCAGACGGTCTTGTAATAAAATACATTTTTGTGACAAAAGTTTCAACATAACATTCTCGTATATAATGTGTTCGACCTGATTTTAGTTAGACCTATACGAGAAAAGTTGTGCACATGGGAAAATCTATATCAAATTAGGACAAGTTTGTAACAAATAAATTATTATACCCCCGCACAACAAAGTTGTAAGGGGGGTATACTGGAATCAGCTTGTCCGTCCGGCCGTCCGTCGGTTTTTTCTTGTCCGCCCAATAACTTAAGATTCCTTTGACCCACACTCTCCAAATTTGGCATGGAGGTTAGTCATGATTAGTAGATGACCCCTATTGATTTTGAGGTCACCAGGTCAAAGGTCAAGGTCACAGGGGCCTTGACTATAAAAAGCTTGTCTGCCCAATAACTTTAGATTCCTTTGACCCACAGTCTTCATATTAGGCACGGAGGTTAGTCATGATTAGTAGATGACCCCTTTTGATTTTGAGGTCACTGGGTCAAAGGTCAAGGTCACAGGGGCCTGGACTTCAAAAAGCTTGTCCGCCCAATAACTTAAGATTCCTTTGACCCACAGTCTTCATATTTGGCATGGAGGTTAGTCATTAGTAGATGACCCCTATTGATTTTGAGATCACCAGGTCAAAGGTCAAGGTCACAGGGGCCTTGACTTCAAAAAGCTTGTCCGCCCAATAACTTAAGATTCCTTTGACCCACAGTCTTCATATTTGGCATGGAGGTTAGTCATGATTAGTAGATGACCCCTTTTGATTTTGAGGTCACTGGGTCAAAGGTCAAGGTCACAGGGACTTTGACTTCAAAAAGTTTGTCCGCCCAATAACTTAAGAAACCTTTGACCCACAGTCTTCATATTTGGCATGGAGGTTAGTCATGATTAGTAGATGACCCCTATTGATTTTGAGGTCACCAGGTCAAAGGTCAAGGTCACAGGGGCCTGGACTTCAAAAAGCTTGTTACCTATTATTAGTTATTACCCTTTGTTACTTTTCCTTTTCCGGAGCATAACTTGAGAACTGCTGGTCTGAATTCAATAAAACTTCATACATTGGTTAAGCACAATGAGAGGAAGTGCAGTGTTCAATAACCATAACTATATCTTGACAAATTACAGAGTTATTGCCGAGAACCATAACTCTATTTTAGTTTTTTTGCAAGATATTTTGTTACTACTAACTTCAGAAGAAGATAAAGCGGTCTTTCGGGGGTATTAATCACATTCAGTGATAGATCTAGTTTATCTTAATATAAGAAACTTAAAGAAAATAATTAAAATATATAGATCATTTTACATAGGCCGAATTAAAAATACATTTTCTGTCTTTTCTTGTCGTGCATGATATTTCACCGAACGTCATTAAACAATCATTTTCAAGAATTTTTAAAAGAAAAATCTGACATAATCATCGCTCAGACATTGAAATAAGTAAACATATATATGAAATGGTTTTTTAACGTTCAAACTTTGTCTGGGCCGAAAAATAAGACTATCTTAAAGCTTACTCCCTAATTAAACTGTGCGGTTGCCAGGTGCTTGTTTTCACCTCGGCAATATGGCGGATAATTGGTAACTACGGAAGTGACGTCATGCCGACCTGATCAATTGCCAGGGCAATTCTTGTCTCCCTTTTTGGGTCGATTGTTAAAATCGACCTAAACTTAACAAAGTATATTGCCCTTACGGCCGAACGCACAACATACAAACAAATAGTTCCATATAAACAGTTGTTAGGCATTATAGCGATTTCTGTTTTCAAAATTATATAGTAATAAATCTAAATAATTTAAAAACATTTCAGAATAGAATAATATTATTTCGTTATTGTTCTTTAAATGTGTAATTAATCGTAAATACTATTAATGCGCGAACGAACGACTTGGACATACAAATTTATTACAACTCGTTTTTTACCAATAACTATATTCGGCGGACATAGAGCAGTTGGTAGAGATGCTGGAAATTGAAATTGCGCTGACTTACTGTGGCAGCCGCGAGTTTGAAACCCATTTAATAGTTTCTTTTTTTACATTTTTCTTCTGTTTTACTTATAATTTTAAGACTTTAAACCATTTTAAATGTTTTACAGCAAACAATCATAGAAAACTTCATTCTTGTCAAACTTATTAAGACATACTGTATACATATTATTCGATAACAGTAAAGTTCAGTCAGTAGTCGTGTCAGGTTTTGCTTGTACAACCAGAATTGGTTTCCTTGGGTTCTTTTGCCTCAACATCAATCATCACCAATTTCTAGAATATTTACATGTCAGTTTTGTTTGTGGGCCCGCTGTGATACTTTGTATCACTGTTTTTCTTGTTCAATTATTAATCTTCTTTGATCTTGCTCATTGTTCAGTTTTTGCCTACAATTTAGGATAGGAATTTATTTTGTATTATTGACACAATACACTCAACCCTATGGGCAAATCCCTAACTTTTGAATGACATTAAAAGTTGTGCAAACTTTGAATTTTCAGTTCAGGTTTGTAAAAATCCACTTCTCAGTTACCATTCACAGCTATGATACTTTATAGGTCGTTGAACATACATGTAGTCACTGAATGCAAAAGGTAAGCACATGGGTTCCTATCAAAAGTAAAGTTTACACATATGTCGAACTCTGTGGACATTTGTGTCTCCAGTTTGTTGATAACTTTACTCATGCATCGGTTGCCCTGATATTTACACATGTGTTCAGAGACAATCGACCCTCCAGCACTTTCAGTCCTTTGATTATAAAGAGGTAAAACAAGAGCAGATTTCCATTTTGAAGGGAATATTCCAGTATTTAAAGATCTATTAAACAGCATACACAAGCGTTCAGAAATTGAAAATCTAACATTCTTTAAAACTCTATGAGATATAGAATCAGGACCTACAGCTTTGTTCGTATCTAAAGTTCCAATAATATTTTCGATATCTGATCTTCGAATGAATACATCATTCAGTGAAGCGTTTGTTTTGCGTTCGAAAGGTGGTAAGACAGCATTAGAATCGTATAATTTAGAACAGCATGGAAAGCATTAATCACCAGACCAATAAAAGATGATATATCTCTTACTTTTACAGAGTATTTCTGAAGCAAAATAGAAGCAGGCTTTTTAATTTTGTCTAGTTTTTGTGGAGTTAAGAATACCATCAAGAGTACTGAATCTAAAATAAATCCAAAAAATGTGATCCTTTGAGTAGGAATACGAACTGACTTCTCTTCATTGATAACAAAACCTGAACTCTGTAACTTTTCAGCCATCACTAACCCATTGGTATAACACAATTCTTTGTCTATATTCATGCTCAAAGAGTCGTCAATATAATATGAGCATTTAATTCCCATTTGCCGAAAAAAAGAGTAAACTGGCTTTAAAACCTGTGTAAAAACAAATGGTGTTGATGAAAGTCCGAAAGGGAGGGAGACAAATTTCCACATGCAGTCCCGCCAAACAAACTTCAAATACTTTTGGCTATCGGGATGTATTGGTATCTAAAAATATGCAGATTTCAAATCCAATGATATAAAAAAATTCATCTTTCTCAATCAATTCTAGAGCAAAAGGGAAATTCTCTTGTTTAAAGTGTTCATAGTGAACGCATTCATTCAACTTTTAGATTGATAACTGGACTAAATTTATTATTTGGTTTTGGTACTAGAAAAATATTTGAAATAAACTGACCATCTTCGTCATGTGATGGCACAATAGCACCGGAATCAAACATGTTTTGAACCTCATGGTCAACAAGTAGTTTTTCTTCTAGAGAAAAATTTATTTATTTCGGCACAAAGGATTGAATGGGTATCTCATCAAAAACAATTTTATAACCCTGAACTGTATGTAGCACCCAACTGTCAGTGGTCAAGTCTTTCCATGCAGCGAAACTATTCAGAACCTTCTGTGAGTTACTCACCTTTGCTTTAAGGCCTTGGTTTACTAGTTTGGGTGAGCTTCTGTAGCAGAAGCCTTTCTACCGGGCTTATTCTGACCCTGATACTGGTGTTGGTAGCCGAACTGCCCATAGGTCCCAGACTGAGGCAATGTGTATGGCCTAGCACGGTAAGAGCCTCTTCCTCGCATAGGTCCTGCTCTACCGCCACTACTCCATGGCATAAAACCTCTACCTATATGAACTCTTTTGTTGGGGATAAAATTTCTCTATCTTTTGGATGTTTTCACATTTTTTTCAATTCTTTAGAGACATCGTCCCCAAATAAAAAGGAAGTCAAGGGTGTATTTATATTGCAAATAGTATTTACTCTTTAGAAAGGGTCTCATAAGATACCCTTTCCGAACACTCGTATTTAATTGAACCTGGCCCATGATCGTAAGGGCATCAGAAATGAGGGACTTTGCTTCTAGTAATTTCGAAATCATTGGCTTAGTAACTTTAGCTAAATCTAAAATAGGCAACATACTTGCCGTAACTAAGCCTTGTATGTCTCTAAAAGCACGGTCACAAGACTGAACCCGTCTGTTTCTTGCAAGTTCCCCAAAAATTTCTTCATTTACTTTTGGTGTGTAAATATTTTCAGTTTGCGGGGGCTTTATACTTTTGTACAATTTCATTAACACCTAGTACTGGTTTGTGCATGCAGTCGAAATTAATTTTGCAAGAGAATCAGAAATACTGCCCCCGCCCCCTCCCCTCTCGGGGGCTTTCAGTTTTGTTGTTATAGGGTTATAAATGGACCCCGAATCAGATGGGTCAAAAAAAGAGCATTATTTAATTTGTCATTTACCCTGTGAAAACAAGGATTTCCTGACCAAACTGATTGGTTGTCGTAACTGTTACCATATATAGTCCTCTCTCATCATACTAGAGTTCTATGTCCTCATAGGGACCTTCACTTTCGACCTGAACGGTCAAGCCCAACAACTCCTTCAACCTACCAATATCATTGGAAGAGAAATTCAACAAATCATTGTTACTTACATTTGTTTTCTTTCCTTGGGAAATCACGCCGGAAGTACCCGGTGCGATAGTTTCGGACCTTCAGCTCCGATGACTTATGACAACAACTCCTTCAACCTACCAATATCATTGGAAGAGAAATTCAACAAATCATTGTTACTTACATTTGTTTTCTTTCCTTGGGAAATCACGCCGGAAGTACCCGGTGCGATAGTTTCGGACCTTCGGCTCCGATGACTTATGACCTTTTGACTTAGTGCTATTCTTAGCTGGTGCTTTCCCCTTATCTGACGAAATCTTTTTAAAATTTTTAGTTTTTGAAGGCTGTAAGTCCGGTTCAGAATCAAAACCGGAGAAAGATTCAATGTCTAAATTGAATATGCTAAGGACATCGTCCTTAGCAGAGTTCTTAGAGGCTTCCATAAATGGAAACGAGGCTCAGGGAAACCCTTTTGAAAAAACAAGAGACGTGGCAAAGCAAAGTTCTAAAACAGAAAGAAACAAAAAGAAATAACAAGAGGGCCATGATGGCCCTTTATCGCTCACCCGAGTACAACTGCTTTTAACAAAGTTGCTAGAAATCATCGAAACAACCTTTCTGACAAATTTCCAGGATATTTGGGCTGAAAATGTTACCTCTAGTGTTAACAAGGTTTTTCCATATTTGGGCTCTGTGACCTAGTTTTTGACCCCAGATGACCCATATTCGAACTTGAGCTAGAATCATCGAAACAACCTTTCTGACAAATTTCAAGGATATCTGGGCTGAAAATGTAACATCTAGAGTGTTAACAAGGTTTTTCCATATTTGGGCTGTGTGACCTAGTTTTTGACCCCCGATGACCCATATTCGAACTTGAGCTAGAAATCATCTTAACAACCTTTCTGACAAATTTCCAGGATACTTGGGCTGAAATTTGTTACCTCTAGAGTGTTAAAAAGGTTTTTCTATATTTGGGCTGTGTGACCTAGTTTTTGACCCCAGGTGACCCATATTAAAACTTGAGCTAGAAATCAACCAAACAACCTTTCAAGATTTTTCTATTTTTGGGTCATGTGACGTAGTTTTTCATCCGAGATGACCCATATTCGAACTCATCCAAGTTATTACTGGGACAAACATCCTGACCAAGTTTCGTGACAATTGAGGCAAAAATGTGACCACTAGAGTGTTAACGAACTAAGTGTGGACGGACAACAGACATTCATCTATCCTAATAGCTCTCCCTGAGCCAGCTCAAGTGAGCTAAAAAGGAAACAAGACAATTTTTAACTTTTTATTTTTCCTTACAAGAAGACAGAAATATGATGGCATCTATAACATTTTACACATGATAAAATGGTTGGTGGAGATCTAAAGAAAAATTGACGACAGGATATCTTGCATGCAAACTTTAACCAAATTTTCTAAGTCAAACAAGGGCCATAATTTGAAATAAATTCACACAAGTGTTATCTAACTTGACAGTTTGATACCCCTGAAGAATTTCATGAAGTTTCAAATCAATCCCATAAGTGGTTATTGAGATTATATCCATGATAGTACCTTGCATGAAAAGCTTAAATTAACAAGAGGGCCAAGATGGCCCTATATCGCTCACCTTGGTACAAGTCCACTTGCCTGGTGGAAGATCACTAGATAATGTTATATACCAAATAAGTTTTCCTATATACGCCTTTGTAAAACAAATGATCCCCCCTGGGCAAGGTCAATTTTGACCACAGGGGCATAATTTGAACAAACTTTGAAGAGGTCTACTAGGCAATGCTACATGCCAATTATCTTAGCTCTAGGCCTTGTGGTTTCAGAGAAAAAGATTTTTAAAGTTTTCCTTATATAAGCCTATGTAAAACTGAGTGACCCCCAGTGCGTGGTCAATTTTGACCCGGGGGTCATAATTATGAACAATCTTGGTAGAGTTCCACTAGCCAATGCTACATGCCAAATATCTAAGCTCTAGGCCTTGTGGTTTCAAAGAAGAAGATTTTTAAAGTTTTTACTATATAAGCCTATGTAAAACTAAGTGACCGCCGTGCGGGGCCAATTTTGATCCGAGGGTCATAATTTGAACAATCTTGGTAGAGGTCCACTAGCCAATGCTACCTGCCAAATATCTAAGCTCTAGGCCTTGTGGTTTCAGAGAAGATTTTTAAAGGTTTTCCTATATAAGCCTATGTAAAACTAAGTGACCCCCCGTGCTGGGTCAATTTTGATCCGGGGCTCATAATTTGAACAATCTTGGTAGAGGTCCACTAGGCAATGCTACATGCCAAACATCTAAGCTCTAGGCCTTGTGGTTTCAGAGAAGAAGATTTTTTAAAGTTTTCCTATGTATGCCTATGCAAAAACTAAGTGCCCACCCCATAGGGTTAATTTTGACCCGGGGGTCATAATTTGAACAATCTTGGTAGAGGTCCACTAGACAATGCTACATGCCAAATATCTAAGCTCTAGGCCTTGTGGTTTCAGAGAAGAAGATTTTTAAAGTTTTTCCTATTTGTTGCCATAGCAACCAGAGTTCTGCATGGAATGGAATTCTTTGAACAATTTTGGTAGAGCTTCATGCAAGGAACATTCCTGCATAGTTTTATCAACATTGGCCTAGAGGTTTCAGAGGAGATGTCATTTGAATCAAAATGTTGACAGACGACGGACAATCATCGATCAGTACACAAAGTCATGTTTAAATTTTTTCATCACTTCAAGAATTTTCCAACATGTGATCACTTCAGTTAACATTACAAAGTGTTGCCGTAGCATTGAATGGAATTCTTGGTAGAGCTTCATGCAAGGAATATCCCAGCCTAGTTTTATCACATTAAACAAGTGGTCTCATATAAAATGCCATTTAAAGAAAATCATGGATAGCTGGACCGCAAGTATGCTGAGTGATCCTTATGGCTCACAGGTGAGCTAACAACATTTAGATTTGATTTCACACTATTCTTTCAACAGATCTTTGACCTTACAGATTTCTGCCTCACTGCAAAACATTATAACATGACCAATCCATATGTAGTAAAGTTCGGGTGTTTTTTTTAGTTTTATGTTCCTCAAAAAATGTATTCCATTTGCATCTTCCTCAAAAGTACTCATAGAACACCTTTATTGATATAAGGTAATAGACCCTTCATTTTTCACTACAAAACTCTTCACAGTATGGTGTAAAGTTTAAGATATTTCCATATAAGAGTAAGTATATTAAGGTAAACATGAGGTCAGACTTCTGGTCCTTCTCCTCCTGGTACAAGCTGAAAATACAAGAAATATGGGCAATGTGTATTAACAAAAAGGTTACTGGTAATTTAGATGTATTTATGGTAACATTCTTAATGCATAAATGGTTTCTAAAGAACTGAAACATGAAACAGGAAGGACAATGATCTTGCTAACTTGTAATATTGTCTTCTTTTTCTGTTCTTTCTTATGCCCCCGAAGGGTGGCATATTAAAATCGCACCGTCTGTCTGTGCGTCCCCACTTACAAATTCGTGTCCGGACTGTAACTCTGTCATGCATTGAAGGATTTTAAAATAGTTTGGCACACATGTCTAACACATCAAGACGACGTGTCGCGTGCAAGACCCACATCCCTACCTCAAAGGTCAAGGTCACACTTGGAGTATGAAGGTTATGGAATCCTCTATATATGCACACATTCGTGTCGGACTGTAACTTTGTCATGCATTGAAAGATTTTAAAATAACTTGGCACAAATGTCAAGCACATCAAGACAACGTGTCGCATGCAAGACCCACGTCTCTAGCTCAAAGGTCAAGGTCATACTTACGAGTTTGAAGGTAATGGATTCCTCTATATATGCACACATTCGTGTCCGGACTGTAACTTTGTCATGCTTTGAAGGTTTTTAAAATAACTTGGCACACATGTCTAGCACATCAAGCTGATGTGTCGCGTGCAAGACCCAAGTCCCTAGCTCAAAGGTCAAGGTCACACTAAGTGTTTAAAGTAATGGAATACTGTATGCATGGTTACTCTGTCATGCATGGAAGGATTTTAAAATTACATAGCACATTTATTGAGCACATGGAGAGGACACAGACTGTGAGGCACCTCTTTCGGGGGCATTCGTCACTTGTGAGGGACAGCTCTTGTTTAAATGGAAATTGCATTACTACATAAATTAAATAAATTCTTTCTGAATCAACATTTCCTTAGCAAGTTTGGTTGGTCACATAAGGAGCATTTCTATGACATGTCAGCATCAGAATAACAGGACAATAGCTTCACACTGCCTGCAGCATTCTGGCTGCTTATTTATTTCAAGACATTATGCTATAACTGTTGTGGGCTGCTTTTGACATGATCGAGTACATGAACAGACAGTGTAAAATTTGTGAATGTCTTTGGCATCAACTAGAATGTCATTTGGTGATGACTGAACAAACACTATTAAAGTTTAAGAGTAACAATTTGGTAAAATTTCAGCAACCCAATGTCCACAAGGCAATGGTAACAGTTATCTTATACAACTGAGATTTACATTAACATCCGCAACATTTTGAACAAGCAAATTCAGTGAATTTATTTCCCTCTCCAAATGAAACAAATAACTAAACAACAAGAGCTGTCCCTCACAAGTGACGAATGCCCCCGAAAGAGGTGCCTCACAGTCTGTGTCCTCTCCATGTGCTCAATAAATGTGCTATGTAATTTTAAAATCCTTCCATGCATGACAGAGTAATCATGCATACAGTATTCCATTACTTTAAACACTAAGTGTGACCTTGACCTTTGAGGTAGGGACTTGGGTCTTGCACACGACACATCAGCTTGATGTGCTAGACATTTGTGCCAAGTTATTTTAAAATCCTTCAAAGCATAATAAAGTTATAGTCCGGACACAAATGTATGCATATATACAGGATTCCATTACCTATAAACTCTAAGTGTGACCTTGACCTTTGTGGTAGGGATGTGGGTCTTGCACGCGACACGTCGTCTTGATGTGCTAGACATGTGTGCCATATTATTTTAAAATCCTTCAATGCATGACAAAGTTACAGTCCGGACACTAATGTGTGCATATATGCATATATAGAGGAATCCATTACCTTCAAACTCTAAGTGTGACCTTGACCTTTGAGCTAGGGACCTGGGTCTTGCACGCGACACGTCGTCTTAATGTGCTAGACATTTGTGCCAAGTTATTTTAAAATCCTTCAATGCATGACAAAGTTACAGTCCGGACACGAATGTGTGCATATATGCATATATAGAGGAATCCATTACCTTCAAACTCTAAGTATGACCTTGACCTTTGAGCTAGGGACGTGGGTCTTGCACGCGACACGTCGTCTTGATGTGCTAGACATGTGTGCCTAGTTATTTTAAAATCCTTCAATGCATGACAAAGTTACAGTCCGGACACGAATGTGTGCATATATAGAGGATTCCATAACCTTCATACTCCAAGTGTGACCTTGACCTTTGAGGTAGGGATGTGGGTCTTGCACGCGACACGTCGTCTTGATGTGCTAGACATGTGTGCCAAGTTATTTTAAAATCCTTCAATGCATGACAAAGTTACAGTCCGGACACGAATTTGTAAGTTGGGACGGACGGACGGACAGATTTTAATATGCCACCCTTCGGGGGCATAAAAAGATGTGGCAACACCACCAAAGCAGATTTAAACGGTGCCTGCAGAAATTGTAGAATTAAAAAAAAAACAGTCACCTTGACTCCCCCATTTGCAAAGAAATGTTTTTTTTTTGCTTAGGCCACACCAAATTAATTACTTGGTCAACGGATTTCCCGCTCCATTATTTTTCGAAATCAATTTTTTTTTTCTTTTTCAATTTGAGCTTCCGCCCGCATCAATTTTATAAACCAAGACCAAAAATTCAAAGCGGGCCTTTTTGTCACGGTGAACTCGTAAATTTAGTACTTTCAAATCTACAATTTGATTAAAAATGCCAGCAGAACATGTTCCCGCTACTTTATTTGTATAATCATGACTACCATATTGTCAAAATGGCAGCCAGCAGTATGAAATTTTCGGTGAATGACCGAAAAAGAACGAAAAACAGTTTACGAAGACCGAAAACAACTTATTTTTTAAAAGAGTACATATAACTTACAGTTTAAATAAGAAATTTGTAAATATTGTATTACAAACAAAGTAAAAAGATCGAAAAACAAATACTGCAGACCGAAAACTTTCTGAATTTAGCACTCCAGAATTTGTAATGGATGCAGCGCAGGAGACACTCAAAATCCCCTTGGTTCAAAAATGGCATAGTAGTCATAATCTTAATGGATTTTACATTTTAATTTCAATAATTTAATTTTTTTCAATCATTTCCTATAGTAAAGTTAAACTAGAGACAAAACATTTAGTAAAATTTTTCATTCAATATATGCTTTCCCACTTGTAAAATCCATTGAGAGGATTATGACTTATATGCCATTTTTGGACCAAGGGGATTTTGAAGTACACTCTGCAGCACAGGAACTTATAAAAAACAAGAGCTGTCCCTCCCAAGTGACGAATGCCCCCGAAAGAGGTGCCTCACAGTCTGTGTCCTCTCCATGTGCTCAATAAATGTGCTATGTAATTTTAAAATCCTTCCATGCATGACAGAGTGATCATGCATACAGTATTCCATTACTTTAAACACTAAGTGTGACCTTGACCTTTGAGGTAGGGACTTGGGTCTTGCACGCGACACATCCGCTTGATGTGCTAGACATTTGTGCACAGTTATTTTAAAATCCTTCAAAGCATAATAAAGTTATAGTCCGGACACAAATGTATGCATATATACAGGATTCCATTACCTATAAACTCTAAGTGTGACCTTGACCTTTGTGGTAGGGATGTGGGTCATGCACGCGACACGTCATCTTGATGTGCTAGACATTTGTGCCAAATTATTTTAAAATCCTTCAAGGCATGACAAAGTTACAGTCCGGACACGAATGTGTGCATATATGCTTATATAGAGGAATCCATTACCTTCAAACTCTAAGTATGACCTTGACCTTTGAGCTAGGGACGTGGGTCTTGCACGCGACACGTCGTCTTGATGTGCTAGACATTTGTGCCAAGTTATTTTAAAATCCTTCAATGCATGACAAAGTTACAGTCCGGACACGAATGTGTGCATATATGCTTATATGGAGGAATCCATTACCTTCAAACTCTAAGTATGACCTTGACCTTTGAGCTAGGGACGTGGGTCTTGCACGCGACACGTCGTCTTGATGTGCTAGACATGTGTGCCTAGTTATTTTAAAATCCTTCAATGCATGACAAAGTTACAGTCCGGACACGAATGTGTGCATATATAGAGGATTCCATAACCTTCATACTCCAAGTGTGACCTTCACCTTTGAGGTAGGGATGTGGGTCTTGCACGCGACACGTCGTCTTGATGTGCTAGACATGTGTGCCAAGTTATTTTAAAATCCTTCAATGCATGACAAAGTTACAGTCCGGACACGAATTTGTAAGTGGGGACGCACGGACGGACGGACAGACGGACGGACGGACAGACGGTCAGACGGACAGACGGTGCGATTTTAATATGCCACCCTTCGGGGGCATAAAAACAAAACAAGAAGACGCGGCAATGCCGCCAAAGCAGGTTTAAACAGCGCCTGTAGAAATTGTAGAATTAAAAAAAAAACGTCATCTTGACTCCTCCCTATCTTAGTAACAGTGCCCTTGACCTTGACTCTTGTGACCTTGGGCCCAAATTTTTTTTGCTACAATTTAAAAACTAAATATTTTTTTACATTTTTAGTAACAGTGACCTTGACCCTAGTGACCTTGACCCCCCATTTGTTTTTGCTTAAAACAATCTAAAAACTAAAAATAAATAAAAATCTATTTTTAGTAACAGTGACCTTGACCCTAGTGACCTTGATCCCTAATTTTTTTTGCTTAAAACAATCAAAAAACTAAAATTATATAAAAATCTATTTTTAGTAACAGTGACCTTGACCTTGACCCTAGTGACCTTGACCCCCCAAAAAATATATTTGCTTAAAACAATCAAAATACTAAAACTAAATAAAAATCTATTTTAGTAACAGTGACCTTGACCTTGAGCCAAGTGACCTTGACCCCCCAAAAATTTTTTTTTGCTTAAAACAATCTAAAAACTAAAAATAAATAAAATATCTACTTTAAACCACGACCTTGACCCCCACCTTGACCCCCGCCTGACCCCAAAAAATTTTTTTGGGCTTAAAACAATCTAAAAACTAAAAATAAATGAAAATCTATTGTGACCTTGACCTTGACCCTAGTGACCTTGACCCCGAAAAAAAAAATTCTTGAAAGACTAAAAGCTAAAAATAAAAATCTATTTTTAGTTACACTGACCTTGACCTTGACCCTAGTGACCTTGACCCCGAAAACAATTTTTTTTGCTTAAAACAATCAAAAAACTAAAATTATATAAAAATCCATTTTAAGTAACAGTGACCTTGACCTTCAGTCAAGTGACCTCGACTCAAAAATTTTTTTTTTTGCTTAAAACAATCTAAAAACTAAAAATAAATAAAAATCTGTATTTAGTAACAGTGACCTTGGCCTTGTGACCTTGACCATAGTGACCCAAAGCAATTAGTTGCAATTAGTCACTCCTAACTTGAGTTATTGAGCGGAAACTATTTTTTCTATTTTTAGTTACAGTGACCTTGACCTTGACCCTAGTAACCCCAAATGCAATCCCAAGCGGCGTCTCCACGCAAGCTACCTACAGACCAAGTTTCATTGTAATTGGTCACTCCTAGCTCGAGTTATTGAGCGGAAACCGTTTTTCTATTTTTAGTAACAGTGACCTTGACCCTAGTGACCCCAAATGCAATCCCAAGCGGCGTCTCCACGCAAGCTACCTACACACCAAGTTTCATTGCAATTGGTCACTCCTAACTAGAGTTATCCAACGGAAACCAATGTTTGACGCCCGCCCGCCCACCCGCCCGACAGACATACGACATCGCCATTCTAATAAGTAGGTTTTTTTCAAAAAACCTGCTTAAAAAATTCATTACATACAAATTCCTTCATTTTTTTAATACTTAAGTTATAAATCGTACATTATTTTTTTAAACAAAGTTGTTTTCGGTAAAGATAAATAATTTTTCGGTTCTTTTTCGGTCTTTTACAGTCTTTTTCAGTCATTCTATGCACCCCAAATTTTTTATTGTTAACATAAATCAGGGAAGCATCGGCGGACGACGAGTTGCTGTCCAGACAACTCGGAAACATTTAAAGACATTTTTGTCAAGGCTAATTCACTTCTCTCTACTGTTGTTACTGTGGCACTGAAGATGAACTTCTGGGTGATAGTGATCCGTACATCTGTACATGGAAGACTTATTTACCAAATTTTCAACAGTGCCCCCTCTGTGTAAAAAGTGTCATGATAATGGTGCTGAGGCTAAAACTTGGGGAAGCAAAAAATCAAGAAACTAGCAAGTTTTTAGCATTGTGAAATTGAACAATTATCTCTGGTCAAAACACTTATGGTCAGTAACAGTGCAGTAAAAGAGCATATGTCTTGACTTAACTGAAAAAGTTGTTCTGTCGGTTATTCTGATATAACTAACAAATGGGTTTCATTACAAAGTGTTTGGGCATAAATTGAAATACACATTAGTCTGATGGTTTATTAAATGATAATAAATTGTTTCTCTTTCAAAAAACTTGTTGTATTGGCTGTACATGTACGTAAGAAAACAAAATACAGTATGGTCTTTTTAAGTGAATAAAAATATTTTCTTGCAAAAACACTTATTATACCCCTGCAAACTGAGTACTGGTGTATATAGGAGTCACTTTGTGGTCTGTACCTTTTGGGCAGTTTATATTTAAGGTGTCTGTAGCTCTTTTATCTATTTCCAAGTCTTTTTTTGACAGTGAATACTTGTTTTTGTGAATTTTTTTTTTTTAACAAATCGCTCTTGGCTCGCTCCTTAAATGGTTGAATTGAAAAAAACATTTTAATTTTTTTTTCACTCGTTCGCTCCCAATTTTTTAGGATATATTCCGATGACCAAGAAATTAATTTGGTGTGGCCTCAGACTATTTAAAAATTGAAGAATTTTTTTTTTCTTAAATATATTTTTAGTAACAGTGACCTCGACCTAGACCCTCGTGACCTTGACCCTCAAAATCTTTTTTTTCAACAATTTAAAAACTAAAAACAAGTGACAGGAAATTGTCACAAAACCAGGTTTTCATTTTCCAGTCTGCTGGCCGAGCGCAAATGTGTTTTTAAAGTAAGTAGATATACATAATGTGAAAAAGAAACAAAGGTCATCTTCTATATATTACATGTGTAAAAAAAAGCAAAGGGCCATAATTCAGGCAAAATTGATCCAAACACAAAACCCAGACAATATGCACGTGGGCACTTGATGACAACAGTTGTGTGAGAGTTTGGTTTAAATATCTTGAGAAATGTTGGAGGAAGTGGGCACGTGACAGTATTCTTCTATATATAACATATGTGGAAAAAAAGCAAAGGGCCATAATTCAGGCAAAAATTATAATAAAAAAAAAAAAAAAAAAAAAAACTTGCTCTGTGTGGGGTTTGAACCGCTGGTCTCATGAGAAATTTTGTCATCTTACTGTAACAGAATACTCCAAAGTATACAGGACTGGTAATCTATTCTAAAAATAGACAGTAATAACAGAGTATTCTCCCTTTTATAATAACAGAGTATTCTCCCTTTTATATATACTTAAAGGTGGTCAATTACTTTTAAGCAACATTTTATGACAATTTTTACTTTTTGTATATTCTGTTAGAGATTAATTTAATGAACAAAAAGACCCATTACATTTAGTTAGATCCCTATCAGAAATTTACATTTTATTAACTTTTATGAAATTTTGTTATTAATCCTCTTTAATATGAAAGTATTTAAAACGTTGAGTATTTCTTTTTTATTTTAATATAATTTCTACTTTTACATTTGAATTGGATAGATTTACAAATATCTTAATATTCTAAACCAAAATGCAAGTTTTAAACCTATGTGTAGCTTCTGAATTGATTTATTTCTAACCTATCTTGGGTGCGCACCCAAGATAGGTAAAGGGAGGTAATAATATCTTTTCAAACTTGAATTTCTAATAAATTCCATCTAAATATATAATATTTAATGCAAATATTTCACAAATATAATACAATAGGTCTTATATTTATATCTTTCCTTAGGCAAAGTATGTGTATCAAATTTTTACTTATGATAAAATAACTCTATCTTGGTTGGGCAACCAGGATAGGGAAATCAAATTTTAAAAATACCTCCAGTGAAAATCTTACTTGAATTAAGCGCTAAGTGAACATAAATAAGTGTAAATGATCAGATGTTAAAGTTTCAAACAAATCTGTTACATGGCCAAATTCCAATTATAAACCTTTAAACTAGAGCTATCACTAAATGTGATTAATACCCCCAAAAGACTGCTTTATAAACTGAGAAAGTTCGTAGTAACAGAATACCTTGCAAACAAACTAAAAAGAGATATTGTTCTTGGCAATAACTCTGTAATTTGTCAAGATAGAGTTATGGTTCTTGTACACTGCACTTCCTCTCATTGTGCTTGACCATTGTATGAAGTTGTATTGAATTCCAACCAATAGTTTTCGAATAATGATCCGGACAAGTAAAAGTAACAAAGGGCAATAACTCTGAAATGAGTCAAGATAGAGTTATGGTTCTTGTACACTGCACTTCCTCTCATTGTGCTTCATCATTGTATGAAATTGTATTGAATTCCAACCAGTAGTTTTCAAGTTATGCTCCGGACAAGGAAAACTAACAAAGGGCAATAACTCTGTAATAAGTCAAGATGGAGTTATAGTTCTTGTGCACTGCACTTCCTTTCAATGTGCTTGATCATTGTATGAAGTTGTATTGAATTCCAACCAGTAGTTTTCAAGTTATGCTCCGGACAAGGAAAAGTAACAAAGGGCAATAACTCTGTAATTAGTCAAGATGGAGTTATAGTTCTTGTACACTGCACTTCCTCTCAATGTGCTTGACCATTGTATGAAGTAGTATTGAATTCCAACCAGTAGTTTTCAAGTAATGCTCCGGACAAGGAAAAGCAACAAAGGGCAATAACTCTGTAATTAGTCAAGATGGAGTTATGGTTCTTCTGCACTGCACTTCCTCTCAATGTGCTTGACCATTGTATGAAGTTGTATTGAATTCCAACCAGTAGTTTTCAAGTTATGCTCCGGACAAGGAAAAGTAACAAAGGGCAATAACTCTGTAATTAGTCAAGATGGAGTTATAGTTCTTGTGCACTGCACTTCCTCTCAATGTGCTTGACCATTGTATGAAGTTGTATTGAATTCCAACCAGTAGTTTTCAAGTTATGCTCCGGACAAGGAAAACTAACAAAGGGCAATAACTCTGTAATTAGTCAAGATGGAGTTATAGTTCTTGTGCACTGCACTTCCTCTCAATGTGCTTGATCATTGTATGAAGTTGTATTGAATTCCAACAAGTAGTTTTCAAGTTATGCTCCGGACAAGGAAAATGCAACAAACCGCCCGCCCGACCGACCAACCACCGGGTGACTCCTATATACCCCCCTAAACTTCGTTTTGGGGGTATAATAAGGAGACACAAAATTGCTAACGGACAGACGGACGGACGACCAGGGGCAGAACATTATATATTCAAAATTCTTTAGTTCACAATTATAGTTCTGTGAAAGTTTGGTTGAAATCCCTTGAGAAATGTAGGAGTTGCACACAGAAGAGTATTTCTCTATATATATTACATTATGTGGAAAAAAACAAAGGCCCATAATTCTGTCAAAAATGATCAAATCACAAAACCCCGAAAACATGCGCCAGGGCACTTGGTGACAATAATTCTGTGAAAGTTTGGTTGAAATCCCTTGAGAAGTGTAGAAGGAGTTGCGCACAGAAGAATTACATATGTGAAAAAAAACAAAGGGCCATAATTCTGTCAAAAATGACCAAAACACAAAACCCGGACAATATGTGCCAGGGCACTTCATGACAATACTTCTGTGAAAGTTTGGTTGAAATCTGTTGAGAAATGTAGGAGGAGTTGCGCACAGAAGAATTACATGTGAAAAAAAAACAAAGGGCCATAATTCTGTCAAAAATGACCAAATCACAAAACCCCGACAATATGCGCCAGGGCACTTCATGACAATACTTCTGTGAAAGTTTGGTTGAAATCCGTTGAGAAATGTAGGAGGAGTTGCGCACAGAAGAAATTGTTTATGCCCGCCCGCCGACATACCCCAATCTAATAACCAGGATTTTTCCTTCTGAAAACCTGGTTAAAAACAAGAGGGCCAAGATGGCCCTATATCGCTCACCTTGGTACAAGTCCACTTGCCTGGTGGAAGATCACTAGATAAAGTTATACACCAAAAAAGTTTTCCTATATACGCCTTTGTAAAACAAATGATCCCCCCCCCACCCCAGGCAAGGTCAATTTTGACCCCAGGGGCATAATTTGAACAAACTTTAAAGAGGTCTACTAGGCAATGCTACATGCCAAATATCTAAGCTCTAGGCCTTGTGGTTTCAAAGAAGAAGAATTTTAAAGTTTTGTACTACATAAGTCTATGTAAAACTAAGTGACCCCCCCGGACGTGAATTTAGTAGAGTCACCAGCCAATGCTACATGCCAAATATCTAAGCTCTAGGCCTTGTGGTTTCAGAGAAGAAGAGTTTTCAAGTTTTTCCTATATATTCCTATGCAAAAGTAAGTGACCACCCCTGCGGGGTCAATTTTGACCCGGGGTCATAATTTGAACAATCTTGGTAGAGGTCCACTAGACAATGCCTCATGCCAAATATCTTAGCTCTAGGCCTTGTGGTTTCAGAGAAAAAGATTTTTGAAGTTTTTCCTATATATGCCTATGCAAAAACTAAGTGCCCACCCGCGCGGGGTCAATTTTGACCCAGGGGTCATAATTTGAACAATCTTGGTAGAGGTCCACTAGACAATGCTACATACCAAATATCTAAGCTCTAGGCCTTGTGGTTTCAGAGAAGAAGATTTTAAAAGTTTTTCCTATTTGTTGCCATAGCAACCAGAGTTCTGCATGGAATGGAATTCTTTGAACAATTTTGGTAGAGCTTCATGCAAGGAACATTCCTGCATAGTTTTATCAACATTGGCCTAGAGGTTTCAGAGGAGATGTCATTTGAATCAAAATGTTGACGGACGACGTATGACGGACAATGGACAATCATCGATCAGAAAAGCTCAACCTGGCGTAGCCAGGTGAGCTAAAAATACATTTTGACCTTGACCCTAGTGACTTTGACCCCCTAAAACTTCCTTTTGCTTAAAACATTTTAAAAACTAAAAATAAATTCTTTTTTTAGTAACAGTGACCTTGACCCTAGTGACCAAAAGCTTCCTCTGCACGCAAGCTACCTACACACCAAGTTTAATTGGTCACTTCTATCTCAAGTCATTAAGCAGAAACCATTTTTTTCTATTTTTAATAACAGTGCCCTTGACCTTGCCCTTAGTGACCCAAATGCAATCCCAAGCTTCGTCTTTACTCAAGCTACCTTCAGACCAAGTTTCATTGTAATTGGTCACTTCTAATTGGAGTTATAGTGGAAACCGTTTTTCTATTTTTAGTAAAAAAAATTTTTTTTTGCTTAAAACAATTTTAAAACTAAAAAAAACATCTATTTCTAGTAACGATGACATTGACTTTGACCCTAGCGACCGTAAGCTTCCTCTCGACATAAGCTACCTACACACAAAGTTTCATTACAATTGGTCACTCCTAACTCAAGTTTTTGAGCGGAAACCATTTCTATAACCTATATCTATTTTTAGTAACAGTGACTTTGACCCTAGTGACCCCTAATGCAATCCCAAGCTTCCTTTCTATGCAAGCTACCTACACCAAGTTTTTATTGCAATAAGTCACTCCGAACTTGAGTTATTAAGCGGAAACCATTTTTCTATTTTTAGTAACAGTGACCTTGACCCTAGTGACCCCAAATGCAATCCCAAGCTTCGTCTCCACACAAGCTACCTACAGAACAAGTTTTATTGCAATTGGGCTCTGCTAATTTGAGTTGAGTCAGGGATCAGGAAATTTTGAAATCTCAATCGGTCCGGACAAGTCGAGGGTACATCGCCAACAACCCCCCTCCCCGAAAAAGAAGTTACAAAAACGTAAAAAAAAAAAAAAAAAAAAAATGATAGAAAAAAATGAAAAATTTGTACGTGATTTATATATTTTTCAACCATCTTTCCATTGTTGTGCATGATCATGGAACGGTTAAAGTATTTAGTTTCCTCCTTTGGATTCCAAAAACGAAAATGTTTATCTTCTTTCATTATTGATTAGTAAATCTCACGAATCGATAAAATAAATGCGCCGTTCACGTGGAGCGTTCCATTTTCTAAGGGATAAACTTTACATAATTTTCGCCATAAAGGAATAAGAAACGGAATTTCTAAGTAATAAGAAAAATATCGAGCCAGTTTTCATAAATAAATATGATAATTCCCATGCGATTTTATCATTGAAAGTGTGTTCAATTTCGATTAGAACTGATTACGTTCAAAGTCACCCCCACAAATTTTTGTAATAATCCATGTGTCAGGTATAGGCAATATAATTTTTGTCGTCTGGTTTCGTTTTGAATAATTTTTTATGCCTTTCGGGTTGCCAAACCGATTAACCGACTTTTGGAAGCATTTACTACCGGTTGCCGGTCCGGTTATTTGATTCGTTATTATTCTCCCAATTATCATAAGCCGGTTCGGTCATTTGCTTTTTAGAACATCGCAAATATGTGGCGTTGTGCCATATCAACAATAAATCGAAAGGCATTGAATGCCCGAACATGATACATTATAATAGCCGGCACTATTTGAGTAATAAAAATTAACTCTTGGGTTTTATCAACTGTTTTCTTACCGGTAAAAAGTACACGTGGAGCGAGTCGTTTTTAATTAAATCATAATGACCAGTAATGTTGGCAAAGTGTAAGTAATGATTAGCGGCCTAAAGACAATCGGTCCGGCATAGAGTCAATCGGAGCTGCAAACACATTAATAAAATCCTTTAATCAATATCGTGTTAGCGTCGCCCGAGGACCAATTAGGTAAAGACCGCCTCGGGTTATTAACATGACATGTTTATTGGGGTATTGGATAGGTGCTAATCACACAGATGCTATGTGTAATTACACAAGCAACTCCTTTTGTCATATTTAAGCGATTTTATGACTTTTTAAAAAAAAAATCTCGGACCGATTTTTAAGCAACTTTTGGTGACGTGAATCGGTCCAGCAAGTTGAAAATCGGTCCAGACCGGCAAATTTTCGGTTTTCCTGATCCCTGAGTTGAGTGAAAAGGTTTTTCTATTTTAAGTAACAGTGACCTTGACCCTAGTGACTCAAATGCAATTCCAAGCTGTGTCTCCACATATGCTGCCTACACACCAAGTTTCATTGCAATTGGTCTTCCTTACTGGAGTAATTGAGCAGAAATTGTTTTTCTATTTTAAGTAACAGTGACCTTGACCCTCATGACCCCAAATGCAATCCCAAGCTGGGTCTCCATGCAAGCTACTTACACACCAGGTTTCATTGCAATTGGTCACTCCTTACTTAAGTTATTGAACGGAAACCAATGTTTGATGTCCGCCCGCCTGACATACGATATCGCCATTCTAATAAGCATTTTTTTTTTCAAAAACCTGCGTAAAAAAACCTTGACCCTAGTGACCTTGACCACCCCCCCCCCTGCAATTTTTTTTTTTGCTTAAAAAATTTAAAACTAAAAAAAAACAGTAACAGTGACCTTCACAATAATGACCTGGACCAAAGTGACCCCAAGCTTCCTCTCCACGCAAGCTACCTTCACACCAATGTTTCATTACAATTGGTCACTACTAACTCAAGCTATTGAGCGAAACCATTTTTTCTATTTAAAGTTACAATGCTCTTGATTTTAACCCTAGTGACCCCAAAAGCAATCCCAAGCTTCCTCTCTACACAAGCTACCTACCTACCTTACTGGGATAAACATCCTGACCAAGTTTCGTGATAACTGAGGCAAAAATGTGACCACTAGAGTGTTAACGAACTAAGTGTGGACGACGACAGACGACGGACGACGGACATTCATCGATCCTAATAGCTCACCCTGAGCCAGCTCAGGTGAACTAAAAACCTGCTTAAAAAACAAAAGGGACAAGATGGCCCTGTATCACTCACCTGGCTACTTGGCTATAATAGAAGAAAGGGTCAATTTTGACCTTCCTCTATATAATCAAGTCTATGTAAAATCAAGAGACCACAAGGCAGGGTCAATTTTGACCAGGGGGTCATGATTTGAACAATCTTGGTAGAGGGTCACCAGGTAATGCCACATGCTAAATATCTAAGCCCTAGTTTGCAGTTCGAAACATTTTATGCATATTTGAAACATTTTATTTAAACACAAACACTGAATCAGTTTTCAAACCTGACCACATATTTTGTCATAATGGGAGTCATGATTTCAAGGATTTTGGTACAGGTCCACTAGGTAATTCTACCTGCCAAATATCCAAGGTTTGAGAAGATTTTTTATAAAAATTTTCTTTTCTGTTGCTATGGCAACCAGAGTTCTGCATGAAATACATTTCATTGAAAACTTTAATATAGGGACAGTCCAAGGACCTTTCCTGCAAACTTTGATTAAAATTGACCTAGTGGTTTAGGAGAAGTCTTTTGAAGCAAAATGTTGACAGGACACATACATAGACGCCCACAAGCCTTTAGAGAACCTCTGACAACAGTTAGCTCACCCTGAGAACTTCATGCTCAGGTGAATTTTGTTACTCTCAGACCTTTTCAGTAACTAGTAGCAGTTAACTCACCATTGTTATATTATTTCCATTCAACAAAATCTGGTCTAGTTTGGTGACTCGTCTTCCTTCTGGTGTGCTTTCACTGAAATGCAAACACATTACAAATGTACAATCATGTTTGCAAGCTTATGAGGTAAAGTGAACATGATAGTTACATGCTTCAACAAATTACCTTATATTATTTGCAGGCGGGTACATCAACACTGTACAAGTATAGTAGTTTCTGCTCATATCGCGGGTCAACTGGTATCGCGGTAATCTCCCTTTTCTATTTTTCTTTGCCGATCGTAACGAGGCTGACACTGCAGTGACACCTATACGTCAACAAGAATCTAAAAGGTCACGTGGCATTAAATAATGTAATATTTCATCGTAAATGGGAAGATAAAGTAACCTTCCATACAATCACCCCATTTCATACAAATATGTTTCTCCTCGTCATCCCGCTCATCCAAAAAATTTAATATCATTATTAGAATTAATTTGAGTCGAAAGCCTTGAAAGGTATTTAAATCTCGGCAGCCATGTTGTTTTAACGAATAAAGTTGTTTTCATCACGTGACAGCGCCAGTAAGCGTGTCTAGGGGCCGTTACTTTGAACACAAAAAATAACAGGCACTAGCACGTGCTCCGCAAATGAAAATGACTTACGCGGTCTCAATTTTGGTCGGCAGTCAGAAGAATAATCAAAGAGAGTAAAGTTTACCTTCATTAAATTGGACAATATGACTTTTGTCAACATTTGACAAGTAGAAAAGAACTATAGCAGTCTGTTTTCTTTTAAAAGATACATTGAGTTGAGATGACCCCTCTGTACTCGACAAGAAGAGAAAACAAAATGGCGTCGATACGGTCTGATAATTCAACTTTTCTTTTTTCCAGTAAAAATTGTTGAATATTTAAAATGAATATATTATTCATTAACTTAGACTGCCGTGAATCAATAATGAGTTTTAAAGTGTGTAAAAACATTTTATAAACAGAAAGTAGGGCCGCTATTTAAATACCGCGATTACAGAGAATTATGGGATTTTTTTAAAAGGTGAAACATGGTGGATAACTTCCTACGAGTTTTTCTTTATTCATATATCTTTTGCACGAAAGATTGTTTTCACTTTAAATTAGAATGGTTCGAGGGATAGGTCAAACAGATATAAATTGGGGAGAAATACTTTTCTTCTATTTTATTTCCGTTGGAATCGTTAGTACCGCGATACAAGAGAACTCCATCCTATATCAATTACCAAGATATGTCAGTTTTTGGCAATGGTCATTCAATACTTACCGTGTACATGTAGTTTCTTTTCAAATTGTTAAGTTTCAATTACATACCTATAAAACAGAAGCCAGAATTCAAAACTTGTACCATACTGGGACATCATCTGGCATAAATACATGTACTTCTAAGGTTTATGTTCATTTTTGGCATTTTGATTACAATTACTGATTGTAAAAGCACCTCACTGTCAGAGTAGTATAAACTGTCAGCATGTTTTGGCTTGATCACTTTTCCCCCTCAGTTATTTTAAACCTGACCACATATTTTGTCAGAATGGGAGTCAATGATTTCTTTGAACATTGGTAAATATTGCTTACACATGATAGAGCATATTTAACACCATTGTGACTCCATCAGTTTCTCAACAACCACTGGGTAGGATTCAACTAGCTTCAGTACAGACACAACAGATGCATACAATCAGCATATTCCAGTTTAATGACAGCCATCAGATTAAAGCTTCATGTAGTGTATATAACATCTTTATGAAAGAATGCACTTCTTGAACATATTAAACCTAAAAACGGGAGGGCGAAGATGGCTCTAGATCGCTCACCTGACTACCACTTACAAGGGGTCATGATTTTAACATAATTCATAGCGGTCCACTATACACTGCTAAGTAACATTCCAAATATCTAAGCTCTGATTGTGGGCCTTGTGCTTTTTTTAAAGTTTTCCTTATAAAAGTCCATGTGAAATAAAGTACCATTGGCTATAATACAAGGTCAATAATCATGTCACAAATAGGGTCAATTATGACCTTGGTCCAGATTTGCACAACACAATGCTACATTCAGAATATCTAAGCTCTGGGCTTTGTGGTTTTAGACAAGAGGATTTTTTGAATTTCCCTATGAGCTAATGCAAAATCAGGACAGTGACCACCTTGGCAGGATAAATTTTGACTTGGGAATCATGACTTTAACAATCTTGGTTTAGGTCAACAAGGCAATGCTACATGCCTAACATCGAAGACAAGAGGTTATCAACATTGGCCTAGTGGTTTCAGAGATGTCTTTTGAATCAAAATGTTGACGGACGACAGAAGACGGACAATCATCCATTAGAAAAGCTCACCCTGGCAAAGCCATGTGAGCTAATAATGATAAACAGTCGGTGACATTTACTAAATATGAACCAATAACAAGGGGACCAAGATGACCCTACATCACTCACTTGGCTACCATTGGCTATAATAGAAGGTCATCAATAGCAGAAAGGGTCAATTTGACCTGGGGGTCATGATTTTAACATTCTTGGTAGAGGTAAACTAGGCAATGAAACATGCCAATTATCTGAGCTCGAGGCCTAGCGGTTTCAGAGAAGAAGACTTTAAAGCTTTCCCATATCATAAGCTTCTGTAAAACAAGAGGGCCATGATGGCCCTATATCACTCACCTGACTACCATTTCTCACTCTAGCTATACCATTTGACAAATATCTAAAACTCTATTTTTGATACTGATTCTAGACATACAGAAAATGTTAAAACTAGATTAATCCACCTTTGGCAGTTATTGACATTAAAAACATAAAATGTTCATACTTACAATTCAATCACATCTTCTAAAACCATATCTATGCCTTAGTTAAGGTAAACATTTTGATTTCTCATGAATACTTTGTGGACAAAAGTTTTTATGAACATCAGTTGTGGAGAAATATGCCCGTCCCTAGATTTGCCACTAATTTTTACTGTTTTCCACTTATTTCTACCAAAAAGCATGGCATTTAGGTGGAAATAGGTGGCATAGCCTAGCTGGTGATTGATGAAACTCCACCTATCCAGTACACTTTTTGGGTCAATTGTTAAAATCGAGCCAATGTTAACAGAGTATATCGGCCTTACGGCCGAACGCACAACATACAAACAAGTAGTTCCATATAAACAGTTGTTAGGCATTATAGCGATTTCTGTTTTCAAAATTATATAGTAATAAATCTAAATAATTTAAAAACATTTCAGAATAGAATAATATTATTTCGTTATTGTTCTTTAAATGTGTAATTAATCGTAAATATTATTAATGCGCGAACGAACGACTTGGACATAAAAAATTATAAGAACTCGTTTTTTACCAAGAACTCTACAGTCGGCGGACATAGAGCAGTTGGTAGAGATGCTGGAAATTGAATTTGCGCTGACTTACTTCGGCGGACGCGAGTTCGGAACCCATCTAATACAGTTCTTTTATTTTTACATTTTTCTTCTGTTTTACTTAAAAGTGGAAAATTCAACAACACATTTTTTTTTTCTGTTTTACTTATAATTTCAAGAATTTAAACCATTTTAAATGTTTTACAGCAAATAATCATAGAAAACTTCATTCATGTCAAACTTATAAGGATAATGTTAATAAGACATACTGTATACATATTATTCGATAACAGTAAAGTTCAGTCAGTAGTCGTGTCAGGTTTTGCTTGTACAACCAGAATTGGTTTCCTTGGGTTCTTTTGGGGCCATGCCTCAACATCAATCATCACCAATTTCTAGAATATTTACATGTCAGTTTTGTTTGTGGGCCCGCTGTGATACTTTGTATCACTGTTTTTCTTGTTCAGTTATTAATTTACTCTGTGTCTTCTAGGGCTGTAACGATACATTCGAATATTCGATTTAGTCGAATACAGTTTTGTCCGAATTGTATTCGTTATTCGCCATGTGCCGAACCGAATATTTACGAATATAGATAAAAATTGCATGATTTAAACTAAAATCATTTGAATTTACCTAAAACAGATGAAATCTACTGAAAACGTTTCATAGCGCATTTTGCACTATTTCGTCGTAATACCCCACCCACAACAGTTGACAGATATTTTCACGACATTTATTTAATAAGTCGTCGGGCCGATATTTGATGTTGGTTTACAATTGAATAAATGATTTTCATAACTTTCTGGGTTTTAAACTGAATGAATTCATTTAAATTTCACATTCAATTAAAATTTGATATCAACAAGTGGGAATTCCCATTTTACGACATCCAAAAACCGTTTACATCAACAACATGTCTAACATCGAATACCGTTGAAATCGTAGATCCTCTTTACTCTATAGTCGTGTCTAGTCATTTTTTACTAAACAGTTCTAGTCATTTGAACCCAGAGCTCTTTAAGTTACATGTTTACTCAGTGGTTTTTTTTTACGTTTGAACAGTATTATTTCACAGTAATTTGAGTACAAAGAAAGTACTATTATCTAGTCAGCAGGCTGTAATATATTGTTGGCAAAAACCATATAAGGTTCACTTGTTAAATGATTTTAGTATAGTATTCATATTCATGAATAAATATTCGCATTCGTCACCCTGTATTCGTTACAGCCCTACTGTCTTCTTTGATCTTGCTCATTGTTCAGTTTTTGCCTACAATTTAGGATAGGAATTTATTTTGTATTATTGACACAATACAATCAACCCTATGGGCAAATCCCATAACTTTTGAATGACATTAAAAGTTGTGCAAACTTTGAATTTTCAGTTCAGGTTTGTAAAAATCCACTTCTCAGTTACCATTCACAGCTATGATACTTTATAGGGTAGTTGAACATACATGTAGTCACTGAATGCAAAAGGTAAGCACATGGGTTCCTATCAAAAGTAAAGTTTACACATATGGTTAAAGGTCAAACTCTGTGGACATTTGTGTCTCCAGTTTGTTGATAACTTTACTCATGCATGGGTTGTCCTGATATTTACACATGTATGTGTACAGTCTGTGTTGTTCAGAGACAATCGACCCTCCAGCACTTTCAGTCCTTTGATTCCACTTAAGTGGCAAATTTTACCACCAAATGCCACTTTGATTGAGTGGCATTTTGGTGGTATTTAGTGGAAATTTGAACAGTACGGTAGCATGAATAGGTGGAAACTGGTGTAAAATAGAACTTTAGACTATTTTCAGGTTGGAAAATGGGTGGCACTCTTAGGAACTCTTAACTTTTTTCTGAGTGGCATAATGGTGGAAAAAATATTTTCTGCAGTTGGTGAAGTTGACTATTAGTACCTATAAGTTCGATTTTGTATGGAACGAATCGACTCTTTTAGTAAGTGTACAAATCTTGGGACAAGTTTGTAGCCAGTGCCAAAATCACAGGTGCAAATTACAGGTGATTCCCGGCTGTACATTTTCCACAGTCACTGGAATATCTATGGAAATGTGCGGAAATCTCTGGATATTTCATGGAAAACTGCAGAATGTCCAGAGATTTCCAGTAGAGCAGGTAAACTTTCCATGGAATATTCTGGACATTTTGTGGAATACCTCTGGACGTGTCCATGGAACGTCCGTGAAACTTATGGAAACATTGCAGAAAGATTGGACATAGCCAAAGTTCTGTATGTTTACCTCTGGAAAGCTGGGACTTGGAATATTTTTACTCTGGAAAAGGACTTAGTCATTTTCACAAGATCTTGCACTTAGAAAATTTCAAGCAAAATTTATCGAGTTTTATCAATATTATTGTGCATAACCAATTAAAAATGATTAGACTTAAATTCATCATAAAACCATTAAAACTGACGTTTTGTCAAACAATTTGGAAGAGTCTTTACATTGCTCAATTCTGTCAGATTATATCAACCTAAGTATTTTCTGCTAAAAATTGCTTTCAGACCCATATTTCAATTCATTCACATCTAAATAATTTATACAATATCTTCTTGAATAAAGTCAGATAAGTAGGGAATTTCATAGTCTGAGATTTTAAAGTAGTCATGAACTTTCTACAGTTATATTTTAGAAATCTATTCCTACAAATTATGTTTATAGGTGAGCAGAAGTTTTATTTTCAAATTAATTTTTGAAAGGGAAAGTGTATGTCTTGTAACAGACCATAAATTCCTCATATTAACAACAGCATTGTAACTGCCCTTTATCTTTGCAACAGTAATAAATCTCTCTGGGGTCATCTGGGGAACTTGATCATAAAAATAGACAGCGAACAAAGATAACACTCAACATAGTTCTGTACAATCACCACCTGGAACCTCAGTATCAATTTACAGGAAGCAGGATTTATCAGTAAGACAGCTACAGGAAGTGGTCACTTTGATTTGTTGACTCAAATGTTAGACATGGAGTAGAAAGTTTTTGAACAACTGTTTTGAACATGTGGAGGAATACTTTTGTGAAGTGACTTCTAACATTATGCTGGACAAGACAGTATCATCTGCATATAAACAATAATCAATCTGAGATAAAATGATTTAAACATGGTTTAAATCTGACTTTTGTGAAAAATCAGCTATGATGCAAGAAGTGGCTAAAGACTGTGTAGCAAAGGTATAGAGAATATAATCATTGGTTTCATATAACATTTTCTAGAGTAGCAGTTATTGTTGAAGCTATTAAGTAATGTGTTATCATTAAATAAGATCACAGAAGTATTGCATGGCTTTTGAAGGATGGGTGGTTAAATTTGTTAATATAATGTATAAAGAATCCTTTCTAAAAGAGGCTTGCAGGTAATATTTGGCTAGACCCAACTGTGTTGCCTCTATAAATAAAGTCTTTATTTTTATTATCATTTGTTCAGCGTCTTGAGTTAATGTCACTGTTCTTTTCTCAAAACTTTAAAATGAACACAATGACTGATTAGCAGGCAGTATACACCCCTTGCTGTTTTGGTTATCATCTTGAATATTTATGATGAACACCTGAACAGATTAAATTCAAATTTAATCATATCCCAACCAATTTTTAATAATTTATTTGACTCTGGACATTCCAAATATTTGTCCAGTGAATGTCCAGAGGTTTGTCCAGTGAATGTCCAGAGGTTTGTCCAGTGAATGTCCAGAGATTTGTCCAGTGAATGTCCAGAGGTTTGTCTGTGGAACGTCCAGAGAAAGTCCATGGAATTTCCATGGAATGTCCAGAGATGTTTCCAGAGGTATCGGAACATTGTATGTCTGGAGCCTTTTCAATTTTTTTCCAGTAGTTCCAGAAAAGACTGCGGGAAATCAGTCCGAATACTCCAGATATTCCAGAGTCCCAGTTTCCATGGAATTTCCATGGATATTCCGTGGACACTCTGGAAAATGTACAGCCGGGTTAAATGTTCTGTATGAATGGCACTAGAAAAATAAAGATACCTTGGAACTTTTCTTCTTAATGCTCTTTGAAAATATTCTATTTCCACAGCTGAAGAAATGAATTCATTTTTTCTTCTCTTATTGAAAGTGAAAGATTAAAACTATTACTATCCAGAAATTTAGAAACAGTACTACTTAATTTAGATTTGAATTTTAACAAGAGGGCCAAAATGGCCCTATATCGCTTTTTTCTATTTTTGGGTCATGTGACGTAGTTTTTCATCCGAGATGACCCATATTTGAACTCGTCCGAGTAATTACTGGGAAAAACATCCTGACCAAGTTTCGTGACAATTGAGGCAAAAATGTGACCACTACAGTGTTAACGAACTAAGTGTGGACGGAAGACAGACGACGGACATTCATCAATCCTAATAGCTCACCCTGAGCCAGCTCAGGTGAGCTAAAAACACTTTAAATTCATAGGTTTTAACAAAAATATAGATATCTTTATAGTATCTTTCCAATACAATTAGCAACAGAAGTCGTGGGAAATACCCTTTGTTTTTAAGTTATGTGCTTTTGAGAATTTACTTTCAAACACACACTCATGCAATATACATGTAGCTACATGGCACTCTTAACTTACAAAGTCTATGTGAAACAAGAGGGCCAAGATGGCCCTATATCGCTCACCTTGGTACAAGTCCACTTGCCTGGTGGAAGATCACTAGATAATGTTATATACCAAATAAGTTTTCCTATATACGCCTTTGTAAAACAAATGATCCCCCCCCCCCCCCCGGCAAGGTCAATTTTGACCCCAGGGGCATAATTTGAAAAAACTTTAAAGAGGTCTACTAGGCAATGCTACATGCCAAATATCTAAGCTCTAGGCCTTGTGGTTTCAGAGAAGAAGATTTTTAAAGTTTTTACTATATACTCCTATGCAAAACTAAGTGACCCCGGTGCCGGGTCAATTTTGACCCGGGGGTCATAATTTGAACAATATTGGTAGAGGTCCACTAAAATTGTGCAAGAGATTCATGTTTTCTTAATGAATAATGTTGTAACAAAATACTTATTCTATATTCTAATATGCCTACGGTATATTTCTATAGTAAATTCGAGTGCATTAATATGATTAAAGCACTCGGAAAAGTAGGCGGAGTTTCGGACATGGAAGTAGCTCCTTCCGACTTTTCTAATTTACTCCCTCGCAAAAATAAAATATAGAAATGGAAATAATATCAGTATAAATACATCAGTCGCATGAAAAAGATTTGTTTAAGAACCTAAATATTATTTTTGATTGCGTCAAGTAAGCCTTAGAATACCCTCACCTTGTTTTCCTTAAAAAAGGCCAAGAAATTCAGGATTAACAGTCATACAATGTTTTGATTCCGGGAGACAAAACGATGAATGAAAACGTTTACGTCATCACACTGACGTCATAACTCCACGTTAAAACGTTGTACAGTTCAAATTAACGGCACGCATTTAAATCGATTGGCTGCTTTGTTAGGTTCTGAATCTGACGTCTTCTGCATAATGTCAGTCAGGTATTTTTTTATATTTTATGTACTAGATGATTAAACTAAAATAAGTTTGTATAACTTCGCCCTCGTGAATTATTCCGCCAGGCACATCACCTCCGGGGAATGCTTCAATTTCGATAAAGCACTCCAAGCCATAGATTATTTCTTAAATGTAATAGAATGGCAAATTTCAACAACAATTAAACAACATTTTAGTAAGTATTGTAGGCAAGTGAAATATGGCTCAAATTAGTTTGCACTAGCCTATGTACAAAATATATAGTGTATTAGTCTCAAACCTTGCCTAAAACTTGGTTCTTTCTTTCTTTCTTAATTTATCTTAGCTCGATTGTGAAGAAAGCTTGTAGCTTTTCAAGTCACTCTCAAGTCCGCTTCCTGGAAAAACCAGTACTGGTGTCATATGAGGAAGTACGGTCATGACCCCAGTAGGGCTCGAACCCACAACCTCCGGGATAAGCGGCTCACAAGAAAATGCACAGTATATAGGTTTCTGATTCATGAAATAGAACCTTTTTTAGTTCATACTGCAGCTATCAAGAAATACATCTGTCAGTCACCAAAACTATTTTAACTAAAACGCAAATTCCTATCTGAATTTCGAAACTGGTGTTGAAGTCGATAAGCTTAACTGACTCTAAATTTCTTGCTTTCTTTATAACAGTTATTCTCACACAACATTTAACAGATTTTATTACCCTTCCATGAAATTTGCGGTTTTCTAATTGGTCAACAATCCGTTTATAGATTTTGATATTTACGGGCAAGCCGGTAATATACACTTGACATAACCCTGTAACTGTACCCCATGCTGAACGTGAGCTTGTTCGCCGCGTACACTACGTCAATGTATAAGTCCGTGCTGATTTGTGATGTCACGCAGGTGTATCATAAGGGGATTTAAACGTCTGTTAAATAAATAAAACATATTTGTGAACGGAATCTTTTAATATTTGAGACAGGGAAGGGTGATAAAATTGTTATTTGTTTTTTTGCCTGGCGGCTCGGGTAATATAATTCGAGGCGGGTAATATATCCCCATATACCACTTCAAAAACCAAATAACATATAATATTACCAGCTAATGAGCCCCCATCATGTGAGGCTGACCACTGTTTATTTTTATGGCCAATTAATTTGATAAGCATGGGATGCATGCAGAGTTTATAACTGTACTGGCAACTACAGGATTGAGCAGCTCGGAACGGCTTATTCCTGCCTCTGATAAGCAATACAATTGTAAAGTTTGATGAAGAAATCTTAAGAAATGGCAAAGTTATAGCCAACGTTAAGTTTGTGTGACGGACGGACAGACGGACGGACACCCATACGAAGGTGTTATTAGGTGGTATTTCCATTGTTCTCGAACAATAGAGTGACCACTTAAGTAACAAAAGAATGACCACTTAAGGGACAAAAGACGGAATGAAGACAATAGATTTCTATTGTCTTAGGCCACACCTCCTAACCCCTAAGGTACCCATCGTGCGTGCGGACGGATGGACGGACAAAGCGATCCCTATGTATCGCCTTTTCTCCGAAAGGGTGACACAAAAACAACAAAAACAGACTGTGTTAGCCTTGGGAACTAGAGGTTAAGTTAATCTCTGGGTTCATCAAGTTTTCAAAGATAAAATTTCCACTGGGAATCAAAGCACTGAAAGTGCTGACAACAAGGAGTCCTCTGCAAAATTGGGCACAAGGGGGTTTTCTTACAGACAATGAGTGATCATATGTGTCAATACTTCGCTAGCAGTACTTGATTTTGGTTACTATCCGTTTATTTTAATCACAGAGCTGTTGTTCTTTGATAACACATCATTTTGCTTTGTTTTTATTTTTTTCAAAACTCATAGTTTTGCTTGAGACTTTTTGATGAAGTAAAATACAGTGCTTTTGAATTGTATATAACCAGCTTTGTTTATGAGACATCCTTCAGGAATACGTGACACAGCCGACCCAGAAGGTTTCAGTATATATTCCAGTCAATTACATCTGTAGATTTGAAATAATACGCTACCAAATGATTATTCACGACACACGATTTCCGATGAATGAAACGAAAAACAATTGTTCGATTTACTCGGACATTTTCCTTTGCTTAAAACAATATCATTAATAGATGTCTAATTACAATGTAAGAGCTGAATCGAACCCCCTTAAAGTCCTAAATTATTGATAATTTACAGTAGAACCAAACAGATTATAAGAATAATTTATTAGTAGTTGAATAGTGGCACACATACTAATTACATCTATAATTAAATGTTGTAAAGAATCATCGGACGGAAAGTCTGATTCGACGTATAACCGCTACCTAGCCACTGCTAAAATTTTTACAGTTACAGTGAGCACTTTACCGAATGTCTACACAGAAGCAATTTACAAATAAGTGAATTCCCATATCCTTTGCGTCGGTAGAATAACACCTGGTGTAAATCTTGCACGATATGCAGAACGTCTATGTTCTGTTTTACCGGAAGTCAACATCTCTTCTTCCAACAAATATCTCGTGAGAAAAAGAAAAAAAATGTAACAGAAAGATAGTTTAGCTAATTGAAATTTTTTTTTTTTGTATTTCATTAATTTAATCTGATCTTTGAACAATAATATGAATAATACGCGTTTAGGTCTAGGCTAACGTGCAAACATTCTACACGTCTAGCCGTCCGCACTATCTCGGACCGCAAACGGAATGCACGATACACCAAAATTTTGTAAAGTTATAGTGAGCACCACTGTACGTTTGAAAGTCGAAATGAGTATTATGATGATGAATGTAAAAATTTTAAAGTTAACTATTATCAACATTTAAACATGTATAGAAACAAGAGGGCCAAGATGGCCCTATATCGCTCACCTTGGTACAAGTCCACTTGCCTGGTGGAAGATCACTAGATAATGTTATATACCAAATAAGTTTTCCTATATACCCCTTTGTAAAACAAATGATCCCCCCCCGGGCAAGGTCAATTTTGACCCCAGGGGCATAATTTGAACAAACTTTGAAGAGGTCTACTAGGCAATGCTACATGCCAAATATCTAAGCTCTAGGCCTTGTGGTTTCAGAGAAGAGATTTTTAAAGTTTTTCCTATTTGTTGCCATAGCAACCAGAGTTCTGCATGGAATGGGATTCTTTGAACAATTTTGGTAAAGCTTCATGCAAGGAACATTCCTGCATAGTTTTGTCAACATTGGCCTAGAGGTTTCAGAGGAGATGTCATTTGAATCAAAATGTTGACGGATGACGGACAATCATCGATCAGAAAAACTAGATTAAATGATGTACTTATACAAAAATGGATGTCTGATTTGAACCATTCATCAAGAGCTAAAAGTTATACTTTGTTTTCAAGTTTTCAGTTTCAACCCTATTTGTATTTAGTAAATAATTATAGAGAAGTTTAGAGCTGCACTATGTAGATTAAGAGTCTCTTCACATAGATTAGAAATTGAAGCAGGCAGGTGGCATAAACCTGTCGCAATACCACATGAAGAAATAAAATGTCACAATTGTAATGTTTTAGAGGATGAATTCCATTTTTTACTAGAATGTCCACTTTACAATGATCTGAGAACAAGAGGGCCATGATGGCCCTATATCGCTCACCTGACTACCATTTGCTATAATAAAAGGGGTCATGATTCTAACATAATTCGTAGAGGTCCACTACACAATGCTAAGTCACATTTCAAATATCTATGATCTGCTGGTCGGCCTTGTGGTTTTTTTAAAAAGTTTTCCCTATATAAGCCTATGTGAAATCAAGTGCTCTCCCCCCCTCTCCCCCCCCCTCCCGGGAAGGGTAAATTTTGACCAGGGGGGGTCATGATTTGAACAATCTTGGTAAAGGTGCGCTAGACAATGCTACATGCTAAATATCTCAGCTCTAGGCCTTGTGGTTTCAGGGTACATTTTTAAAGTTTTTCCTATATAAGCCTAGGTAAAACCAAGTGACCCCATGCGGGGTCAATTTTGACCCAGGGCTCATAATTTGAACAATCTTGGTAGAGGTGCACTAGACAATGCTACATGCCAAATATCTAAGCATTGTGGTTTCAGAAAAGAAGATTTTTAAAGTTTTTCCTATATAAGCCTATGCAAAACTAAGTGACCACCCGCGCAGGGTCAATTTTGATCCGGGGGTCACAATTTGAACAATCTTGGTAGAGGTCCACTATTCAGTGCTACATCCCAAATATCTAAGCTCTAGGCATTGTGGTTTCAGAGAAGAAAATTTTTAAAGTTTTTCCTATATAGCCTATGTAAAACCAAGTGACCCCATGCGGGGTCAATTTTGACCCAGGGCTCATTATTTGAACAATCTTGGTAGAGGTGCACTAGACAATGCCACATGCTAAATATCTTAGCTCTAGGCCTTGTGGTTTCAGAGAAGACGATTTTTAAAGTTTATCCTATATAAGCCTATGCATAACTAAGTGACCACCCGTGCAGGGTCAATTTTGACCCGGGGGTTATAATTTGAACAATCTTGGTAGGGGTCCACTAGAAAAGCTACATGCCAAATATCTAAGCTCTAGGCCTTGTGGTTTCAGAGAAGATTTTTAAAGCTTTTCCTATATAAGCCTATGTAAACCAAGTGATCCCAGGGAGTCAATTTTGACCTGGGGCTCATAATTTGAACAATCTTGGTACAAGTCCACTAGACAATGCCAAATGCTAAATATCTAAGCTCTAGGCCTTGTGGTTTCAGAGAAGATTATTTTTAAAGTTCTGCATGGAATGGAATTCTTTCAACAACTTTGATAGAGCTTCATGCAAGGAACATCCCTGCAAAGTTTCATCAACATTGGCCCAGTGGTTTCAGAGTAGATGTCGTTTGAAGGAAATGGTGGACGGACGGACGACGTAAGACGGACGGAGCGTGATCCTAATAGCCCACTCTGGCACTTTGTGCCAGGTGAGCTAAAAAAACGGTAAAATGAAAAACAAAGCACGGGACAAAGCCAACGTTTTTCCAGTAAAATTTTTCTACTATTTACTTTAATGAATAACCTTTGCCAAAATATTATATTTACTGCAACCTCTTTTATTCATAAAGATAGACTCCACACTTTGTGTTTTTTGCATAATCCTCCAGGCCTGTACTGTAAGTTTTAACAGAACAAGAGCTGTCAGTAGGACAGCACGCTCGACTTTTTTAGTTCTTGCCAATAAAACAAAACTTTGACAGTTAACATGGTTAAAGGTAAAACAAGGATCTGTACAAACAAGGGCCAAAAGTAGCAAGATATTAAGTCAAGAGTTACCAAACTTAAATGTTTGTTATCCCTGAATACTTCAGGAAAGTTGTAGATTAATACTTCAAGTTATTGATAAAATTATGTTTATGACAGTTCCAGTTGCACACAAGACTTTAACTAGGAATTTCTAAGTACTAATCAAGAAACATTTTCACAGAGTTATCTTCTCTTGCTTACAGATAGGTGTCATGATGGTACATAAGTACTCCAACTTTCAAAGTAATATTTCAAATGGTTCAGTCAACAAGAATGGACAAGAATGAAAATTTTTACTGAGTTTTTAAGTCGAAAAGGGCCATAATTCAAATAAAATCCTTGACATGCCTATGTTGACTGTCATGTAGCCGAAACGGTGTAGTCATTCTAAGATGGCAGACACGGAAACATGCTGCAGGTATGTGTCCTTTACTTCATCTGAATTCTAGTATTTTACCCACTTTGTTAAAGTGAAATTGGGTCCACGCCGACTCAGAATAGAATACACCTTCGCACAGATACTTAAATTATGCACGACATGCATTCAAAACACAAGTTTTTGTACAAGAACAGTAAACATGATGTCCGTTTGAAAATTGAATCGAGGTGATGTTAATTTTCATTGAGCACCCCTTTAAACAAATAATTATAATAATATTTAAAGTATAATATGAGCATTAGTCCATTGTAGAATTTTAGGTCGAAAGGGATAATATCTTTTTCATATATATCTTGTTTTTCTTTCAGAATATTAACAATGGACGACTCTTTCACAGAAAGAGAAATGGGCGAAGCTTCTGCTATTTGCGGAAAATTGTACCAGTCACTTAGCAATACATGTTCTAACACTCATTGAGAAGGCGCAGTTGACAGCACACATGGCTTGCCTAAACAAGGACGTCGAAAGTGAGATGTGTGTGAAAAATTCATCACTACGAAATTCTATTTAAAGAGACATGTGACAACGCATAACGAAAAAACAACAGAGTGTTCAAATGCGACAACTGCCCACTTTCTTTTTCACAAAAGACAAACTTACAGACCATATGAATGGAGCCAATCTTTTAAAAACCTTAAGTTGCAACAGGGCACTAGACAACTTTTGGGGACAGGTACCCATACCCTTTGGAAGGGGAATTTTTCGTCGTTTTAAGACTAATAGGGGAATTTTTAGCCGTATAAATATTACTACTATTCACACTTATTAATACTGTTTTCAATCATTTCCAACAGATGTAGCTACTTAATAGTTTTCTGACAAATACAACAAAGATTATGCAAGTTGTTCTAGATCTACTATATTTATTTTTTTCTTTCATGAATTAAAACATCTCAGTGACACATGCAAACTTTATTTGATTATGTGACATTTTTCACCTGCCAAGGACAATATCGGAAAAATCCGAATGAACAGGGTTCTCTTTGGGTTAATTTTAGTTTGCATATCATAATTTTCTGTTCGTGTTCTGCAGCACCATGAATTCAAAAATGAAAGTAACTGTATGCATTCCCCGTTTGACACATATTTTCGCGACCTCTCATGTCCGTGAACTTATTATCGTAATTAATGTTTCTTCGATTTTGGCGATTTAAACACTTTTAAATAGAACACAATTTGTCAAAAGTATGTTTAAAGGTTTAAAATAAGTATTGATAAGTATTAACCAATACTGAAGGTTTTGAAGGCGCCAAGTATTGCCAATAGATATATTCATGTACGGGAAAAATTTACGTCCAGCCCAATTTGCAACTTGAAAATGCACAATGTAAGTCAATAATTTAATAAGTGTCCCCGAAAAACAATGCCGAAATTATAAGTCTGTTGTGACACGTGATTATCGGAAAAACGGGTATAAATGAATTGTGTTATGATCGCCCTAAGCGCAAATTGTGAATTACATAGTAACAATACACAGAGTCGTGTCAACCAAGCATCACTAATTAAATCTGTGTGACAAACAACGTATCATAAATTCGCCGAGATCAATTATATTTCGTTTTATGATTGTTTATCAATTAACACCTCTGATAACGACCGAGACGGCCTCGTGCGCATTATCAGATAGCGTCTAATTAGCTCCGCCTTCTTCCGTAAACGGGCCAACAGACGACAATCGATTTTTGATTGACACGTCAGAATTGACGAGATTATTTTGTTGGCGCCACTAAAATTCGCCAACTGAAAGAATTTAGCGACAAAATTTATTTTTTGTCGCATTTGGCGCGATTGGCGAAAGACAGCGGGAACCCTGTAATGAATATATACCGACTTGTTACGAGAAAATTCATTGGACAGCCAATCAAGGGAGAAGGCTCGTGAATGTTTAATTGGATTCGTACTCAAAACTATTCGTTCTTATGTCCGGCCGACGAGTAACTTCGTGATTTTCCTTCCGATTTTATTTTTGTTTTCGAGGGGATTTTTTTTCTTAGAAAGGGGAAAAAACATATTATTTTAGGAGGGGAATGGGGGCCGATATTCGGCCCCAAAATCGGCCAAACGAGTGCCTTGTGCAATGTATGTGAGAAGTTGTTTAGGTGGAGGTGTAGCATATGGAGTGACAGTGACGATTTTCCTACTTATCAAACTGTGACACCAACGTGGATGCCGACACCAGTAGGATAAAAAGGATACTGACATAGTCATCAAATCCAAGAAGTACTCCAACAATTTCCTTATCATTCTTCATTATAATGTGAATTCTTGAACCAATACATTTATCAACCAATTCTGAAAATTGAAAACAAAGCACCTGTTTATTCTAAGAGCATTTTCAAAGCAGATGATCAAATTTTAACAAGAGGGCCAAGATGGCTCTATATCACTCACCTGGCTACCACAATACAAGGTCATTAATAGCAAAAAGGGTCAATTTGGACCTGGGGGTTCTGATTTAACAATTTTCATAAAGGGTCACTACATAATACTGTATTTCAATTAACTACACCCTGGGCCTTGTACATTTTTTAATATTTTTCCCTATATAATATATATCCTACGTCAAAGCAAGGGACACCCAAGGCAGGATTTAATTTGACCAAGGCGTTATAATTTGAACAATCTTGGTAGAGGTCACCTAGGCAATGCTGTATCCTAAACATCTAAGCTCTTGGCCGGGTCATGATTTGAACAATTTTGGTAGAGGTCCACTATAAAGCAATGCTTATTGATCTAAGCTCTCGGCCTTGTGGTTTCAGAGAATTGTTTTAAGTTTTTCCTGTTTGCTGCCATAGCAACCAGTGATCTTCATGGAATGACTTTCTTTGAACAACTTTGATAGAGCTTCATGCAAGGAACATTTCTGGTAACTTTCATCAACATTGTTGTTTGAAAGAAAAGGTGGAATTACAGGCAACAGACAGTGAGTGATCCAAATAGCTCACCCTCGCACTTTGTGCAAAGATAGTTAATAACATAGTGCCTGGGCTTGGTCAATATTGATCCAGGGATCATGATTTGAACAAGAGCTGTCCATAAGACAGCAAGCTAGACTATTGTGGGTACTTGCTTATAAAACAAAACTTTTATCAGTTTAATAGCAAAACAAAATTGTGCTAACTATTAAGTATAAACTAGGAAAGTTGAAAAAAAGTCAAAATCTATCACTACATGTATTTATTTAATTTTTGGTAAATTAATTGTTTGATACAAAATGTACCCCTGAACATTGCTAAAGTTGTTATAACTACCATGAGTGGTTGCTGAGATATGTGCATGAAAGTACCTTGCATGCAAAACTTTAACCAAATTTTCAAAGTCAAACAAGGGCCATAATTAGTATTAAATTTATACAAGAGTTATCTGACTTGACTGTGTGACACCACTTAAAACATTAACACAGTTTCAAATTAATATCATAAGTGGTTACTGAGATATATGCATGATAGTACCTAGCAGGCAAAACTAACCAAATTTTTAAGTCAAACTAGGGCCATAATTTGTACTAAATTTATACAAGAGTTATCTGACGTGACTGTGTGACACCCCTAAAGACAATAGCAAAGTTCAAGTCAATATCATAAGTGGTTACTGAGATATGTGCATGACAGTACCTTGCATGCAAAACCTTAACCAAATTTTCAAAGTCAAACAAGGGCCATAATTTGTATCAAATTTATACAAGAGTTATCTGACTTGACTGTGTGACACCCCTTAAGACATTAACAAAGTTCAAATCAATATCATAAGTGGTTACTGAGATATGTGCATGATAGTACCTAGCAGGCAAAACTTTAACCAAATTTTCAAAGTCAAACAAGGGCCATACTTTTAATAGATTTATACAAGAGTTATTTCACTTGACTGTGTGACACCCCTAAAGACATTTACAAAGTTTCAAGTCAATATCATAAGTGGTTACTGAGATATGTGCATGATAGTACCTAGCAGGCAAAACTTTAACCAAATTTTCAAAGTCAAACAAGGGCCATAATTAGTATTAAGTTTATACAAGAGTTATCTGACTTGACTGTGTGACACTCCTAAAGACATTAATAAAGTTTCAAGTCAATATCATGAGTGGTTACAGAGACATATGCATGACAGTACCTAGCAGGCAAAACTTTAACCAAATTTAGTACCTAGCAGGCAAAACTTTAACCAAATTTTCAGAATCCAACAAGGGCCATAATTTGTAGTAAATTTATACAAGAGTTATCTGTCTTAATTGTATGACACCCCTAAAGACATGAACAAAGTTTCAAGTGAATATCATAAGTAAGTTACTGAGATATGTGCATGATAGTACTTAGCAGCACAGATGCTTGTGATATGGACTCGCCACCCAATCTATTCTTGTCCCATGTTGTACGGAACATAAATAAATACAAGATTTGAAACAGCTGAAAACTCCAATCGCATATTTAAGGCATGTGTGTAAGTAAGGAATAACTAACCAGTTTTTCCAATGCAAAACAATTTTCTGAATAAAATCCCACTTGAAACTGCATCGAATAATTTCGAGGAAAAACACTTATGTCACTTCCACAGACACCTGGGGATCTGTCCCAGGTGAGCGTGTCAGCTTGGTCTCAAAATCTCTTGCTTATAAAAAAAAAACGGCCAAAAGTCCAAGTTTTACATGACTGATACATATTATCATCAACTGAATAACCATAAAACACACGAAAGTCGTTTTCAAAAAAAAGAAATATTCGGAGGTGTATATAGTATGTGTAAAAGATAACAATGTTTACATGTCAAAAAGTACAACCATCGGCTGATTTTCAGGTAGTTTCTCTAGTCATGTAAAACTTGGACTTTTGGCCATTTTTTTTATAAGCAAGAGATTTTGAGACCAAGCTGACATGCTCACCTGGGACAGATCCCCAGGTGTCTGTGGTCACTTCTGCACAAATCAGATTTTGTCATATGAAGTTATAAAAAATAGGTTTCCCGCATCGCAGTATATGAAATAGTGTGCGCGGGGTACCATTACGTTTACAGCGTGGATTTTGTCTTGTGTGAATGCTATAGCGGTAAATTTGAAAACAGATTTATATTTTTGTGTCGCACAAAAAAACGACTGGTTCCATTTTTACACGATCGATAAAGACTAAAGCCTGGTGCCTATAGTTTTCGAATTGGTACTATTTTTAGAAATGACATAAACAGTATACCTGAGATGTGATAGAGGAAATCGAGTTGCTTCAAATCTTGTATTTATATACATTGTCACTATAGACATGTGATCAGTAGGTAAGTAGAACAAGAGCTGTCAGTAGGACAGCGTGCTCGACTTTTTTAGTGCTTGCCAATAAAACAAAACTTTGACAGTTAAGGGCACACAAGACTTTAACTAGGAATTTCTAAGTACAAATCAAGAAAATTTTTCACAGAGTTATCTTCTTTTGCTTACAGATAGGTCTTACGATGGTATATAAGTACTTCAACTTTCAAAGTAATATCTCAAATGGTTAAGTTAACAAGTGGAGAAGAATGAAAATTTTAACTGAGTTTCTAAGTCAAAAAGGGCCATAATTCAAATAAAATCCTTGACAGAATTACCTTCTCCTGCCCATGTTTGGGAATCATGATGGTAAACAAGTATTCCAACTTTCAAATTAATATCTCAAACAGTTCAGTCAAAAAGTGGACTGGTACGAAAAACTTAACCAAGATTCTAAGTCGATAAAAGGCCTTAATTTTTAAAACAAATCCCTGACAGAGTTACCTTCTCTTGCGTACAGATGGGGGTAATGATGTGAAATAGCATTAAAAGTTTCAAAGCAATATCTCAAAGGATTAAGGCAATAAGAGGATTTTACCCATATTCAATGTATTTTCTAAGTAAAAAAGGGGCATAATTCTGTCAAAGACCTTGACAAAGTTATGTCCTCTTGTCTGTTGATGAAGGTCGTGATGGTAAACAAGTATGGTTAGTTTCAAAGCAATACCTCCAATGGTTTTGAAATAAAGTGAGGTGGTACGAAAAACTTAACCAAGCTCAATACACTTTCTAAGTAAACAAGAGCTGTCAGTAGGACAGCGTGCTCGACTTTTTTAGTGCTTGCCAATAAAACAAAACTTTGACAGTTAAGGGCACACAAGACTTTAACTAGGAATTTCTAAGTACAAATCAAGAAACATTTTCACAGAGTTATCTTCTTTTGCTTACAGATAGGTCTTATGATGGTACATAAGTACTCCCAACTTTCAAAGTAATATATCTCAAATGGTTAAGTTAACAAGTGGACAAGAATGAAAATTTTAACTGAGTTTCTAAGTCAAAAAGGGCCATAATTCAAATAAAATCCTTGACAGAATTACCTTCTCCTGCCCATGTTTGGGAATCATGATGGTAAACAAGTATTCCAACTTTCAAATTAATATCTCAAACAGTTCAGTCAAAAAGTGGACTGGTACGAAAAACTTAACCAAGATTCTAAGTCGATACAAGGCCTTAATTTTTAGAACAAATCCCTGACAGAGTTACCTTCTCTTGTGTACAGATGGGGGTAATGATGTCAAATAGCATTAAAAGTTTCAAAGCAATATCTCAAAGGGTTAAGGCAATAAGTGGATTTTACCCATATTCAATGTATTTTCTAAGTCAAAAAGGGGCATAATTCTGTCAAAAACCTTGACAGAGTTATGTCCTCTTGTCTGTTGATGAAGGTCGTGATGGTAAACAAGTATGGTTAGTTTCAAAGCAATACCTCCAATGGTTTTGAAATAAAGTGAGGTGGTACGAAAAACTTAACCAAGCTCAATACACTTTCTAAGTAAAAAAAGGGCCATAATTCTGTCAAAAACCTTGACAGAGTTATGTACTCTTGTCTGTAGATGGAGGTTATGATGGTAAACAAGTATGGTAAGTTTCAAAGCCATACCTCTAATACTTATGAAATAAAGTGGGGTGGTACGAAAAACTTAACCAAGGTGTGACGCCAACGCCGACGCCGGGGCGAGTAGGATAGCTCCCCTTTTCATAGAAAAGTTGAGCTAAAAAAGGGCCATAATTCTGTCAAAAACCTTGACAGAGTTATGTTCTCTTGTCTGTAGATAGAGGTTATGATGGTAAACAAGTATGGTAAGTTTCAAAGCCATACCTCTAATACTTCTGAGATAAAGTGGGGTGGTACGAAAAACTTAACCAAGGTGTGACGCCAACGCCGACGCCGGGGCGAGTAGGATAGCTCCCCTTTTCATAGAAGTCGAGCTAAAAAGGAATTGCAACTGTAATTGGTTAGCATACACGCAGTTGTAGGATTTATTTAAAGATACTGCAGTGAGCAGGGGCGAGGGTCAGGCCTAAGGGGGTGAGGTCCAGACCCCAAGCATCTGTGGTTAGCAGGCAAAACTTTAACCAAAGCTGCAACGCAGACGCCAAAGCCAACGAACAAGTTACTGTAATAGCTCTCCATATTCTCCGAATAGTCGAGCTAAAAATAGAGGTTCACTAGGCAATGCTACAGGCAAAGAATCTGAGCTCTAAACTGTGTATTCGAGAAGATTTTGTAAAGTTTTCCTATCTGTTTATTTAATAATTACTTTATACAAATTTATTGAGTTTGATTACGAAGATTACAAAGAAGCTCCGTAGCTTTGAAGAGTCCTCCTGAGTAAATAACACTATGTAAATTTCTTCTCAATATCTTCCCCATTTGTATTTTGCAAGAACAAAATCAATTCATTGCTTATGACTGAAATTCAGAACAAGAAAATGTAGTAATGTATACTCTTATATAGATGAAGCAAGGCTGATTAATTCATAATGTTCCATACCTGTGAAGGCAGACACTCAAAATCCCCTTGGTCAAAATCTCCTTGGTTCAAAACTGGTATAGCAGTCATAATGGATTTTACCTTGTAATTTCAATAATTTTAATTTTTTCAATCATTCGCTATAGTAAAGTAGAACTAGAGACAAATAAAACATTTAATAAAATTTTCTCATTCAATAAAATTTAATGCTTACCACTTGTAAAATCCATCGAGGGGATTATGACTACTATGCCATTTTCGGACCAAGGGGATTTCGACCAAGGGGATTTTGAAGTACACTTGCCTATGGACTCTACCATTTCTTGCGTAATACTACCGGAATTCAAAGAGAAAAATAATCTCCCGTCGGGAGGAGCCATTCTACCGTAAATTAGCAATTATTTTCAAATTGACCTTTAACCCAGAATGTAAACAAATCATTGACTGGTTTTCCAATTTGTGCAGACAGATTTATTAATATAGATCTCTGCTAAATCGTACACCAATCTGCTTCCATGTGCCAACTGTTTTGTTAATTGCATTTTGTGTGTGTCAATTTTTCACACATTTTATGATGGGGATTAAATAGTTAATTGGTGTCTGTACCCATCAGGGGTCATTACGAAAGGGATTATGGCTATGTAGGCTGAGTGGAAAATCCTAGTCCATAAAATTAATTAATCACAGGATGTAAACAGATCGGACAAAAGGTACAAAACAGGGCTGGAAAATAAGATAGTTAACTACTACCTGGCAATATTTCTAGATCGGTTTTCATTTTCTGTTCACAATATAAGAATTCATGACTACTAGTTATTATTTTAGATATATTTTTATTTCTATATGCATATTTTAAAATCTTACTTTCACTTTACAGATAATTATATTGTGAACAGAAAGAGAAAGTAGATTTAAAAATGCTATTCTTGGCTTTGCCGTGACGTCATACTGACCAGTTAACCAATTGGATTATTATTACTCATTTCTTCATTCGGTAAAAGGTGAAAACTCGGTCTTTACTGTAGACTCATATGAAACAAATAGCTTTTAACAACATAGAATTATAATAAAAACAATCTGATAGTTACAAGTAATGGTAGATTGTCCTCTTCTTTCATTTCTATTCTTGGTTATTGTACATTTAAACATGAAATATGCATAGAGATCAACGAATACAGCCGAGGAATCACCTTTCCTGAATGTAAATAATTTATCAGTAGCGCATGCTCATGTTAAAGCTGCTCGCTCTCAGATTTTGGTAAAAAAATATAGTTCTTCAAACTGCCTGTAAATAACGTATTTTAGAACATATGGTCATAGAAAAAGGTTCTAGTAAAAATTCCTGTCACGTATATCTCTAAATTTAAAATAATACGCTATAAAATTCAAAAGCGTTGCAAGCCCTTTTGAAATTCCAATATTGTATGTTATTTGGTTTTTGAAGTGGTAAATGGGGATATATTACCCGCCTAGATTTATATTACCCGAGCCGTTAGGCAAGGGTAATATTATGTCGAGGTAGGTAATATATCCCCATATATCACGTCAAAAAACAAATAACAATTTTATTACCCTTCCCTTTCTTAAGTATTGAAAGATTTCGTTTATGTTTTATTTATTTAACGGTTGAACGTAACCAGACCTTAAAATCCCCTTATGATACCTCAATGTCACTGCGAGACGTCACAAATCAGCACGGACTTATACACTGACGTAGTGTACGCGGCAAACAAGCTCATGTTCAGCATAGGGTACAGTAACGGGGTTATGCCAAGTGTATATTACTGGCTTGCCCGTCAATATCAATATCTATTTACGAATCGTTGACCAATCAGAAGACCGCAAATTTCATGGAAGGGCAATAAAAACATATAGTGTAGCTGTGCCCTGGAACCGACATTTTCAATTGATTACAGCAAGTTCCTACCTAGATTTTGGCTTATTTTGATTCTAGCCTTTAATTTTATATTTATGTATAAGTATGTCAATTTTTAAAAAAAATACTTTTTTTAATCTCCCTCATTTTTAGGACAAATATCCCTCATTTCTATCAAGGTCTTTCAAATAGTATGGTCTAGAAATGCCCTATATATACATCTTATCGTACTAATAATCTTGTCTCGGTTATTGATATTTACACCATGTATTTACCACTTAACTAATATTTTGTCCGATAGTATTATGCAAAACTGCACGTCATTTTGTCATTTAAATACCAAATTTAACAAGAGGGCCATGATGGCCCTATATCGCTCACCTGACTACCATTTGCTATAATAAAAGGGATCATGATTCTAACTACACAATGCTAAGTAACATTTCAAATATCTATTATCTGCCTGTTGGCCTTGTCGTTTTTTTTTTTAAGTTTTCCCTATATAAACCTATGTGAAATCAAGTGCTTTCCCCTCTCCTGGGAAGGGTTAATTTTGATCAGGGGGATATGATTTGAATAATCTCGGTAAAGGTCCACTAGACAATGCTACATGCTAAATATCTCAGCTCTAGGCATTGTGGTTTCAGAGAAGAAGATTTTTTAAGTTTTTCCTATATAAGCCTATGTAAAACCAAGTGACCACGGAGCAGGGTCAATTTTGACCAAGGGCTCATAATTTGAACAATCTTGGTGCAGGTGCACTAGACAATGCCACATGCTAAATATCTAAGCTCTAGGCACTGTGGTTTCAGAGAAAAATTTTAATGTTTTTCCTATATAAGCCTATGTAAAACCAAGTGACCCACCAGGCAGGGTCAATTTTGACCCAGGGCTCATAATTTGAACAATCTTAGTAGAGGTGCACTAGACAATGCCACATGCTAAATATCTAAGCTCTAGGCCTTGTGGTTTCAGAGAAGATCTTTAAAGTTTTTCCATTATAGGCCTTTGCAAAACTAAGTGACCACCCGCACGGGGTTAATTTTTACCCGGGCATCATAATTTGAACAAAGTCAACTTTGCAATGTGTAAATCCACCTAAAACGAATCATCGGGAAAAAATATTTTCATGTTGGGATAAAGGAATGCATATAATTGTACTTTGTTTGTCAAATTGATTGGTAAAATATCGAGATATACGTAGATATAAAGTTTCAATATTTTCTTTATTTTTCAAATATAGCGGGTACACTGTTGTCACGTCAGGGCACTAGACAACTTTTGGGGACAGGTACCCATACCCTCTGGAAGGGGAATTTCTCGTCGTTTTAAGACTAATAGGGGAATTTTTAGCCATATAAATATTACTACTATTCACACTTATTAATACTGTTTTCAATCATTTCCAACAGATGTAGAGCTCTACATAATAGTTTTCTGACAATTACAACAAATGATAATGCAAGTTGTTCTACTATATTTATTGATTTCTTTTCAAGAATTAAAACATCTCAGTGACACTGCAAACTTTTTGTTGAATGAGATGTCTATTTTTTAACAATTATCTGCTGTTTTCGATGTTATTTTTCCAGCCGTAATGTATCTGATTATGCGACTTTTTCACCTGCTAAGGGCATATCCGAAAAGTCCGAATGAACAGGGTTCCCTCTGGGTCAATTTTAGTTTACTATCATAATTTTCTGTTCGTGTTCTGCAGCACCATGAATTCAAAAATGAAAGTAACTGTATGCATTCCCGTTTGTCACATATTTTCGCGACCTCGCATGTCCTTGAACTTATTTTCGTACATTAATGTTTCTTCGATTTTATGCGATTTAAACACTTTTAAATAGAACACAATTTGTCCAAAGTATGTTTAAAGGTTTAAAATAAGTGTTGATAAGTATTCGAATACTGAAGGTTTTGAAGGCGCCGATTATTGCCAATAGATATATTCATGTAGGGGAAACATTTCGTCCAGCACAATTTGCAACTTGAAAATGCACAATGTAAGTCAATAATTTAATTACTAACCCCAAAAAACAATGCCGAAATTATAAGTCTGTTATGACACGTGGTGATCGGAAAAATGGGTATACTGAATTGTGTTATGATCACCCGAAGTGCAATCTGTGAATTACATAGTAACAATACTTGAGTCGTGTCAACCAAGCACGCTAATTAAATCCGTGTTACAAACAACGTATTATAATTCGCCGAGATCTATTATATTTCGTTTTATGATTGTTTATCAATTAACACCTCTGATAACGTCCGAGACGGCCATGTGCGCGTTATCAGATAGCATCTAATTAGCTCCGCCTTCTTCCGTAAACTAGCCAACAGCGACGATCGATTTTTGATTGACACGTCCGAATTGCCGAGATTTTTTGTTGGCGCCACTAAAATTCGCCAACTGAAAGAATTTAGCGACAGATTTATTTTTTGTCGCATTTGGCGCCATCGGGAATATAAATGAATCTATACCGACTTGTTACGAGAAAATTATTGGACAGTCAATCAAGGGAGAAGGCTCGTGATGTTTAATTGGATTCGACTCAAAACTTTTCGCTCTTATGTCCGGTCGACGAGTAACCGTGATTTTCCTTCCGATTTTATTTTTGTTTTGAGGGATTTTTTTCTTAGAAAGGGAAAAAACATATTATTTTAGGGGGAATGGGGCCGATATTCGGCCCCAAAATCGGCCAAACGAGTGCCCTGCACGTGATCCGCGGCAGCTTATTTATCGTATTACGCCCGTTACCGGCCCATACTATTTGAAAGACCTTGTTTCTATCAAAAATGGTTCACAGGTATGTAATGTTCCATTCCATGTCATTGAGTATTTTGTGTTTATTTATAATGTTGGTGAATAAGGACAAAATATCTGATCTGTGAGACTTATTTCTATTGCTCAGTTTTAATATACTAATCAGCGTTCATCTTTGTTGTTCGACTTTTGCTTTGAATTAAACGAAGACACTGGATGCCATGTGTATTTGTTTCCAGGTTTTTTTCAGAGTTATTCTTAAATACTTCCAAAGGGCTCAAGAGTTTTGGAGCGGACACGAAATTTAAATTAGTCATATGACCTTTGATCTCTAATTAACATGACGCCACCTTTCAATCAAATCGTTCGACTAACCAATCACAAACCAATATTTTTACACACCTCCATGTGCGCTGTTGTTTACCTCGTACAAGTGGTAAAAGCGTATCAATAAATAGGGTCCTTCACTCTTTGTGGATAGATGAATGTATTATGTAAAAATTATTTAATCAAAGCACTGAAAATACTGGAAAAGCGATAACCTGATACAACAGTAGAGGTAGTTAACACACACAGAACTATGCTCTAGTTTTCATTAGCACAGAAGCTTGTCATTTTGTAAAAGTACAATGTCTCTAGATTTTTCATCAACGAGAATCAAGCCAGACCCTAATTCTGCATTCATTTCAAAGCGAATGCTGTTTGTAGGTAGGACAAACTGTAAGCAGTTATGGGTTCATATAACAGGAACAAAATACGTGTAGAGCGATTACTGAAGTCCCCCTCCATGGTCAAGTGGTTAGAGTTTTTCCTATATAAAGCCTATGCAAAACTAAGTGACCACCTGCACGGGGTTAATATTGACCCAGGGCTCATAATTTGAACAATATTGGTAGAGGTCCACTAGACAATGCTACATGCCAAATATCTAAGCTCTAGGCCTTGTGGTCTCAGAGAAAAAGATTTTTAAAGTTTTTCCTAGTTGTTGCCATAGCAACCAGAGTTCTGCATGGAATCGAATTCTTTGAACAACTTTGATAGAGCTTCATGCAAGGAACATCCCTGCAGAGTCTCATCAACATTGGCCCAGTGGTTTCAGAGGAGATGTCGTTTGAAGGAAATGGTGGACAGACGGACAGACGTATGACGGACGCCGGACAGAATGCGATCCTAATAGCTCACTCTGGCACTTTGTGCCAGGCGAGCTAAAAACACATCGGCTGACTAGACAAACATAGTTAATAATGTTTACCGGTATAAATACTAACTTCTAAAGAGTTTGATTTTTTTTTTTTCCAAAAATACAAAATATAATTTGAGAATTTTGTAATTTTAAGTATATATGGAGAATGAAATTATTTGAATTTTGAAATAATAATTTTAGAGAATAACGCCAATTTAGTCAGTTTTGTTTCATCCTGACTATTCATAAGTTTTTCTAGATTAAATGAATTTGGGTGATTCATGTACATTTTTTGTAATATCTAGGAATAAAGCTATTTCTGCTATTTGTAAAGAAATTACAATCAAAAAGGTAATGAAACTCATCACCTAAAGAATTGGTGTCACATGTAGTACAAAATCTGTCATTACGTTCAATTCCAAAATAACGCCCTTTTTCATCAGCTTTCCAATTATACCAGTTTTTTAAATTAAATGTGGTATTTAAATGACAAAATGACGGGCAGTTTTGCATACAACTCGGACAAAATACCAGTTAACTCGCTCGGTGTGATAAATGCAGGGTGTGATAAACGCTTTCAGGTAAAAATTGATAACCATACAAGATTATCAGTACGATAAGACGTTTAAAGAGGACGTTTCTAGACCATACTATTTGAAAGGGCTAGGTAGCCGTACATATATTTCATACAAGGTGTTACATTGAATCGGTATTGAATATTCATTCATTAAGGTACATAATTTGGAATAGTTAACTTGTTAAGTAATATTACACAAGCATGGCAGTAGTACTGTGTACCTTACCTCTACCTTCTTAAAGCAGTGAAATATCCCCGAAATATTGACCAATATTGAAAACAAGTTTTATAAGATTTCTCTTTTTTTACATACTCATAAAGTTCATAATTTCAGCTTTCATTTGATACCACGGACCTATATACACATGGATTGGCAATATTCGAAAATCGATAATGCGATATCGTAGTAAATGTTACCCATCATGCTTTGCGCGCGCTCGGTGTTTTTCGGAAATTTTCCGATTTGTGATATTCGGCAGGTGCCGCCAGACTTTACAAAATTTTCAACAAACAAAATTGATAACAGTTACGCCTTACGAAAAAAGATTAGCTTGGAATAAGACAAAAGTTGCATAAACAAAGAAAAATACAAACTATTGAGCCATACATATTGAAGTAGACACGATTCAATTTGATTTATTGTTTACGTTTTCCCCGATAAGTTCCAAGATGGAGGACGGCGAGAAGCTTCATTCTACATCACGCTGACAAAGTTTTCAACATACAAAATCGATAAAAGTTACTGTACGCATTACGAAAAACAGATACAGGTTGGAATGAGACTGATGTTACTTAAAGAAAAAAACAAAATTATTGAGCGATAAATATTTAAGAAGACACGATTGAATTTGATTATTTTTCAAGATGGAGGACAGGTGGACGCTGGGAGTTTCCGATTTCGGCAAACCTCGGATATTGTCCATCGATGCTAAAATCTCGCATAAAATCTCGCCATACGTGATAAAAAGGTTGAACTTGTATAGAAGATACGGGAGTTGCCAATCCATGTGTATATAGGTCTGTGTTGATACCAAACATTTAAAAATTCATCAAAAAATAAAGAAAATAAAGGGTACGGCTGTATTTTCCAATAAAAAATTATCACTTGGTATTGTAGGAGGGCCGGATAATATACTTTTCCAAACAGAACAAGTTGCTCTGGTAATTTTGTTCTGAAAAACAACTTTCGGAACTTTTTAAATATTAAACAGAAATAATTTTTTGCATTCACATATTAACGAACATTACTCAGTCAGTGGTGTCACATAGCTAGGACTTCATTGATTAGAGTTAATTATGACAGGCCATATTGTTCACACCTACCGCGAGTGACAAATGACAAGTGGAAAATAAACATTGACCAGTTACGGCAGAGTTTAACAGAAAAAGATATTTTAAATCCACATTTTAAGATTCAGATAAAAAACTCTGTATTCTTGAAACATTTATATTTTTAAAAAACGCCATACGTGATAGTATAGCGGCGATAAGCAACGAAACTTTGATACCGTGGCGGCAAAGTGTGATTCAAAGGATCTAAATGTAACAGGTCGCTTTTAAAGGTGAATTGTTTCAACAATACAGCGAAGAAAAAAGTTATTACTTGTGCAATATGTATTTAAAATATCAAAAATGAAAAGAAACAAACATATGAAATATATAAACGGCTACCTAGCCTTTTGGTCTAGGTACCCTGAACCTGCTATCTAGACCAAAAAACTAGGTATAAATTATAAAATAGCCACTACCATTTGAAAGACCTTGATTTCATTAGCGTTCTGGGGCTGAAAAAATCTTTGGGGCCTAAACGACATGTGGCCAAAACGTCTGTAATTCCTACAGATTACTTTGAGTGATTACTTTGATTACATGAGTGATTCCCAGCAGTGAACTTAATGCTTACAGTAATAACAAAATCGTTTAAACAGTGAATTCACACGTCTTTACACTTTTCTTCTTGGATAGACCGCAAAATACTGTTTGCCCGCAGAATATACATGCACCATGTTGCAACACCCTCATTTAAATAGTTCTAATTTAAAAAGCAATATCGACTGTTTACATTAATTTTTATTTTTTTAAAATTTAATTCAGCTGGAATTTAAACTCAAATCGCAGCCGGATTTTTTACCAAGCGGGAGTAGTTGCGATGGATTTGTGAACGTCGCCATTTTTTCGGTGTCAGGCGTTTATACTGGACCAGTTCTTTCTGCGGGTCTCTGCGGGCCAATGCAAGGTTATGGGCTTTTTAGAAAACGGAAATGCTTTACACAAATGAATTACGATGTTTAAACGATTGCTCGGACAAAATAGCTATGATATTAGCGTTAACTATACAAAATTACCGCGTTTTCGATGCGTTTCAACACGTGGTTTCAAGCTGGGTCCCAATATTATCTATTAGGACCCAGTTTCAAGCTGCGAGGCCGAAGTTGAATATGCGTCAAATTCACTAATATTAAAAACAAATCGACATTTATTCACTAAAAATTGTGAAAAAAACCGTTTAAACAGCGAAAAACATCTACCCTTCTCCTCTGCTAATAGCTTAAACACATATTCAATAGGGCCGCAAACAGGCCCATAGAGGCCTGCATTGTTTGTATACGTGCTTTGTATAGGTCCACCACCCCTGGGCGAGGGGTATCAAGTGGTTTCACCCCCTAGTCATTTCATCCCTAGTCATTTCACCTCCTAGTCATTTCACCCCTAGTCATTTCACCTCGAGATCCTAGTCATTTCACCCCATATCGTAAAATTACTGATTAAGTATGTGTGAAATGTTCTATTTGTTATATTGATTGATATGATTGCCGAAAGTGTTTTTCAATCACAGAGTAATCAAATATAAAAATATATAAGAATATTTAGCACATGGTGTAATGAGTACATCACTGTGAAAAATTAGAAAGGATTAAAATAAATGTTTAGATTGTTCTAAAAATGTTAGACCCTTAAATGATTTTTAAAACATTTAAAGAAAAATGTGTTGAAAATTTGCTGTTTTGGAAAACAGAAATAGTAAAAATCAGAATTTAGTAAAAGATATTTATGTACAAGTATGTCAATTTTTACAAAAATATTTTTTTCAACGGTAACCGAGAGTGAGCAGCTTTAATAGAAGAACTTTGCACAGTTTTACTGTGACATTAAATATCAAATATCTCATCATCTATTACACCAATAACAACTTGAAGAGGACAATCATGTTCTTAAAAGTTTAATACTAGGCGAGTACTGAGTAGGCATATGCTAATTTCCCATTTAAGAATAGACCCAAGCTGGGATTCTACTGATTATCATTTCAATGATGTAAACTTAAAATTTTGAGCTTGAATTTACAAAAAATAAATGAACACTTACCAGTATTTCCACATTTGATGTGTTGCCACCCACTACAAAGGTCACACATTACAGCATGATGCCGGGCATGCACAGGTTTCTGACAGAAAATGCACGAATAACGAACGCGTTGCTGTGCAATGATTACAATTAATTGAAATAATACATTTATAGTGAGTTTCTTAAAGATATTAATGGTTATTATTTTTATGATATATTAGGGTTTTATCGTTGGTACCGGTTTCCCATATGACCAACGCCCCCAGAAAAGTTTAGTTATTTTAGGTTTCGGGGGATAGTGCAAGATACAGAAAGCGTCCCAATTTCAGAGACACCCCTGGTTCTTTATCATGCCAGGTTTTCACCCATACATGCGACTTCGGTTTTAAGTCTCATCCGAGTAATCTGCTAGTAATTTTAGTTGCTCAGCCCTGGGAATCGAACCCACAACCCCGAGATTACAAGTCTCGTGCTCTACCTATTGAGCTAACCGGGCTGACTATTTTTATGCAAGATTTTCTTCATTATAAGGAAAAATAGTACGGTTAATTAGTTCTCGAGTAAATGTTTTTATGGTCAGTTAGTTTAATTTTTGCAGTTTGTAATAAACATCAAATACTTAATTTAAAAGAAATCCTTTAATCAGGATAAAAGATAATTTAATTAAAGGATGATGATATGTAATTTGAGTTGATGAAATTGATCAATTATTTATTGCAATGTACCTCAAAGACTTACCTTTAAACTGACACAGATTAAACTTGATACTGTGCTAATGGGATTATGCAACTTTAATCCTTTGTATGCATCTAGATAATTGATTGATTAAAGGTGTAACATGGATTGTTTTGCTATCTTTTGATCTATCAAACATATTTACAAAAGATATATTGTTACGTTCCAGAGGTCAGGGGTCCCTAAACCTCTGCAATTAATAACGACCGTTCTAGCGCGCTGACTTATCGGTATAATAAGTATAATGGTAGCTGACCTGGTACCGGGGGTAAACACGTCTATAAAGACTTTAAAGACTTTAAAATACGGTTGACTCCTTCTAAGTATGGGTACTGTATACAGTTGAGATCAGGTAAATAATGCCTGGAATGGCAAAAATGCGTTGCTTATATACTAAGCAGTGGTAGCAGCTACCCAAAATTGGTAGATCTACCCGTTTCTGGTATTATTGGTAGAGCGTCTTCTACCCGAAAATGGTAGCTCCCATGGTAGCTACCAAAAATTGATACCGAACGCAGTGAACTTTAAAAATAAAATGGCTACCGCGATTCTATAAAATAATCGGGTTGCCTAAGTTTAACAATGAATTTTATAACAATAAAAGCAGTAACCTTAATTATACCGTGAGAAAGGTAGACTACAAATATTAAATTATTGGTTTTTGCTTTATCGCGGTTCTCTCCGCTGTAAACGTCCCACAATGCAATGGGAAAACACGGCATAACATGAGTGAAATGTAAAAATCAATAGGTATGACTTCACTAAATCGGTGGGACTTGGAACCAGCCAATTTGTGTAGGGAACTTGCGGACCTATTAGATATCTGTGGTCTCTGATTGGTTTAAAATGATTAGTAGCACTAAAGTTTTCTAGAATTAAAATCGAAAGTACAATGGTTGAACATAACAAAAAAATAGTTTATTAATTTTCTGATTAATTTTACGGTGTTCTGTGGCTATCTGAAAATATTGAATTTTTTGACAGAATGTAAACAAAAATCCTACAGACCTACTGGTGCAATTTTCGGCTATAAAGTATCACATTATGTATATGAAAAAGGGCATTTTTGGGTGTGACTAAGGTGGTTCTACAGATTTATTGGGGTGTAAACACTCAACGAATGTTTTGGTATGCGGACCGTGCTTAAATGCTATACAGTAAGTCTATGAAAAAAAATTTAGTGTAGTCATACCTAAATATAGCACTGGAATCGACGGTTCGTGTGTTCCCCGAGGTCATTGTAGACGTGGTTCTGTATCTAAATTGGCTAATTTGGTAACCGTTACATTCTAGGGATGTGTTGAACAGACGATGACAACTTTTCTGATATATCTGAAAATATTGAATTTTTTGACAGAATGTAAACAAAAATCCTACAGACCTACTGGTGCAATTTTCGGCTATAAAGTATCACATTATGTATATAAAAAAGGGCATTTTTGGGTGTGACTAAGGTGGTTCTACAGATTTATTGGGGTGTAAACACTCAACGAATGTTTTGGTATGCGGACCGTGCTTAAATGCTATACAGTAAGTCTATGAAAAAAAATTTAGTGTAGTCATACCTAAATATAGCACTGGAATCGACGGTTCGTGTGTTCCCCGAGGTCATTGTAGACGTGGTTCTGTATCTAAATTGGCTAATTTGGTAACCGTTACATTCTAGGGATGTGTTGAACAGACGATGACAACTTTTCTGATATATTTTATGAAAATTAAGGTTCTAAATGAGCCCCTAGTCAGTTTAGGGAGACTCTGATTGTTTAAATTTGCTGTGGTCATGTTAATACAAACTGAAGATATGTCAGAGTACATTTTGCATCTATAACTGGGCGAATTCTCAGACTAAACTGCAGGTATGGTTACATGGCTTCTATATATGGGACCAGTAGCGGAGAAAATGCAGAGAAAGAATAGGCAAGGGCAGGTAATGTGTTGTTAATAGAGCAGTGAAACGTGGTAAATAATTCTTAAATAGTCATTTACACAGTATATTATGAACCTGCTTATGCACGGATTTCAGTAAATGCAGTGAGTGTATTGATAAAATCGTGTTGTTTAGGCCTATAACTTAATCTCAGAATACCCTGACCGGTAAAAGTTGCTGCGGTAATTCTTCCCTTTCAGTAAATAAGTCATTGCTGTTTGATCCTAGTGCTGCTAACGTAACAGACAAGCATATTTATGTAAACAAAGTGTGTTTAATAGGTCTAGTCGTCATGAAATTGTCTATAAATATTGTTAAAAGTGTAATTTAACAAAATTCGACGTAATTCTTATCACGAAGGGCGGCAAAATATCCCTGCACGCACAGGGAAGATCAAAACTGATTTTGAATTACCTCCCTTTAATTACAAAAAGCCGTTAAACCCAATTTTTGAGGGAATCTGTTAACTTTTTTGTAGCTATCTTGTTGTTTTTCATTAAGTTGTATATGCATTTCGTTAGTTAAGCACCATTTCTTGACGTTTTTGCCAGTTTGGTCTCAGAAATACTGATATCATGCTAAACATGTGTCCAAAAATACGCTTATTTTGGCCTCAGATCGACCCCTCACGCCATTTATCGTCTATTTGTATTAAAATGGCATGTCTGCGTTATTATTTCTTATTTTGAATAGAAAAGATGCACAATAGAAGTATTCGGTTTGCTACAGCTGATGGTGTAAGCGTTAGAAATTCAAATATTTTGTTGACTTTTCTGAAATTTGGGCACTGTGAATGTCCATATAGATATAAAATTTATGGTTATTACCGATTAAGCTTGTTAAAACGGTATGTTTCTGTAGAGCCTTTATTTCAGTGGACATTTTGGCGTTACTTTTAATTACATTCTGCTTTTCAAATCACTTTTTTGTGATAAATAAGACAAATTTTCTTTAAAATTCAGAATTTGGGAAGGGGGTGGGGTAAATCAATAAGGCATTGCTGGAAGAGTACAGGGTTCATCAATCAAATACGCACGCATATGTTGAGTAGAGATGCTGTTCTTTGTCCTGTCAAATTTTGGACTTTGCAAATAAAAGCATAAGCAGATGACAACAGATCATGTAGCAATATGACAAATTATTTTGAAACACAGCAGCCGTACACGAAATGGTCTCGACCTGGTGATAGATATGGATGCTAAAGTGGTATATGGGGATATATTACCCGCCTAGACTTATATTACCCGAGCCGTTAGGCGAGGGTAATATTATGTCGAGGCGGGTAATATATCCCCATATATCACGGCAAAAAAACAAATAACAATTTTATTACCATTCCCTGTCTTAAATATTGAAAGATTCCGTTTATTTTTTATTTATTTAACGGTTGAATGTAAGCAGAGCTTCCTTATGATACCTCAATGTCACTTCGTGACGTCACAAAACAGCACGGACTTATACTTTGACGTAGTGTACGCAGTGAACAAGCTCACGTTTAGCATAGGGTACAGTAGATTTTCGAAATGATACTTAAATCCGAAAAGGAACGATAGTTATCTGCATCTGTCTTATCATTCTATTTATATAACGGAAGAACACGATCAGTCTTCAAATCATCAGGAACTACACCTTGAATAATAGACAAATTAATAATGTGAGAGAATGGACCAGCAATTGTAGAGGCAGAATTAAAAATCTTATTTTCAGAAATAATTGCAAAAGAAAAACTGTCTAGTTTTACACCTTTGGAAGAATATTTGAAATAAAAACTTCTGCCAAACCTATTTACAATAGAAAGTAGTTGACTAACAAGTCTGTCTGTATTAAACTTTTCAGCTACATAATTTTATCAAAACTGATGTTGCATGAAAGACACATCTACATAAAGATCGACAACTCTTGCGTTTCAAGAAAAAAGACTGTGTCTACAGTTTTCATATCAGAAGTACCTCAATTTTTTATATGATTGTAAAGACTTCTCCAACCCATTTCACTCATTCTTCGCTTCAGTTGCTGCTAACCCAACAAACATGCATATATGGGTCCCATATGGGCTTTTTCTGGGCAAGCCCATGTTGGACCCATATGGAACCCTTGCGGACAAGCCCATGTGGGTTTGCCCATAAGGGTCCCTCCCATATTACAGCACTTTTAGAAAAAACGAATATTTATTCATTAATTTATTTAAAACTCATTTAATTTAACACGTATTTCGGTAGATATCGTGATTTTAATTGGAATGAGTTTTTTTAATAGATTAACGTCAACATTTTGTTTTCAACTAATAAAATCGAGAAAACTATTTTGATTAGTTCTTATTATAGACTAGTTCTTAAAACTACCCACAAGAAAACGTTTCATGAAAAAGTTAGGATAGCATGCTTGTGAATTTCTACCTCATTTTAGACGTAATTAGATGGACCATTTGTGTTCTCATTTTCGGAGGCAAGTTTTAATCGTCAATGGAAATAATATCGTCCATAATTGAATAGTTCATAGGTCATGTGCATGCGTAGATCTAGATCGTTTCGATACATTTCTTACACATTTAAGAATGAAAAATATCTTTTCCTTTTGATAGAAACAAACAGAAACAGAAGTTGTTGTCATTTGCTTATAAAAACTCATCATAACTGCTGAATTTTTATACTTTAATCACATATTTTATAACATAATTACACGGACTTCGATCTATACGTTATTAACAAGATGGCGGTTGTTTTCACCTCGGACAGCGTTGCTATGCCTGAGCAGGTGCGCGCAACGGTAAATGCCCGGATGTCCGACCTGATCAATGCTTTTGAAAAAAAAAACCTCGAGCATGCGCAGAGGCGATTTCCGCCTCCGCCAAATTTTGAAAACAAGCTAACGAGGGATTTTGAAACGGTAAATATTGTACATTTGTACATGTAGATAATATTTCTTTTGAATTCAGAACCACATTCTCACATCATCGACCTGTCGTTTTAAATTCATGCACATATTGTGTGTTGTAAACGCATTTTAAGTTTTTGTTTTGCCTTTGCAATATATTTTCGCGGGAGTCAGTCGTCAATTATTCTCTATATAAACTGTCCAAGTCAAGGGTCATATTTGCCTGTTTCACGTGCATAGGTAGATTTGTCATAATTATTTAAATGTATGGTAAGCTATAATCTGCTTACACCCAACTTACGTATTTTCTTATTATTGTAAATAGGCCAGCAAAAAGGCTATATGATTCGTCTGATGATGATGGAACAGACGGTGAAGTGGATGATGAGAATGAGGGGGACACTGAGAGTAGGCCACCACAATCTGAAATGCCTGCCCCAGACACAACACCGAAACAGACACCTGCTGGAGGCGTATTTTCACCTCCGCCTCTTTTTAATGACACAGGCATTGCGAGAGTCCAGCAATGAAGAGGGGAGGTCAGTTCGGCGGTTACTCCACTACATGTACGAGGTCCATCTGAAGCGCCATCCCTTTGGCAGAATATTGGGCCTTGTAAGTAAACTTAATTTAGAGCTGTAAATATATTTATTTTCTACCTATAAATGTTTTGTCTACAATGTAAGCCAACAGACACAACTGTATTTGGTTGAACAAGCGTATTCTTTTCATAATTATAAAATGTTTATAATAAAAGGAACATTATGTTAGCATGTTGATCCATGGTATCTGCATCACTTCTGCTTCTGTCTCGCGTGATACGACTTTTCACAAACAACTCTAAGTGATAAAAACCCACGGAACAACATGCTAACATAATGTTCTGTTAATATATTATTTTAAAATAATTGCAGTACTGTAATGACTACACTTCTGCTTATTAAAAAGCCTATTACATAATAAATAATACAAAGTAAGCTTACGAGTTCAGAACTTTGACATTTACAGGAATTTATGAGTTTATCATTATTGCAGTGATAGTTCCTATTAAATACATTTTTGACATCGTTTTTCAGCTGCTGTAACACAGATTATCATGGTCTTGGAGACAATGCGGGAGGAGAATTGTGAGATGAAGAGATTGATGCAACGGTTGCCGGCCAGGTCAGCAACAGATGACCAGTCGATGCAGCTCCCTGAGGACCTCATTTTTCCGATTCGTACTTTGGAGCAGATGGAAGCATTTGACGAGCTTCTCGGAGATCAAACAAAGCTGTTATCTATAGTAAGCATAGTGTTAGTCATGTATGTGAATCTTTTAAAGTTATTTAATCAGGTAACTGAACAAACTCCATTGCTGACCCCATATCCACTGACCTAAATGCCAAGAAATATAATGGTCTGTTGTGAGCACATGTATGTTTTATCATTCTGCTATATTTATGTTGGAGAATATTGCATGGTGGACAAAAACTTTGCTGCATTAATTGTGGAACTGAAAAATGGCATGTTTTAATTAATTGGTTCATTCAGTTACCACAGTTATTTCTTTTAAATATGCCATAATAGCCATGTGCACAACATAATTTTGTGTTAAAATCCATATTTAAAAACACGGTTTTTTATGCATTCATTTAAAGGTCCCATTGATTGAAAATTTCACCTGCTAATATTTTGTAAGCCATTTTTTTAATTAAGTGCACTGAACCCAGTTGGGCGGAAATTTTCGACAAGAAACGTGTTTATTGGGACATAAATCACCAATACAAATTGGCCGGTATTTCACCGAAACGCAAATATTACGATCCTCGGCGACTTCCGTAAAATATCGGAAAAGTTTCCGTGTGATGTCACTTGCAGTACTCGACAAAGTCCGTTACATTGATTATTGTAAACGAGCACACAAAACTCCGCGTAGAAACACGATTTACTTACAATTTATATTATTTTTGTAAATGGGAGGCGCTTGATGTGTTCTAAGTGGATGCAGCAACAAATGGAGTGAGAGAATAAGCCTACACCAGTAACCTTGACCAAAGTCAATATCATAAGTGGTTACTGAGATATGTACATGATAGTACCTAGCAGGCAAAACTTTAACCAAATTTTCAAAGTCAAACAAGGGCCATAATTTGTACTAAATTTAAACAAGAGTTATCTGACTTGACTGTGTGACACCCCTTAGGACATGAACAAAGTTTCAAGTCAACATCATACGCCGACGAACAAGTGACTGTAATAGCTCTCCATATTCTCCGAGCTAAAAATCAGTGACTAAGACAAAAGGGACGAACCACAGTCGCATGAAGTTTGGGCCCTTGAAAGTCATTCTTATAAAACACCTCGGCCCGACTATCAAGCATATATAATACGAATTATATATATGTTTTATGGTCGGCCCGGGGTGTTTAATATATAACTTTTCGGGTCCAAACTTCATGTGACTGTAGGACGAACGTTTCAAAATTCTAGATTAGCAACTGTGTGAAACGGTCCAAGCGTTGAATGTCCGCTCAGTCGCTCATGTACGACAAGAAAAGACAGAAAATGTATTTTAAATTCGGCCTTTGTAAAATGATCTCGATCTATTCAATTTATTTTCTTTAGGAATAAGTTTAAGACTTTGTTTGTTTCAAACTTTTCCAATCTAGATTTCCCCAAGTGCAACTTCACTTGTATAACTTAAATCATGCCGAATTACATCATATACGAGGATATTAGGTTGAAACTTTTGTTACAAAAGGTATTTTATTACAAAATATTATGATATTATTTAAGACACATGTTTTTAAGATCTAGTCTTTATAAAAAAAGCTGGCATTCATATTCAAAATCATTTAAATAAAATAATGTAGAACAAAGGCCCTATATAGAATAAAACAGTTACTCTACTAGAAGTTTAACTTACATGGTGCGGAACACTCCAGTAATCCATAAAAGTTTCAAATATCTCGTTTTAACAACGTCGCCATGGTAAATAATTAGCGTAGATCTAGTCATTGAAGGAATTACAGTTAGTCTAGCCCAAGGGCATAAGTCACAACAAAGGATGCGATATGATTTGTTGTTAATTGGCGCACCCTGCCAGCAATCTAACTGGTCACACATTATTGCATATTGCACACTGGTCAATTGCATTTGATAATTACACAACAATATACAACAACAATATAGTTAGTAACATGCAAAGTGCCCAATTAAAGTTATGAAACCATTATTTATGGTTTCAAGTTTCAATCTTGAAAAACATAAATATATACAACTTGGTAAAAAGCAATTCAGCAAAAGAAAGTTTCCAGCAACCCTATAAATGTTTAGAAAGTATATCTTTATGGTTGCCGATGACACATTTATGTACTGAAATGAAATATTTTTTAAAGTGAAATTTGACACGTATTTAGGTAAATATCGTGATTTTAATTATAATGAGTTTTCAAATAGATTTGCGTCAGAATTGTTTTTTAACCAACAAAATCGTGTAAACTATTTTGATTTACAGTTGTAAATCTAATTCTTTAAACTACCTACAAGAAAACGTGTCATGAAAAATCAAGCTCATCATTTTAGATATTGTAATTAGATCGGGCATTTGTGTTCTCATTTTCATCATCAATGGAAATAATATCGTCCATATTTGTATAGTTTGTAAGTCACGTGCATGCGAACATTTAGATCGTTTCGATACATTTACATGATACTTTTCTTACACATTTAAGAATGAAACATAGATTTCATTTTGATAGAAACAAACAGAAACAGAAGTTGGTGTCATTTGCATATAAAAAAACTCGACATAACTGCTGTATTTTTATACTTTTAATCAAATAATTTTATAACATTACACGGACTTCGTTCTATACGTTACGGGCTCAATATATCCTCATCTCTACTCTCTGAAGATGCCTAATAAGATGAAATTATCGCTTTCGTTGTTGTTAGAGTACTTGTTATCCGCCTCGATTGTACTGCTTATAACGTCACTCCAGGTTAGCGATTCCGAAACTGCCGCTCGTAGGTTTCTGGAAATGTTGTCTTCACTTTCCGTACAGGTGTGTTTTTTGATAACTTTATGGGCTTACGGACAGGTAACCACTCGGTATTTTTCGTTAAAAATTATCAAATTTGCATTTGCTGACGAATAATATTCAAATGTTAAAAAGAATTTTTTTCAATCAATGGGACCTTTAAGGTGAGGTATCTTTCCATGTTTGGTGAGGCGGACGTACGTATAACGGTTGACTGCTTGAGGAAGGAGGCCATGCCAAACCAACTGGCCAGGGAATACAATATGAAGATGCTTAAGAGAAAGAAGAAACTTACACATTATAAACAGTATTACATTAATCGTTGCTACTTTAGTGTACCAAAGTTATGATAAAAACTTCAGTATTGTAAAATTTAAAACTATGTATCATACACATTTGTAAAGCATTACCTTGCTGAGGTGAACATTGACCTTTTAAAGTGTTAACTGTATAAGACAATATAAATTGTCTTGAGAAAATCAAATAAACTGTATTTTCGTTTTTTTTTTGCGAGTTGCAAAGGATTGAAGTTTTCAGGACTAGTTAAAGGATAGCTGGAATATCTATGTACATATTATAGTTATATGGATTGTGTATCATCAACTAATGTTGATGTGTATATAGGGGAACAAATGGGTACATTTACAGTATACAGTAACTGATGTTCTGTACAGAAGGGGTTGTACAGAATATAACGGTATTGCATTGATAATATGATTATCCAGTTTATTTAAAGTGCTGTTCAGCAGTGTGGCTAGCTTGGAATTCAAATTTAAAGGTGAGTAAATTTTAAATTTATTCCTTATATCTAATGGATTCCAACTTGAAAATCCTGCCACCACTAACTTACACTGCTCGTTAATCAGACATTAATCCTAAATGTAATGTCAGGTAAGTATTGAATGAAATGAAATTTAAAAATTTGTATTTCAAATTGTAATTTTATGAATTTAGATACTTACCTGGCATTACATGAACCCACCCATCCTCCCCACAGATTTCAAGTTTCCATGGCTGATAAGCGCAAAAATTCACGTGGGAATATCGGAAGTATGCTCTCATTGGTTAAAGCTTTCAGGAAGTGCAGTTTACAATGCCTTATGGATGTAAACAATTCACACTTCCGGTTGAGCGAGTTAAAAAGTAGGACGAACGATAATCCTAAATGTAATGTCAGGTAAGTATCTAAATTCATAAAATTAAAATTTTTAAATTGTTGACACATTGTTAATTGGACATTTAACTTATAATTGTGACAAAAACAGCGGCAGCATCTTTTGACCATCAGTTATTGTGGATTATTAATGGGATTAGCGAGTTGTATGATCTAAATAACTGAGACATGTGAATGTTGAAAATTAAAGACCTGTGCAGCTATGCAGGTAAGTTTGCTTTTATTTGATTAGATAATTTTCTTTTTCATCAAATGGAATGTTGAGCAACTCAGTTATGGTAAGCATGAAAAACTTAAATGCATGATTATTCTAGTCTGAAACCATGGCTCCTAAACATACGATTGATCCTGAAAATCTTCAACTAAATAAAAAGTCAAAATCTGAAACTTGGAGATCATTCCAGGTAAGTTGGAAAACTGGAAATATTTGGCTTAAATATGACACTGAAACAAAAATGTATGTATTGAAATCTTCCTTTGTCTGAAGCACAATACATCTTATTTGTTACATCTGAGTGCGAAATAATGAGGAAGGATTCTGTCACAAAATATGCAAACTAAATGTACAAAATTAATGTTTTTCTTTTCAAGTCATGGAATTAATCTGAATATTAGTGCTGAAATGTCAGTTTTTATGGGTTTTTTTTATTTTGTGCATTGCCACAACGTTTAACACACTTCTTGCATAATAGTTGATTATAAAACTTTACAACTGAAAACAATCAAAGGACTGAAAGTACTGGAGGATCGATTGTCTCTGAACAACACAGTCTGCACACATACATTTACAAATATCAGGACAACACAGACTGTGTACACGTGTAAATATCAGGACAACCCTTACACGAGTAAAGTTATAAACTGTAGACACAACTGTCCACAACTTTTGACCTTTAACCATTTGTATAAACTTTACTTTTGAGATAGGAACCCATGTGCTTACCTTTTGCATTCAGTGACTATGCTCAACTACCCTATGAAATATCATATCTGTAATTGGTAACTGAGAAGTGGATTTTGACAAAACTGAACTGAAAATTCATAGTTTGAACAATTTTTAATGTCATTCAAAAGTTATGGGATATGCCCATAAGGTTGATTGAATTATGCCAATTAATTCGGATTTAACGTCGCACCCAACAACTAAGGTCATATTGCAACTTCCGGCTTTCGTGGAGGAGGAAGACCCTTGGTGCAAATTCCCTGTATCAGAATGTGGGGGTCATTTAGAAATTCCGAGGGTCATACCCTTTATTGTATTCAGTCACGAGCGGGCACCTGGGTAGAACGTAAACAGCTTCCAGACATAAAAGATTTCGACCCAAGTAGGGCACGAACTTACAGCGGTGAGGGACAAGTGATCATCAGTCAGTGACCTTAACGACTCGGTCTCAGATGCCAAGCAATTGTCTGAAGTTTCAAGGCTTTAATGGTTACAGAGAAAGTGAACTTTCAGAAAGCTTAACTAGATTTAAGACGACAGTGCCGACTGACGTCAAGAATGTTATGACAATGGCTCTTCTGTTTTTCAAATAAAAGCTAAAAATTGATAAATCAATCTTTTGTTATAAATTGATTCAGTATATACCTATTGTAGAACAAGTACTTGCAGCTTACATTAACTGTCCTGGTGAGTGCTTAAAAAAAAACTGCGAATTGCAATATACCGGGTCTATTGCGCATCCCTAGTCATTACCAGCCTCTCTACCATGCTGTTTTAAATTTTTATAACTTGTCTAAAATAACAACTGAATGTTTTAATAGCAGGCTATTATCTTTCATATTTAACATATATTAGACTCTAGCAGTATTTCGTAACAAGTAATGATGATGATAATAATAATAATAATAATAATAATAATAATAACGACGACGACGACGACGACGACGACGACAGAGATGATGATGATGATGATGATGATGATGATGATGATGATGATGATGATGATAAGGATACAATATAATTTATGTATGTTTGAATGTACCCACCAAAATTTAGTGTAGCAAAAGAATCATAGTAAAGTTTGAAATTTTTAGTTACAATACAATACATTACAATAAATCCTATTTGTATTTATATTGAGTTAATGTCTGTTTTTTTGTGTGTAAATGACAGCATGATCCAGAGAAACGAATTTGATTTTCCTTTTCTATCTACATTTAAAAATCGTATTTAAAACTTGTAGATCTATGTGATTTCTTACAGTTATTCGTACCCAGGTACGAACCGACTTCGTAAAAATGCGGACATTTTCGTACCATTTTCGAACCATTTGCGAACCACGAATTGACATAAAATACAACAATTACAACGTGTTTTATGTATAAAAATATGTTGTCATATTTCAAAAAGACATCTACAAGTGCCTCTGTAAAGTTAATTTGCTGATAAGTTTCAGTTTTATACCTAAACGCGTATTTTAGACTAGTGTTTCAGGCGCTATAGTGCGGCATATCTTTAAAGACACTAAATGACAACTAGTCAGGCCGAACACTTTTGATGATAGAGGCGTTGGCAAGTTACAAAAAAATCGTTGTTTTTATGTTGAATTTCGAGTTTTGTAATTTAAAATTCAAGAGTACCTATTGGTTCCATAATGTATTACGATGTTCCGATAGTTTATGATCACAAAAACAATATCGGATTAAAGACTTTAAATTATTCGACCTGACTAGTTGTCTTTTAGTGTCTCCGGTCTGACTAGTTGTGATCAAAACCGTGTAGGAAAATAGTTCCATACAGAACAGATACCTCGTTGATTTTTAATTACAAATTATAAGAAAAACAACAATATAATATTATGCTATTCTGAAATGTTTTGATATTATTTAGATCTGTTACTATATAATTTTAAAACAGAAGACAGTATAATTCGTAACAACTCAATATATGGACTTCTTGTTTGTATGTTGGTCGTTCGGCCGCAAGGAAGCTTTACTCTAGCTGTTAACATTGGACCGATTGAAAATCAATCGATCCAAAAAGTGAGTAGAATGCATATACTTCATTGTAGTGAAGGATCGTCTGCAAATGTTTAAACTGTTTATTTTAGCTACCATGCCACACATAGACAAAACTATTTATAACCATAGCTCCTCACGTTGACGACATACATATTTACAAATCTAAATGTTTTAACTTAGCAAAACATCTTCCGAAACTTTTTTTGCTGAGCTTTGTTGAATTGGGTCGTTAGGTCCGTAAATAAAGCTATAAAACTCCCATGGCGTACTAGTTTGGGGAAAAGTTATAAAATACACATTCTCACATGACTCACGATTATGTCTCTGTATACAAAGAGTAGAACAATTATAAACAACGCGGGGAACGATAGTCCGTAAACATGACGTCATGTTGTGCAGCATGACGTTTCATAAATATCCGCGTAGAAAATAACGCTTTGCATTTATTCACATTTTGTAATCTCTTGTCATGGTAGAATTGAAATAACATCCTTTTCAGCGTTGTTTTTGTCTAATAAACTACACCTTGTCGTCCTGATTCGCAGTTATAAACAACTCAGACCTCCGGCGACGTGGTTAATTACTGCGCATCAGACTCTAAATCATTGTTTATTACACGATGAACATTGCTAGAACGGATGTAAGTTCATAATTAAATGTGTCCAAAGTTTTGTAATAACAAAGATAAAGAAGATTATTTATGTAAAAATTACAACACGCTTACTTCCAAATGCTTTATGAAAGATGATATGTGCATGCATGTATGTATATTTTTCCATCTCGCCGTGTTGCATTTCTGTTGGACAGTTTTAAATGACAAATGGATAATGGTAAATGAAATGTGCTTACTACCAAATGATGCATTACACATGAGAAGTGAAAGCATATTATATGTTTGTACATTGTATCTGCAGAAAGCCTTGTTGAATTTCTGTTGGAAATTTTTTAATTAGAAGCGTAAAGTGCTAAATGCCAGCTTACTACCAATTGATGCATTACAAATATGAAGTGCATGTATATGTATGTTAATGGTAATTGATTGCTGTTCTTAATGTGACTAATACTCAAACACTAAGAGTTATATCCATAATAATATAGATCTACTTACCAAGCCGCAAATTAATATAATTTCTCAAAACCATTAAAATTAGATAATTTTAATATTTTTCAAATATTTTTGTGTTTAAAGCGAGATTAGCTAAATGTCGTCGATATATGCAAGCCGCCGACTTTTCCTGCTGGCGTGCCTGTTTTTCTTGTTATTTAAGTAACCCTTTTAAGGTCCCATATTTACGAGCATGCGCGAACAATATTAACAAAAATTATTTCCCCCGACGGAAGCAAAGGTCAAGATTTGCAAAATAGTCAACGTTTTTATTCTGTCTCATTTATTTCTAAAATAAACGAAAAACACAAGCAAAATCCACCGGCTTTTCCTTGCTTGTCAAAACAAAAGAGCCAATTTTGTCTCAATAGGTATATTTTGGCAATGCTGATCTAAACTCTCGGTCTCATGGTTTTGGACAAGAATATTTTTCTGTATATAAGTGTATACAAAACAACTGAATCCTGGGCTGGGACAACTTTGACCCTAGGAGTATAAGTTTTACAATCTTGGTAAAGTGCCACAAGACCATAAAACTTGCCAATTATCTAAGCTCGAGGCCTCGTGGTTTTGAACAAAATAGTAAAATACTTCTTTATATTAGTCTATATAAAAAAGTGACACCTGTAGCAGGGCTAATTTAACCCCCAAGGGTATAATTTGCATATGTTTGATTGGGATCCATTGTACAATACCATGTACCAAATATCTTAACTCTGTGTCTTGCAGGTTTTGACAAAAAGATTTATACCTGCCACATTTCACAAACCTTGACCAAATGGTTTGATAAAATGTTGGACTGCTGAACAGTAACTAAAGCTTATTCTGACACTTTGTGACAACTGAGCTAACAAGCGCTCTCTAGCAATGCTTTTTCATGAATATGCTACAAAAACAAAAAAAGAACAGTTTGATCACATTGTTCTATCCGTACAATTTCCATATTGGTACATGATGGAGGGAAATCAAAATTAAAAAAAAATCAATGCAAAATTCACAAGTTAATTCCATTTATATTTCACTAGTTTCAACATTTTTTAGAGTAAATACGCATACTCAATACGAAATTACAAATGAATCCAATGTTTTGACTACAAGTTCTTCCTACATTGAAATTAAACTTCCGCTGATGAATATGCCTGCATTCTGTTGCCAACCCATTATTATTCACCTGCATTCCCATATTTATTTATATTTTTACCGTTAACACCAATATGATTTTGCATTGTGCGCCTTATATTGATACATTTTGATGAAATGGTGTACATAATATTATGTTCCAACATGAAACGACGACATTCGGTCTATTAAGATGTATTTTCCTTTAACATAAGCCGTTTTGTCAGCGTGCTCCAAACACATGGCATCTGTTTTGCGCCATCCTGTTTAGTCCATGTAAGTGCGATCTTCTCCCTCACTGTAATGAGCATATCTTCTAAATGATCATCCCCGTAGTATTTCTTAAAGACGTTTATACATTCAGTGATAAACCAGGAACCAACCGTAACCCTTCGGAATGATCTGTACCCTACCAAGAAAAATGCTCAAGTTCATAAACATGGTTTCATGCAGCATAGTGGTTATCATACTAATGTTCTGCAGTAAACATTCTTCCAACATCAGTAAGATGAAATTGTTTATATATCAATAAAAGGCTCGTATTACGATTTTATAAATCCGCGATAACTAAACTGGAAGCCAAATTGAATAATCAAATATCGGCATTCAATGGGTGATTTTCCTTCTTCTAATTATCAATTAATAAATTAACAGCTAATGTGAAATAACCCATGCGGAGTACTTATGTTATTAGGAGATGTAATAAGATGAAACGAATCGCCAGTGACGCCATCAGGTATAATCAGGACGTCATGTTATTGCGAAACAACGACGAAAATAGACTATCGTCCCGTCGTGTTGTCGAATAATAACCGTCCGACCAACCGCTTTATTTTGTCATAGTTTCGTGCTAGCGACCCGCCAAAATATTTATTGTTGGTGTGTTATCGTGTTGATGCACCGTTGAAGAAGGTCGCCACGCCACAACACTGCACATTCTTTTTGTTGTCGTTTCGTATCTGTTTTGCATGTTGTCGCATATTTTGTAAGGCTGTCGTGTTGTCGTTCATCTTAGTAGTGAAGCGCAAACGAAACAATTCGTTAGGTTCATGCTTTTTAACAAAAATACTTTTAACAGCTTTATTTTCTTTTCAGGAAGAATGATTATTTAGTACAGCAGTAAAATGGAATATGCATCGATATCTGAGTGGTTAGGGCGTTTCCCCTCCGCCACACAGGTGGAATAAAACGTAACTAGGACCCAAACACAATATCTTAGTTAAAATAACATTGTGATTGTATTTCATCAAGTCACAAGTCCAGTTTCACTTTGATGCAGTGTTTTGGTCACAGCTACGTGCCTTCGACCTTTGCTCCAGTATGCTAAACACCGGGTTCGGTCTAAGACGGAGCATGAGGTTTGTCCTTCGGTAAAGAGTATGATGCCCCAAGTGCACCAGTTGATCCGCATGTAATTTGGTAGCACCGGTGAACCACTTGTTGCCTCTTTTGCGTGAGCTTGATAACATTTGTCTATCACTGGATAATGCCAACCCCTCTCCCGAGTGTTATAGGCAGGACTAAAGTGTACGTCGGAGTTGTTAGTATATACCCTGGTATTAAGTTTGGTCAGGTTAAAGTGAGACTTGGAAGAAAGTATCCAGTCAAAGGTTAAACTGTTAGCATAATTGAGAACAGGATAAAAGAGATAAAAACATTGATCATCTGACTAATACTGGACATTTACCACAGCCTGCTGCTTGAACTGCATATAGTAGCAATGTTACATGGGAGCTGGTTCCAAACGGTGATGCTATGTGGGAAAAATGAGTACTTGTGGTAATCAGAGGTAACCTGTATTTGCCTTAGGGACAGTAGGTACATGTGCCTGGTGAATCTGATAGGTGTTTGTACGTAGGTTGGAAGTCTGAGTGCTACGATGTTGTGATATATTTTGTAGAACATAATGAGCCTGGAGTCTAACCTCCTGTGCTGCAGCGACCGCCATCGCAGATCACCCTGCATGGCTGTAACACTCGAGAGAGAGGAATAGTTACGTTTTACCCACCGTATTGCACGCCTCTGGACCATCTCTATCCTATTGATATTGGTTTTTTGTATAAGGGCTCCAGATGGTAGAAGCATATTCTATCTGTGGCCGGACAAGGGACTTGTATGCCAGTTCTTTTACTTTGTCATTGCTAGTAATTATATTTCGTTTGATGAATCCCAGAGTTCTGTTGGCATTGGTTGTTATCATTGAGATGTGAGTATTATAGCTAAGATTATAGCTAAGACCTGATAAATTTAGACTAAGTTATTTAGCATTAGGGACAGGTTCTAAGGCTTGGCCATGAAGATAGTATTCATCTGTATTGACATTTTTATTTTTAGTGATGTGTAGCACTTGACATTTTGATGGGTTAAACTCCATGTCCCACTGCTTCTCCCAGACCTGTATACTGTCAAAATCTTGTTGCAGGGATTGAGAATCTGAGAGTGAGTTGATGGTGAGGTATACCGCAGTGTCATCTGCAGAGGGTCGAACTTGGGATTTAGAAACAGAAGAAGGAAGCTGGTTGATGTAGATTAGGAAGCAGAGGGGTCCAAGAACGGAGCCTTAAGCCATTTGAAATGAATAATCGAAAATATTAATTTCCTTTTCAATAATACTAAAATACTAAAAAAATCGCATTACCAAGTGTTGTCGCAAAAGCCAACAATGTGTCTGCATCTGTTGGAACCTGGATAAGCTCATCAGATTCATCCTTCTCATTCTCGTATATGTTTTCTGATGCTTTCTCGTCATCAGCGTCATCTATGATTTGTGAACCTTGTTGTTCAAAGCCTCTACACGCCTGAATTAGAAAAAGTTTTGGCCGACCTGAAAGGAGACATAATTTCAAAAATGAGTATTCTATTATTGTCACCTGTGTATTACTGTATTGAACTTGAACTAGGAATGGTTTGATTCAAGTCATGATAAAGTTGGATTTAAGTTGGCAAATGGTTGGATTCAGGTCGTAATACGGTTGGGTTTGAGTTGGAAAATGGTTGAATTTACGTTGGAAAATGGTCAGACCAAGACGTTGTATCGACATCAGAATCCGACTTCTAAAATACTTTCAAATCCAACCAAGATCCGACGTCTACACAATTTATTTGCTGTGTAGCGTAGCATAGCATGACGTAGGAACAGGTGTGTAGAGTATACAAAATTGTAGACGTTATCAATTAAATAATAATTAGACTGTCGTATTTGTACTTTAATAATATATATAGGCAGACGTGCCCTAGAAGGAATTTTTTGAATGCTATCACTTGTGAGAATACCAGTTGCACAACAAATCCGTCTTTGTTATCCCAACAACCCATTCGAAAACGGTGTAATTCACGTGATCATTCATGCTGCCGATCTAAAAACAGACTGCACTGTCCACCTGTTTTATTAATCAATGGGAACTTTATATTACATGACACTTGCCCATAAGGTATACGTTATGCAAGAAAAAGAATCAGGCGCGAATTGGAATATCAAGCTCTTGGGCATCTTATTCGGCTCAACTCCGTTTTTCTTTTTTAAAAGAATTTTCTTGTTTTTCAGTTCCGGAAGATTGATAGCGCTGCTATCTTACCTGAATTAATATGAACTGGTCCGGAAAATAAATACAATTGTTCGCTGTCAATCTATTTAATCACTTACTGAAATCTTTGATTTTAAAGCAAGCACAAATAAGTTCAGCAAAACGGTTAATGAATTTCAATCCATACATCGTGCAACAAATTCGACACTGAGCTTAGCTTCGCTATATATTGTAATACACTTGTACGTGGAGTTCATTGCGAGATTTTAATTAAAGGAAAATGCGCATGACCTCTTAAAGCTGTTTACATATTAAGTCCAACGCATTTTTACTTTATTTTATTAACAGTGTTCACGCTTTGATGAGTAGCGAAAGAATTACCAGTTCATTAAATGTGTCATGACATCAAGTACTGTCTAAATTTATTACCCGAAGACTTCATTTACGCCTTACCTACCGATTTTCCGACCATATATGACATTTTGTTTCAGGCACTATCATTAAATTTTCAATATCGCGCCAGCTTGGTAATCTTTAATGTTCGACACAGTTCAACACAGTTTGAAATTTTGAAATATTGTAGTTAATACAACAAGCAATCTTTTCAATTAGATATACGGGTAAATAAGTCGTATTTTGGCAGATATTAAAAAAATATAGCCTGAAGATAGTGGTATTCAGCTGCGACCTCAAGCCAATGCCACTTTGTTCAGCACAACAACAAGGCCAATATGAGTTCGATTAATTAATGACTTTTAAAAAAATTAACTATGAATATTTTTGCAATATGTCATTAAATCTGAACTAATTTAGAAAGATAATTTGATAAAAAAAACAAATTTTCGTTTTGGCAAAATGTTGAAGACATACAAAAGATTCGCTGCAGTTGTTTCAAAACGGTGTACAGAACTACAGAAAGCGTATTGGCCGAGCAAATCGTCTTTTCCATAATGATCATGTTTTTCCCGTACACGTGAAAGTAAAATGATAAATAAATACAATGTCAAAGAAGAACATATGGCGAAAAATGCCTAATTTTACCACAATTAATTAATATAGACGCTTTCTGTAATAAATCGCATCCACCCATTAATTGTACAACAACAACTCTACATAGATTATTGAATGGTTTACGGAACTGCAGTATATTTTAAACCGTTGATTTTATCGATAATGTCTGGGAATGCAAAGCCGAAACTTTCAAATTAAGTTGAACTACTTAAAAAGATTCTATTATTTATGTTTTGGAGGTTATTTAGTCGACATTAGTTATAAAGTACGTCCCTTTAAATTTCAGACATATTTGCATTTAAATGTGTTTGAAATTGCAATAGTTATCTGGAATTCTCCTCTATATATTGTTCAAACCTAAAACAAAAAATGAAAAATGTCTGGTCTATGTGCTACAATATTTACCACTGTTTCATTTGTCACTGAATTCTATAAAAAATATGCTGACATCTAAGGCAGGGCTTACATATAAGCAAATTGCTTGTACAAGACATTAAGATAAGTCAAAGTTATGGCTTGTACAAGAAATATTTCTACACAAGATCTACCAAGAATTGCTTTTACAATTAATCACATATTAGCGGGAAGATGTCACCAGCACACACTTCTGTCTTTAGCATTGGAATTTCTAAATATTTTGAGAAAATATGAAATTTATGGTTTAAGTTTTTAAAGAAATGCAATAAGTGTTATTACGGAGAAAAAAATCTTTATATGGTGATAGCTGTTCATTGAATGACCAATACATATTGAAATGTCTTTAAAATTTCATCTTAAAAACTCTCTTTTTGTATATTGTGATAGTCATTTGCACTTGTATTATATAGATGTCCCTTTTATATATACACAAAAAATGAACCCTAGTTACCTGTAAAATTAGGAATCCGCTGGTTGTTAAAACTTTCACGTATGTCATCTATTGACTTTATACCATTCTTTGTCTTGATGCCATTCTATAATATACACACAACGAAAGATAAAGATTCGCGGCAAGCAGCTAATCCAAACAAAGACATTTGTTTATTCTAGTTACTAAAATCTTGGTTTACATTAATAATTTCTGTCATGAGCACGAGGTTCAGATCGAAATATCCGTCACCGAGGGTAACTGTTTTGGCGGGAACGAGGCTCTGCCGAGTTCCCGTAAAACAGTTACCCGAGGTGACGGATATTTCCATCTGAGCCAAGTGTCTCATGATGGAAACTTTTTCTTGCATGCCGTCTTGCATTTTAAAGTACATTTCTTAATTCAAACTTATCAAAATTATGAATTATCATGAAAAACAAACGATTTTCCGACGTTGTGTTTGGGAAATTGACGTCACAATGTTTATAACGTTACGTCAAAGTGATTCACGAGAGTCGTCTGGCATAGGAGGGTGCCAGACCGGTTTTTCCGGCATGGGCAAAATCACCGGAAATGCCGATCCGATATGCAAGAAATATTTATACAAGTACTTTTCATAGTGATGCCACTAGCACCTCTTCATTGTAATAAAGAGCATAATACTGACGCTGACGCATTATGCTCTTTATTACAGTGAAGAGGTGCTTTTTTTTCTCTTGCTTTAGAACAAACCGACGCTTCATTACAAACAATAGCGCATGGCGGGACCTACACTTCGTGACATATTTCAACATACATGTACCAATTTTGCAACAAATACTGGTATGTATAACATTAAACATTCAAATTAATTTTATCTTAGTTACTATAACCAGGTACATCTAAAAAATGATCAAAACTGAGAGACTTTCCACATAACTCCAAGTCTATACACTGTCATCATTTTGTCTTGGCTCACACCCTTCGACAATTTTAATTATGACAAGTGGTTCGCTAATTGCTAGCTAATATTTAACGCACAGTACAAATGGTTTTTATCTTTTTTGTATAGTTACCTCATTACCATGACTCAGAATTACGCAAATAAAACAATAATATTGTTTGCCAAGGACTCCATTGAGTTGTTGTCGCACCTCGTCTAGAACCTGCTCAACCTTCTCCGTGGTGAGATCTTCATCTTCTTGCGACCTTGGATTAAAGTAGTTGAAGCGCAACCCATCATCTCCGAAAAAATTTAATAAATTTTCTACATCTTTCTCTGTGCCTAAAACAAAGCAAATGCTTTATATTGTTTTTGGCCTGCTATGATAGCCCATATGATACATTTAAAAGGCTAGACATTTTCTTACTGTCCGCAAGTACTTCTATAAGAATGTGTGCAGTGAAAAGCAGTTCATAGTCGTTGTATGGAAACAAACTGCATATACAAACCTAAGATCATGAACAGTCGCATTTATAAACATATAGATCTACTTGTAGTTTATTACAACTCGCAATCGTATGAGACTATTGAAATTCTCGTATCAATATACTTCACTATTTCTACTTTTAATGACTACGATTGTGAACGAGTTTGAATGGTGAATTAATTCAGATTTGAAAAGTTAGCCGATTTCTGAGGCCAATTAGATAGGACTTTTATATATTTGTTCATTAAATCTTAACTTGATTTTTTTTCAGAATCACGCGATTGTGCCAAAAATGAAATAAAGCGCTAACTTACATACTGGTATCTTTAAGTAAGAAACAGTGTGCAAGAATTTTAATATTGAATAAGGCTCACCTCTCCTGTTGTCCTCTGAGTTTAGAATAAGTAAGAGCCCCCTTTTACCTTTGGTGTCGTAGTAACCCCGATTTCTATCGTCAGTGTAGTACACGAGATCTGATCTGTCTAGATCTGAAAAAGGCGATGATCAATCCCTCGGTTATATAGCTACATTTGTATATTATACGGACCGAATTAAAGTTTATGTTTTATATACACTTTTAAGTTAATTTTCAGTATGGGAAAGTCAACTTAAAAGTAAAACAGATGTCACTGTGACATTTACTTTTAACGATGTAACCTCAGGAATGTCTTGGGTCATTCAAGTATGGGTCATGCAAGCGTCCAAAACAATCAACTTTGTATGCTGTTATGGTTGTTATTCAGTAACCATTTGCAACACAAAGGTCACTGTGACATTGACCTACAACGAATGACCTATATTTCAATAGGGGCTAAGTACATGGGTGAGATTTATTGTGATCACTCGCTGTCCGTCGTATGTCTGTCTGTACGCATATAAACAATCTAGATGCCACAATTTTGGTCTCATCTAAATGACACTTGATAAGAATGTTAACCTAAAGAAATATCAAGCTAGTTCGAAACTAGATCATGCGAAGTCAAAAACTAAAACACCAGGTCAAATCATTGAAATATTCGTGTACACTCTAACGATCACTGTTTTTTTCTAATTTGCATGAAACCTAGTAAGAGAGTTTTTTTAGTAAAGGTCAAGTATGAAAACGTGTCATCTTTGTCTAAAACCTAGTTTACTGGATCTGAGTCTAATAATAGAAGAGTATTGTTTGCGCTCTTCAGGCAATAATTTGTTTATCAGATATAAAAAGAAACCGAAAAACTTGTAGAAAACCTTCTTATTTTTTGTCATGGCAAGATTGTCTGATTTTATAAACCTTTTTATGCATTATGTGTTACTCTGTTAACTAATCTAGGGCCAGTTAGCTCACTTGTTTAAACTTTAACTAATAGAAGTTTACGTTTGGTACCTGTTCGTTGGCGTTTTGATGGTCTATGTAGCTCTGGAAGAAAAATCAATAAACTTTGTAATCAAAACGGTTGTATATGTGTAATTACAATTTCTAGAATCAAAAATGATTTCAAAACAAGCCAAAACAGAAACAGATTTACAAATATAGTTTGAAGTTAATCATCACTTACAAATCATAGTGTTACTGCATTTAATTACACTAAAAAACGAATTCACTTTTGTTCTTGAATGTTTGTGTACATGACTACATGTTTCTTTTATAAAGAAGAGAAACTTGACATATAAAGAGAATCTCACTACCGGCAGTCTCTTGAACCGGGATTCTTGAACTTGCCTGTACTTCACGTGAAGCTCGTTTGCCATTTGGAAGTCTGTGGGGCTCTAGTGAAGAAGTGATAACATTATGTGAAACGATTTTAAATACAAATCTACTATATGCAATCTGTCTGACGTTTAGCATATGCAGGGTGGAGAACCATAACATGTCTTATCCGTGTCATTATATAAAGCAAACCCTATCTGGGCAAAACTTCGTTACCCATTTGTGCAGAGCGGAAAAATTGGAACTGACTGGGATTTTCAAGCGTGAGTTTTGTTACTAGCAATTTTAACGATGCAATGGCGTGCGTACACGAAGTTTTCATGTTCATTTTTTCGTATTCTAATATACCTATGGTATATTTCTATAGTCAATTGGAGTGCTTGATTCAAATCACCGCGATGAACAATAAGTTTGACCAGCCAGGACAGTTGAGTGACAGCTTGACGATACCTATACCTAACTGAAATTAATGGCTGCAGTAATATTTCTCATCTGTTTGACATGCATAATGATGTGAAATCAATACTTTGTTTTTGCTTCAGACAATTAAAACTTTGAGTGAACTTGTTACATTTATAGCAGACAAATAATCTATTAATTATGGAGAGGATATAATGCATAATCTATCACTAGTCAGCTCTATGAATAGAAAGTTGATAGCTATTTGTGGTAGATTAAGTTATAATAGAAGGAAAGTTTTGTGTCCCACATCCATGCCAAATATATTACAGTACACAACCTTTGAAAAATGTACACACAGGACAAAAACTGTCGTAACTACAGAACGAATTTGAAATGAAATAAGATACTGGGTATTGACAAATGTACAGCATGAAATGATACATACACATAAAAAACTGACTCAACTACAGAAAAACTTGAGAAATGCAACCTTGAAAGTACATAGCACATACAGAAGGTAACGCCGGCATTTCATACGTTACACGGTTCTCCGCCATACTAATTTACTTCCTGGATTAAACTAATGAATCTACTCTAAATTTAGTTGTATCAATGAAATATACAACCTGCAATCCGCTGCTGCATCGATATGATGTCTCTTTCTGCTTCCTCTACTAATTCTTTAACAATTTGGTTACCGCTGTGTTCAGAGATCTCTTTCAAAACATCATATTTTCCAGGTTTAAGGTATCCTTTAACTGCTAAAGCATCAAACTTATCTAGCAACGATTTCTTTGAAGAAAGCAAACCTCGTGGAACATATCCCTTCATATGCTCTATGAAATTATCGTATTCATGTCCAGAACTGCCAAGATCGTCCGAGATGGTTGTCAGTAACAATTTATGACGTGTACGTATAGGATCCATAACAGCGTTTTTTTAATATCTAGCGTGTTCGGTCACTGTATTTTTTTAAACTTAGAAACCAAATAAAAACTAAACAAAAAGGCAATGTCGTTTCACGGTTTGATAGTCGCAAAAAGTACATTGTACATTGAATGAATGCTCGTATCTGTGTTATCTTGTTCGGTGACTCATACGATTTAAACCCAATAACCATGCACATGTTTTTTCATTCTTACTTCCCTTGATTACATGTCGGTATAAACACATTTTATAAGACTTAATTTAGTTGTAGGTTTGCTCTGTTGCCTTTGTTGGTCCGGTTGCCGGCAAGTACGCGTCAGTCTATGACATTAAAACTTTTGTATATAAATTGCCTGTATATAACTGAAATGCTGTTAAAACGGTCTCAAATAAAGTGTGTCTGTATAAAGCCGAAATAATGTTGAAAACGATCAAAAGTAAACTGTTTGTACATAAATGATGAGATGATGTTGAAAAAGGACATTGAACTAAAATACTAACCGTCTGTTTACTGTGAAAGCTCCTGGATAGGCAAGGAAACAAAACGAAATAACCAAAGTCCAAATGAAATACTATTGTGTAATGCAAACGTTTAACAATTTTGTCTTTATTAGTCCATTCGATATATTTCCAAACAACAGACTGAGCCTAAAAGAACAAAAATGTGATGAGAATCTAGCTAGTTGATTGTGATAAGAATCAAGCTAGTTAAACTGAGTTACACAGATAACTAAAAAAAAAATCTTCATCATTTAGAATTAAAACGATTTCAAATAAATTTTGCGCAACCATTTTCTTTTGTAATTGGTTTTATTTTAGTTACATACAGGTTCCTAGACGACAACATAAAAACAAAGAATCCTTCGATCTTTAATAATTCTTACTCGAAGTTTGTTGCATACGTGGGGTAATTAAAGATGCATGTATTTTAGTTAAATGGCTTAATTGGCGACATGCTTCAAACATTCGCACTTTCGTTTCGTATCTGACTGACTGATTGGGTTTGTTTACCCTTTGTTCACCCTCGGTACTTGATTGACACTGTCATATGACCGAGCGTGACTTATGAATATTATAATACTTTATTTGTTTAATAGCAATAAGCTATTATGCCACGTGTAGAGGTGCTTTAATATTTTTAATATGTCAAATGGCCTGCCCTTATAGTTGAGCCTGCTTATTATTAAACATATATAACATAAAACCGAATGTTTTACCATTCGGTAGTCTTAAAATCATATATTGATGTCTTATGTAACCCTTACTAAGTTAGGTTAGTCATACAATACTTGTAGGGTTTTTTCTGATTACTTAATTATTTAAATTTCTTCTTTTTCTTAAATAACTTTTTAATTATTAATTAAAACATATAGGTGTGACCACTTTTTTTCATCTTACTAGTATATTGGTAATGTCGACTAGGTTCAGAGATTAAAATACATTATATAATTATATACACTTAAAATAACGTGCGCCATAATGGATTATGCTTAATTTGTATTTTTTGTACTTTTCAAGCTTAACAAGAAAATTATAACTTAACAGTTATTTACATATTTTGTTATCTGTTACTGAAAACAAAAATTACCTTCGTTAAAAAGTTGGTCACAGGATAGCTATAAACATGATGCGGGATCTAGGAGTTTGTCTCGTATCTGCTGACAATCAACTGATGTCGATTGTTTAATATATTTTTTACTGTCAACTGGCTATCATAAATAGATGAAGTACCTACTATGAGGTGAACACTCTTTGTTAATAGAGTGTGTCACCTTTGTATGGGCTCAGGGTAACGTTTGCTCTACTTTTACAAGAGCCCATTCTTTCGCAGCCAGCTGCATTTATAAATATTTGTATTATTTACATGTTTACAGTTCTATATATAGATGGAAATGAATGATATTATAATGAACGTGAGAATGATGTGCGGAGTCTTGTCATAGTAGGTATCTGTAGCTTCTATTCCCTCCCAAAAGATGTTAATAAATTGTATCCTGTGATTATTCAAGCCAGCTATACAATTAAAAATGAACATTACCTGGGTGCTATGAATTAAGAATAGAATAGTAAAACAAAAACAAAAAGATTTCCGTTAACGGTCCCCCTCAGGGCCACGTAAAACAAGTAGAAGAATTAAAAGAATACCATATTGTATATGCACAATAAAAATATGTACTCAGGTTATATAGCTAATTAAAAATATCCGTATTTATTAAAAATAATAAATTACGATATCCACTGGCTCCATGCGCCACGTCAATTTGTTTTGTATAAATCATATTCGATGGATCTAAAACAAACCCATGTCGGGTCTATAGTGTTTTATGATATAACTACGACACCTTTGTATAGAAATGCAAATTATAGAATGTGGGTTTGTTTGTATTCTCACTCCCGTCGACTTTTTGATTGTCTGTTCTGCCCAGATAGTCTACACAGAATCAGTTTCCCATTTATGGCGAAACACGGAAGAGAGGATTTAACCAGATATCCCGCATATGATTTCAAAGCTGTCGTGACCCCTTTGGTGAGCGAGGCAATCCTCATTCGCCGTACAGAGTTACGTAGTTTTACTAGTGTTGAGGGAATGGGAAAGAAATAGCAAAAAGAAGAGAGAGAAAAAAGAAACAGGAAAAAAGGAAAAGAAATAAAAAGACAATACGAGATGCCGGTCTCTGTATGGATGAGATGATGATTCAACTATCCTTTTTAGCGTGAAAATTTGAAAAAATGGAATAACTACTAAACTATTTGATCAATATTTTTTATAGCCATTCCTTTTAAACCTTAAGTTGGTACCTATAACAAGGTGTTGTTTGTTTACGTTGTTTGCAAAAAATAAAAAGAAACGATTTACTTTTAAAAGAGTTTTTAGAAAAAAAAAGATTTTACGACATTGCTTTCCGGTAAAAAGTAAAGAACTATCCTTAACTAGGCCACATTCCTAAGTGGTCACGTGGACATAATACTAACATTATAAAAGTACATGTAAAGGTACTTGTAGTAATGAGATCGTAGGAGTTCTGCCAGAGTTTTCGAGACGAAAGTTATTAAGAAAACATTAATTACTATGGATATACGTCTTTTGTATTACTAAAACGGACAAAATGACCTTTAAACTTTAGTTCGATGCAACAAAGCGTTATGTGGATAAGGTAATAGAAGCAGTTACAATGCTGTAGCACTGATATATAACGTCAGTGTAGCGCATGCGTGTTTCTATTTTATTTGTTCGATGCAATGAAGTGTTATCTGCCGAAGCCAGTAGTTAGTCGCTACAATGTTATAGCACGTATGGAGTATGACGTCAGTTTCGCGCTTTTGTTATTATTTTGCTGCGGAACAGTCGCCATATTGGAACCGGAGTTCCACTAGAATTCGTTCTATCGATCTTCTTAGGTGAATTGTTGTATTTTTATGAATGACCGAAGAAACTATATTATTGATATATTGATAGCGTTGTGGCTACAGAGTATAGCCTGTTTGTATTAACGATTTTTGGGCTTTATAATAGCGACCACGGTGATGACCTACATTAGCAATGCAAAATCAATTAGAGTTGCGTCCCTTGAATCTAATGAATATTTATGAAGCGCTAAATCAGCCCAAGAATGGTGCCGATTTATTTCGCTTTAGAAATGATTAAAAACGGAATTGCCGGAAAACAGTCTAATTTGAATATTTAATTAAGACCTGTATACCTCGGGGAAAACACCTTTCCGAAAGCCGTAATTTATCAGTACAAAAACAAGTGTCAAAAGTTTGACAACTGTTGATTTTCCGTTAATCGGTCAATTTCGCTTGGTTTTCAGGTTTTATTTGAAAGGTATTTACCCCAATCGGGAGATATGCTTAGCCTGTTGAAGTACAGCCGTGGCCATTATTCTGTACACTGTAATGTAATACAGTAATCGTCTCATAGAACTGTTAAGTTATAATTTTCTTGTTAAAATTTATTTAAGGTCTGAAAAGTGTGTTTGTCACGCTGAATACTTATATTTTCTCATATATGCCATTTAAATATATAAACAATGAATAAACTTATAAAATATCCCTGTTTTGTCTCTTTTCGGGAAAAATTACATTTTCTTATTTGAAAAGAATTTCCTACGAATTCTGGTGGTTATTTTTATTTCTTTAGAGATTTCTATGATATATTAACGTTTTTATACAGGTCAGATATTGGGTCGAACAGACATGTAAAGAAACATCCACTTTATACCTGAGGGTTTTCGAGTATCAAATGAAGTGTCTTTTACACGATTATTTCAAAGCTGTGATGAGACTCTTCTCGTGAAGTTGGCAATATCTGTGAGGAAAATTATTGAAATTGTGAAATAATAGTACATTTTGTATTGGTATCATTTGGGATATGAAACTAGTCAACTAAACTAGTTTGTAATAATAAACTGATATGATTTTTGTAAACTTAAACAGCTTGTAACAACAATTTGTGATATGAAACTAGTCAACTCAACATTATATACAATATATTATATCATCTTCCATATGCTCTTCAGTGCCTACTGTTATCATTAAACCAACAGTACTGCAATACTTGGAAATAGTATCTGATATTGATATAGGTTTGATTATTTTATATATGCTATTTGTTTGTTAACATATGTTGCCTTTATAAGGCTGATGTCCGTATGGGTCTAGCTCTGAACAAATTGAATTGAATTGAATTGAAATTGAATTAAAATGATCTCCCTTCCTATCAGGTGTAAAACCCGTATTAATACCGTGCCATATCAGGTGACTTGTTAATGTGTAATCGAATGTCGGTACATTCCTGGGAGCCCTGAAGTTTCCATTTGAACTTCTTTTGATATACCAGACGCTTGTTCTAGGGTCCCATGTTTAGGGGGTATTTTATTCTCTTTTTGAGCTTGCTACTTTTGACTTTCTCTCTATGTTCCAGTCTCTGCTCAGGTGCTGGATCTTTTGAGATAATCACCCTTTTATGTCTAGAATGTGCACTGTCCTTGATATATTTTGCAAGGTCTATTAGAGCTTTACGTTGTTTTTGGTCTTTCAGAACCAGTTTAAGGACACGAGAAATGTTTTGCCAAGTCTATAAGAGGTTTCTATATCTAGTTTAGTTACTCCTATATTGTTGGTCAATTCAATCAATTTGTTTGTTTTCAGCCCTACTTAGTTCATTCCCTTCTGGCATATTAAATATCACCAGATTTAGTTCTCTTCTCCTATCATCCATCTCTTTGGTTCATTTTTCTACTGCCTGTATTATTTCTTTTTTCCAAGAACTTTGAATTTCGTCTTTTGCATCAGTCAAATGTTGTTTAACCATTGTCTCAGTATTGACCTCCAGTTTACTCATATTTTATGCCCCCGCAGAAGCTAAGGCGAAAAATGCTTCATTTTACCACAATTAATAAATGTAAAGGCCTTTTGTAATAAATCGCATCCACCCATTAATTGTACAACAACAACTCTACATAGATTATTGACTGGTTTACGGTACTGCAACATATTTTAAACCGCTGATTTTATCGATAATGACTAGGAATGCGCAGCTGAAACTTTTAGGTTAAGTTATAATACTTCCAATGATTCATTATTCATGTTTAGTTCGACATCAGTTATAGGGTATGTCCTTTTAAAGATACCGTAAACCAGTCAATATAGGGAATGCCCCTTAAACAGGGCAATTTTGTTATTCAGTTTTTTACAGACATTGTCAATTTGATTGTGCCAGGTTAGTTTATTGTCTACATATACTCCAAGTAACTTATGACAAGTAACGTTTTCTAGACGTATATCATTGATAAATAGTTGTAGATTTCGAGTGGATTTTAATTTATAAGCAGACCCAATTATCATGCATTTAGTTTTTGTTGGATGCAATAACATATTATTTAACTGACACCATTTATTTACATAGTCAAGACTATCCTGGAGTTCATTTTGAATAGTTGATATATGATTCCCCGACCCCAATTCATTTAAAGTTGAGTCATCGGCATATAAATCCATATAAACGTAATATCATTTATATAAAGAATAAAAAGCAATGGCCCTATAATGGACCCCTGGGGCACCCCAGATGTGATTGGGAGTATCTCAGATTGTAAATTTCCAACTTCTACAATTTGTGTCCTGTTTTCAAGATATGATTAAAACAATGTTAATGTACAACTTGAATTATGGTATGACTTTAATTTGTGGAGAAGTATTTCGTGATCTACAAGATCAAAAACCTTTCTTAAATCTAAAAATATTGTTCCCACAAATTTACCACTATCAATATCCTTTAACTATGCATCTATTAATCTTATAAGGGCAGTATTACAAGAATATTATCACATCTTGAACAAGTTGTTTTAGTAATTCTGGGCTTTGTGCCATTCTGGGCCTCTTACTGACTTCACCAGAACCACCTGATCTAACAAAAAAAAACAAAAATAATATCAAACAGGGAATGCCACGTACCAAAAACGCTGCATCTCCAAAACGAGCCCCACAGCACCAAGAAGTGCAAACCACACCACACACAACACACACAACACACACACACACACACACACACACACACACACACACACACACAACACACACACACACACACACACACACACAACACCACAACACACACAACACACACAAAAACAACAAAACCACACACACACACACACACACACACACACACACACACACACACACACACACACACACACACACACACACACACACACACACACACACACACACACACACACACACACACACACTAGCATACAAAGCAAACACACGAGGACAAAACGAACAATTAAAGGAACACAGTGGGGCCCCGCCTTGGAACGGTCAGTGGCAAAAACACCACTGGGGAGCTTAAACCGGTTTATGGTGCGCACCCAACCTCACTCTTACCCCCACCATGTTCCAAAGTCACAGGACAGTGTAAATAAAAGTAATCCCTGCTAGGTGAATCTCTAACACACGCAATGGAAACAAAAGGCATGGTATGTAAAACACAAAAATGCTCGTGTATAAATATATAAAAAGCAAACCTTGAGAACCAAAAAACGTATGTACTCAATGCCTTTGCAGAAGGCAGAGCACCAAGAGAAACACCCTTAAGGGCCCGACGAAACAGGCCAGAGGACAGAAATCAAAACAGTTTCGTCCCAGTGGGATTTAAAAACTGCCCATCACAGAGTCCTCCCCCTCTTCCGTCAGACACAATCAAAGAGGGAAGCATAGCGTCCAACTGTAAACGGGTTGAACACCAAACATGCGGTGTGTCTCAAAACAGTTGGGTCGTAACCTCAAAAGACTGATTTTGCTGGTGTACTTTAAGTAAAAGTATATTGAAAGTGAATTGAATTGAATTTATATAGATAGATATTTCCGTAGATTGGACTGCATCGGGCCGTTTGATACGGACATGTATATTCTGCGGGCCTCTGTGGGCCTATCTGCGGGCCTGTATGAAAACAGTGATGAAAATGTAGATTTTTGCTGTTTTAGAGAATTATAAGGAGTTGTATGATTAAATTTGTTTGTACGTGTTTACTATTTATAAAGAGTACCTGATGGGGTTTTATTGTATAAAATAGCCGGTATAATTTGAGGTGGATAAGGTTGTGGACTTCGTCAAATAGGCATGGTAAGGAGTTATAAAGAACTAAAACAAACCAACACGTTTGAAATACATAATATTTAATAAACAAAAAGAATATTTATCTCAAAATAAAACAAGTTTTAACAAGAGCTGTCCCTCACAAGTGACGAATGCCCCCGAAAGAGGTGCCTCACAGTCTGTGTCCTCTCCATGTGCTCAATAAATGTGCTATGTAATTTTAAAATCCTTCCATGCATGACAGAGTAATCATGCATACAGTATTCCATTACTTTAAACACTAAGTGTAACCTTGACCTTTGAGGTAGGGACTTGGGTCTTGCCTGGACACATCCGCTTGATGTGCTAGACATTTTTGCCAAGTTATTTTAAAATCCTTCAAAGCATAATAAAGTTATAGTCCGGACACAAATGTATGCATATATACAGGATTCCATTACCTATAAATTCTAAGTGTGACCTTGACCTTTGTGGTAGGGATGTGGGTCTTGCACGCGACACGTCGTCTTGATGTGCTAGACAGTTGTGCCAAATTATTTTAAAATCCTTCAAAGCATGACAAAATTACAGTCCGGACACGAATGCGTGCATATATGCATATATAAAAGAATCCATTACCTTCAAACTCTAAGTGTGACCTTGACCTTTGAGCTAGGGACGTGGGTCTTGCACGCGACACGTCGTCTTGATGTGCTAGACATGTTTGCCTAGTTATTTTAAAATCCTTCAATGCATGACAAAGTTACAGTCCGGACACGAATGTGTGCATATATAGAGGATTCCATAACCTTCATACTCCAAGTGTGACCTTCACCTTTGAGGTAGGGATGTGGGTCTTGCACGCGACATGTCGTCTTGATGTGCTAGACATGTGTGCCAAGTTATTTTAAAATCCTTCAATGCATGACAGAGTTACAGTCCGGACACGAATTTGTAAGTGGGGACGCACGGACGGACGGACAGACGGACGGACGGACAGACGGACAGACGGTGCGATTTTAATATGCCTCCCTTCGGGAGCATAAAAATATGTATCTTAAAACATTTACACACTGCACCTTGCAAGTATCAAGATATTTTTGCAACTCACCAATAAAACATATTTATATGTTATAAAACAATTGAACAAATTTATATAAACACCACACGGCATCACATCGTAAATACTAAATATATGATACCAATATGTTAATACAGTAAAACCTGTGTGCAAGACCAGTACCGAAAAATGACGATTCAAGCTTTTCTGTATAGAAACATGCACAATAAATGCAAAAACATCATTTAAAACAATGTACTATATCCTTCATTATCATATATTGCTTCAGTACATGCAACATATACAATTATAATTTAAAGCCATCAGGATTTCGATGCCGTAGCTGTGTCAAATTTGCTGCCATATATATAGATACCTCTCGGTAAGAATTCTTAGGAAAGTACAATCATGTACATGCATATTTTTGATTTGATTTGATTTGATGAGAATTTTATCAAGGTCCGTCCAAAAGAGCACTTATGTTAGCTTGATATCTGGATGAGACCGCGGCATGATTCCCGTCATGCCTAAAAAACAAAATTTTGAAGCCAGAAATAGGAGAAATTTACCTGACTGCAATTTCAAGCTAGTATAGCCAAAGGTTGAATTTGATTGGTTACCAAAGAGTAGGCCAATCACGGCGACCAATGAGATCTAAGTGTGATTGACCTAGTTTGTATGTCTGGATCGTGGTAGCCCAACAGTTTTTAGGAAATTTTGATACTAGATGTTATATGTGTTTGTTTTGTAAAGTAAAAATTCCCTTTAATAAAGTGTTGTCCTATTTTTATTTTGCTTAGCTTTTTGTGATGATAAAAATTTTAATTGTCCTGAATGAGAGAATAAAATGTTGTCCGAAAGATGGTTTTACTTATTTTAACAAGTTAAAAGTATGCATGAAAGTTTGACTTATGTTCCTACTCTGAAATTTTGAAAATATAAAAACTCCTTAAAAGCCAAATGAGCCAGCAACCGCAGAGGCTACTTGTTAACTTTACTTCTTTAATTATAATGATGTACAATAGAAAATTATAAAGAGACTTGTACTAGTTGGTTGTTTACTACCGGAGCTTGAAGCAAAAATCGGATAGTAAATTAACCAATGGGGCCAGGAGAGACAAAAATGATTAGCCATTCAGCAGGGTGCTAATTGCCGCCAGTTCGGTCTACTACTGTTGAAAAAGCACATTCATTAATGTAATTATTTGAATCATTTGTATTATAAAATGGATAGAATGCCAAAATTAGTCTTTAAATATATGAATGTTGCTGTAGATCATGATTTCGTAAAAGTAGAAATTTTATTAAAATTTTGTGGAATTTTGGTGAGAAAATCTTTTTAATTGTTTCAGAAGGAAATTTTAATTTTAACCTGTTAATCTGTTTTATTTTTACTTATAAATAATAAAAGAAGTAAGTGTAGATCATGATTTGCATGATCGGCGATTCGGTTCTCGGACATATGCTGGTGAACTACTATTCCTGATCCTGGTGACTAACCAGTACTTTTCACATCGTCGTTGTTGTGTGTGATTGGGTTTTTCGTGCCTGAGTAAGATTGTTCTTAATGTAGTTTTATTCTTATATTACACATCTTTAATGTTCCAAAAATATAATTGCGAAAGTTAGATGTGCTTTTTAAGATTAACATTGCTGTTCGTACTACTTGACCAGACCTACTTGTTGGTTTTGGGTGACCTACTGCGACTTTTAGTGCGCACGAACCGGATGGAGTTATAACAGGTGCGCGTTTGGCTTTTTGGATCCGGCTGTTATTTGACAGTAGATTACTGGTTCCATTTTGGAAATAATTAGTGTTTTATGCATTTTCTGCAATGTCTGGGGAATCTAGTTATAGGATCAATCACTGTTTTTGGTTAGTTATGACTCTTTATATGGGCATTAAGTATGCGTTTTCTTGTTTAAGCAGTCATTAATTGTGATTATTTCTATTTTCTACGTTTTTCCAGTCATTGTCCTGGTGATTATTTTGGACATTTATTAGTTGTATGTTTTTTTTGTAATCACCATGGGTTTGTTTATGCGTGGGTTATAGTGGTATGTTGCCACAGACACTATTTTTTCCTACGTAGGTATCAAATGTTTTTACTCAGACACTAGAACCGCTGAAAAGTAAAAATTTGTTAATTTCTTATATTTCTATGAATTGACTAATAACTATCTAATCTACTGAGCTTCCGTCACATGTCAAGTTGTACAGATGTAGTTGTTGTGTATATATATATAGTACTTTTATATGTTTTTTATATATTGATATAGAAAAAAAAGGATTTTTTGCCGATTTTGTTTAAATAAAGCTTTTTTCCTACGGTTTTTGGTGTTATATCTTTGGCGCTTGTTATTCTAAATATAATTTGGTCGAAATATATGCTGTCATTGTCTTGTATCGTTTATAAATTGTTTTTTATGCCCGAAATTTTGGAAAATCGCGGGATAAAGTCTCAAATAAGTAACAAATTTGTCTAATTTTTTTAATCCTTACAATTTTCAGTTCAGATCTTTTCTAAATCGTGCTTAATAATTATAGCTAGGGTGTTGGGTAACCCTTATCTAGTTCTAAAGTATTTTACTATAAACTTTTCCTGTTTTCCGGAGGTATATGAAATCAGTAATTATATATGTGTTTTGCCGAAAAGATTCACCTGAGGTGGGGGGTTAGTGTCCTTGACCTTTCTGTACCGGAAGCTCCTTCATTTTAACGTATATACATGTATAATAAAGTATACTAAGCTACTTAAAGGCATATTACAGGACACCCCTGGTTTATTGGGTGTGTATTAGGGGTTTCTTAGTGTGAAAATATTTGTTTTAGGTCACTAAGAGACGATACTAGTTTGTCACTACGAAATAACATATTTACAACCTATATTAGTCGTGCTTTATCTACCCCTATGTAATCTTACATATTTTCTCTACATTTTACCCTTATAAGAGACGCCTGTACATGACTGTTAGTGCGGATGCTGTGAGGCGGAGGCTCATACCGGTCACTTAGCTACTGGCATGGCCGCATGCGATCACAGATTAGTTATCACCTTTCTTTCGATCGGAGCCGCCATAACATTGGCAGGAGACTATTCTGATCTCGTATGTGTCAAGCTAGTATATTATTTTGCTATTTTTCTACCCTCCAGACATGCAAGTCGTCTCCATTTTGCTTGCCACTTACTATAAGTCAACCTGGGATGCTTGTGGTTTGTGAAGTGGGTGTGTGGGTTTGAGTGTTTGCCGAGCAGTCCATTGTGTAAACAGTCCTTATCTGTATTTTTTCATTGTATCCTATATTTTTGATAAATTCGAATACGGCCAGGCGAATATCTTGTGCTACTTCTTTTGGTGGATCTAACAGAGTTTTTTCCGTAATGGCTACTAATTCTAATTTTAAAAGTTTTGTTTCAAATATTTTCCTTTCTTCAGAATATAGTGGGCAGTGAAACATTAGATGGCTAAAATTTTCTATTTCGTTACAGTGTTGACAGTTTTTGTCGTCTACATATCGGTCCCCTTTTAAATAGCTACTTTTAAGTTTGAGTCTAGTATACATTGTGTCTATTTTTCTATCATGATGGTACGTTTGTAATTTATTAGGCGGTTTAATATTAATTTCTATGTTATGTGTTGAGCAATATGTTTCCCATTGCTTTAGACATTTCTGTTTAAATGCTGTAGACTTCCGGTACGCTGAGCTTAAATGGAATTTCTGTACCGGAAGTGCTGCCGTATTTGGCATTGTCGTCTGCTATTTCATTTCCGTTTATGCCTACATGACTAGGTACCCACATTAATTGAATTTCGTCCCCTCTATGCTTTATGGCTGTGACAGACTTTAAAATACTGTAAATCATTTCTTGCCTATGAGACTGACCCGATTTTATTGCTAATAAGGAACTCAGACTATCGCTTATATAATGACCGCTTTTGGAATATAGTTTTCTTTGCAATAACATATTGCATAATCTATTGCTGCTAACTCACATGTAAATATTGAAGTTTGATGGTTAAGTTTTAGACTCTTGTTATGTAGAATTGTGCCGTCTTCTGCTATAACTACTATGCCCGCCCCTGCTATTTGTTTGGACGGGTCTTTACTATCGTCTGTATAAATTTGAGTAAAGTCTCTAAAGTGTCTAATAATGTTTAAATTTGCAATAATTTTGTTTCTTTCATTATCTTCTGCTTTGTTAATTTTCCCAACTAAATCTAGGTTAATCTCAGGCATTTCAATATTGATAAGTTGTTCGTAGCACGGTTCTTGAATTTGGGTTTCGCTTAGGCCGTATTCTGTAATTAATGTTCTAATGGTTTGTACGTAAGGTTTCTTTAGGTTTCTATTGCTTTTGGTTTTGTAAAAATATGCAGGGTGGTCACATATTTCATCATTAATAGGTAAATTTGGGCCCAGTCTGGAGCTTCTGGCCCAGTATTTTAATGCTTGAAGTTCTCTCTGCAAAGGCAGTGGAATAATGGCGGTCGCGGTATGTAAAGGGAGGGTCGGGGTGTGCCTCGGACATCCTATAATGGTTTTTAGTGCCCTGTTTTGTATTCTTTGATTTTTTTTCAGTTGAAAATCTTTAGCGGATGCATAAACTATGGTGCCATAGTTAATTTTGTCCCCACTGCAACTCTGAAGAATAAAAGGCACAAAACAATGAAAAAATACTGTTAAACTGTTTTAGTTTCAAAAAGTTACTTTTTTTCAAGGTTCTAGTTAAGTTTAAATTATAGGACGTTTAACCTAATATGAATAGTATGTGCCTAATTTGTAACACGCGCCTAGTGACGTAATATGGACCATTCAAAATGGCGGATATTAAATTACATTGTACATTTATGCTTCAACTTTTATTATGCTTTTGTGTGTAATTTGGATGGAACTCATGACAGTTTAAAGGAAAGGAGTTAACTCAAAAGTAAGTGTGTTCTTTATATTTCATTGCACCTGTTGTTGTTTTCTTTTTTAAGTTTAATTAATGCTTAGGGTCTCTCGAGGATAGTACCGCAGGTAGGCCCGCAGAATAAACCTGTCCGTTTGATACGGATTCCAGTTATGTTGTTAGGTACGCCATTTTGCATGTTTTGATCTTTATCGTGCTGCGTACATTTACAGAAATCATGGCCGATGTTGAAGTTGCTGAACAGCCCCCACCCCCAAGTAACACATACGTTATCCGTCCCAATTTTCAACACAAGTATGTAGCATTTATGAGATATCACTTTCAGATCAAGTCGATCGTTTCTTTTTCCGATTGAAAAGGTCGCGATTGAAAACCGGATAACAATCAGTTTCGGATAAATTATTATTTATGTAGCTTTTTGTGACCTAAAATTCATGACTCTTTAATCCATTTGCATGCCAACACATTACACTTTCCAAAGGCTTACACTCGAAACTGCTTGCAATTTGTTTAGGCAAGTGGCTAGAGTTATATGGCAGTGTGGTACCGTAGGGTGGTAGTGTTTTTGTCGACCTTCCGTTTCGTCACCAAGAGTTTTGTGTACAAAAGACGTTGTGGTTTCGTCACTCTTATTTAATTGTATATTTAATTGTTAGTTTGACATGAATGGGATCAAACAAACCAATTAACGTTGTCGTTACACGTAATTATAGGATGTATTGGGGTACTATGAACACCTTTTTTCATCCAAATGAAGTAATTAGTTGACTATTATCAGTCATATAAAACAATTTGAATTTAAGAATGGATTGGGTTAAGGGAGTATTAGTGTCAAAATATACTAAACAAGTTATAGTTATAAAACTTTTATTCAGAAAATGACAAAGATAACAGACTAAAGTCTGTCCCACTCAATCGGTAGACTTCCATTAAATTTCGAATATGCACATGACATAAATATTAAATACACCAGCATCACTGGAACATTAATATCTCCAGTCCACTTTTTCATTTTTTTGATTAACTTGATATTTTAGTCAAAATTTGATTTTTTGTGATTTTCCCCATAGGCTGTAATGTAAATGACGCGACGTCGCTGAATCCAATATGGCGGCGCCCGTTACGTCGCTATCGGGGATAAACTCAAAGTTAGCGGCGTTAGTTTTTATATGACGCTAACGCGTTCTACAAAACATTTGCAACGTCTTTATATGAGCTTTTTCCGGGTTGCTGAAGCCGTCGTGTTGATTACTGAGGAAGAGTAAGGGCTTACATTGCAGTATTTAACACATTTGTATAACGACAATGATTTTAATCATTTGCCGTGTAATTTAGACACAGGAAATTTAGGTTTAATAAAAGTTACTTAAGCTTCTATATTTACCAACAAAGGGATGCCAAATATGCATTTCACTCAAAGCCAATATACATCAATATTCAACGGACGATCGTTATGTGACGATAGATGAATACGCAGCCTTAAATAAACAATACAGTAGCAACAAACAAAGATTTTCCGATCGATTTGCACCACTTGCAAAATCAATCTCGCCCAAATCCTAGAATGAAAGTGTCTGGTTGTCTGACCCCCTGCGCCAATACATACATGTAGCCTACGTTCAGGTAAGAAAATGTGTACCGAAAGTTTACACAATAGCCTGTGGCGCGTGCTTCAAAAGCACGGCGGGAAACCAATTATTGAGGGAATGCATGGTGAGCCGACATGTACATCCCAACTTCACGCAACACACTGAATTAATGTTTTAGATACAATAACTCACTTTGATGATGTTGTGCTTCTCAAACCGCTTTAGGGAATTGGGTGGGGAAGATGACATGGGAAATTAGAGTTGACCTCCTGTCTACTTTAGTACCTACAGTCGTGTACGTCACGCGTATTTCGGATTTGCTATTCTTTGTTTCCGTTTCAATGTAAAATAGGATCAACACCAAATACACTTGAACACAGCATCACGCGTGGAAGAAGAATACATGTATATCAGTCTCTATGGTGCATCGACGGAACCCACAGTTAATTCCTGCCGCTTCTCTCCGGTCATATATTTAATGGGTAATGAATAGCCTGTGTTACCGAGGATGCTATGCAGAGGTGTCATTCCTTTGCGATCCACCTTCATTAGGGCGAGCGATCGAAATAATTCTCCAACTAATATATAGATCTACATGGTAACAGAAATGTGAAACAGTCAGTTTTACGCTGGTCACTCGGAATGATAATTTTCTATCACAATCATGTCGGTAACATGACCGAGACTAAGCTATGATTTTTCATGGGGGAAGGGTGCGAAATTAAGTCGAGTCATTTCTACATATTTATTTATGCGTGATTTCGACACTTTCGCCATTTCACTGGCACCCTTAGAGCGTCCCACAGACATTTATGCTCCAAGAATTCGAGGACGAATTCTAGTTAGGAGGGGATGTATGTAGTAGAGGTATAGAATCTACTTCCTTGCCATTGAGCTAGCTTTTATGGCGAGGTGGTAGAGGATCCGCGTATGGTCATACATAGTTGTTAGCATAGCTACGTCGTATAGTAGAGCACTGACGGAATGTTCAGCGCTAATTACAGAAATCATACTATTCTTAATAACCAGTTTACCAGCGATGATTTAATTTTTTTTTAAGTATGGGATGAGTTTTGGACACAATAGTTATATTGGTATGTAACGATCTATAGATCTATAAATAGACATTAAATGTGATATTCTATGTTAATTGTCTCATCCAGTCCTCGAGGTTTTAAGTGCTAGATAACTAAACACAAGAAAGATCATGTACGTTTATTGGCTCTATAGGCATTACAAATGTTTAGTTGCTCGCCGTGAGTTTTATTAAGGTAGTGACATCAGCAATTACGTAATATGCTCACATCAGTAGGTACATGTAGTAACCTAAATAGTTAACGGACGCCATTTTTATGTATAGGTGTATGTAAAGACCATCAACTATTAGGAATGTTGTGACTCAAAGGGATGAGATTGGATTCCAGTTTCAACTGGAGTAAATACATAGGATAAGGATTTCATCAAGTTACGAGTCTTTTTTTCGTGGTATGCTTTTGAAACACTGAAATATTAACAAGTGTTTCAATAATATCCCAATGTTGTTTACCCGGAGATCGGTGTGTAGGAAACTAGGAATTACAGTAGATCATTCAACGCATGTTTATAAAACTCTGTAGATCTACTTGAAAATATACTATTTTTATAAGTAAGTGATGCTAAGCTTGCTCGTGAAAGACGGGAAGTATGTGGACAAGACGGTCTAGTTCTTCATACTTTGAACAAAGAACATAAATCACCGTAAGTTTTTTTTATATATACATTAATTAAATTTTCAATTGGAGACATTCCCAGAGATTTTAGGAACAAGGACACGTGCATTTTCGTGTACATCATCCAAAACAAAGATGGCGTCGAAAATATACAATGGACATCTGCCATAGAGAAACTTTATTTGAGGATAACAAGAAAACCAAGGAACCGAGCGAAAAATCCTTTAAATTTGGGAGGGTGACTTTTTCATAGATTATCAAACAGGTATTTATTTTAGCTGTGTTGTCCAAAAGTACCTTTTCCAGGCCAAAGTTGAGTTTCCCATTGGGATGGGACAGACTTTAATCAAACTATGCATAGCAGGAATGATGGACACGGAAACAAATAAAAAAAATATACATTCAAAATATCTACTCAAATCAGATATGTTTTTTAATCAAATTTTGTGCAGTAAATGTAAATGGTATTCTCATTTAACTGTGTGAACTTTGATTTATTATTTGAGTAATTACCTCTAAGTAGGTGTGAAATCCTATTGTTATATTTATCTTATACAAAACTTTGGTGACAAACTGGCATCATAAATCCTTAGTGACGAAACGGGAGGTCGACGAAACCACTGTAATTCGTACCGTAACTCTAGCCTCCGAGTCCGGCATATATATTGCTTTAAGATATGCATGTTAATGTGTTGTAAACTTAAATAGTTTACTTAAACTTACCTGAAAATGTAAACAAAAACTGAAAACAAAAAACGCAATTAAGATTTGAGTGTCTTCTCTTGATGTGGCTTGGATATAGTTGAACCAGAGGCTAGAGTTGCGGTACCGTTACTCTAGCCACTGCCTATTGTTTACGGTCCTTTAATTAGGAGAACCTTTGTTTCGGACACTGTTAAAAACGATTTATTTTGTAATTGTTGTGGTTCATCTGTTTGAACAATCTTGTCATGAGCTTCAAAGGCATATTCATGTACAGTACACAGTGCCTTACCATTATGAAAGAATGTTGCATTAAAACGTTTAATGATCTAAATGTTCATAATTTGTTACAAATATATACGGTTTGGGGACCACCAAACCCAGACGACCATCAAACCGGACACTTGTTTAAACGCGTGAATATTTTGTTGATATTTACAATCATATGGTGTTGATCAAACAGACACTTGATTTCTATCAACAAAGTGCAACAACAACAGTTTAATGTAACTATTTGACTAGAAATCTCACCATTTATTTTGTCAGTCACTGAAAGCATGCTTACATTGTCAATGGGGAAAAGTGGAAAGTGACAGACTGTGCATGCGCAATATTTCTGTGAGGCCCAGCAAAAAAATCACAAGTTAAACCTTTTTATCATGATATTTCATTAATGTGTCGAATGATTGATACAGTAAACATAATTTAAAAGCTAACATCACAATTAAACAAATCTATTTAAACTACCTGTCCGGAAACATGGTACAGTTGATCAATAAAATATAGCAATTTGGTAACCCCACAGCCGGGCCTCAAAATGTGATTGATTTAGTCTTATGAGTTAACAAGTTAGCTTTTCGTTTTGGAGAAGAACCTAACTTTCTACTGGTAAAATTTTGATTGCTAGATACAAAAATTGTCAGAGTTATCGCAAAATATGTTTGAAAAGTGTCCTGTTTTAGGACTCTAGCCAGTACAGTACGACCCCGGGCACAATGACAAATATTTTAAATGACTTTAATTGGAGTTCTTTGCAAACTAGAAGTCAATATATATAGTAGGCTAACATTATTTCATAAGTTCATAACATGGTTTATAATCATGTTGAGGTTGAAATCAAAATTTCAATTTCATATTATGATAAAGGGGATTACAATTCAATGAACGCTGAACTTTCAGAAAGCATTTTGGGGAGCATGGGAGTTCAGGCAGCCTGGGACAAATTCTGTGAATTACTGAGAAATATACAGGGAAAACATGTACCATTGTGTAATTCGTCTCCAGACTGTGTGGGATACCCATGGATTGATAAACAAGCAAAAGATGCAATTAAAGATAATAGGAGAAAATGGACATAATTTTAGTACAAAAGAAACCAGCAAACTTTAAAAAAATACAAAGTTGCAAGAAACACCGCACTATATGAACGGTAACAAGTGAACTCGTACTTAAGTCAACTCGTACCTTAGTCATCTCGTACCTGAATTGGTCGACTCTTACCTGATTTTGTTTTCGAAAAAATCAACACGTACCTTAACATTTTTTATTCAGTATCTATGAGATAACAATATTTTTTTATGAATCATCATTAAATGTTTGCATTGAAATACGTTATTTTGCTCTTATTTTGCAAAATTGTATCAGAAAGTGGTAGAAATGAAGAGAATATTTTTTAAAAAGTCAACTCGTACCCTACGTAATCATTCACTGAAGTGTTACTAAAATAATGAATAACGGGACTTTCGAAAATTGTAAATGACATGTAAATGACAAAAATAATATTATGTTTATAATTATGTTTATGTCAGTTCAACTTAGGTTCTTTGAGACAAAATAGGCCCTCGAACATTGAATTTAGGTTTGTAGACACGCTCATAAAATTAGTTAATTTGCTTCCTGTTTTATTTGTGTACCGATTTATGTACAAAAATGTTCTGTGTGAATTTATTTATCAAGGCAATGGAATTTCAGATCAAGTGACAGTAACAATTAACTGAATTTTGAGAAGACTACATTAGTTACTTCTCAATAACAATTTTGTTAATTTCAACTGTTTAATACATGAACATTATACAATATTGAGCACTAAAACACAGATTTCAATAAAATAATGATATATTCCATATGGCCCAACCTTTAATTACATATCAGTACCTTTTGTTCCTGGTTGAAAATATAAGTTCAAAAAAAAAGGTAGGTTAAATCTAAGTTTTGAAACAAAAGGTACAAGTTGACTACAAAGGGTATGAGTTGACTAAGGTACGAGTTGACTTAGGTAGGAGTTGACCCAGAAGCATATGAACTTAGAAGGCCAAAGTATGAATTTGAAAAGAATATTGCAAATAATATAAATGAACAACCAAAAAAATTCTGGAAATATGTAAGACACAACTTGAAAACCAGTGTATCAGTATGTAACCTCAAAAGGCATGACGACACTGTTACCAAAAATTATCAAGAAATTGCAGAAAACCTAAATCAACACTTCCTTACAGTTTTCACAAATGAAGATATCAAGGATATTCCAGAAATGCCTCCAAGAACTAATGATGTCCTCGAAACAATAGAAATTACTGTAGAAGAAAAATAAATGAAAATACTGGAAGCAGTTGAATTCACCCTAGAATCATAATAGAATGTAAATGCAGTATAATTAAGCCACTAACTATAATATTCAAGAAATCAATACAACAAAGGAATTACCAGACCAGTGTTACAGCTATTTACAAGGCAGGTCAAAATCAAAGGCTGAAAATTACAAACCAATAAGCCTGACCTCTGTCTGTTGTAGGGTCGTGGAAAGAGTAATTAAACAAAAAATAGTTGAATATCTTGAATACATGTATAATGACCTTCTTTCCATTCATCAACACGGTTTCAGAACACATAGATCATGCACAACACAACTTTTAACATATGAAAGATTATTAAAAAATTCTGGGCCTATGGAATAAGGGGACAACTATTAGGATGGATAGTGGATTTTTTGCATGGTATAACCCAGATAGTAGTGGTTAATGGGAAATAATCAAAATGGGGGATGGTAAAAAGTGGTGTACCACAAGGCTCAGTACTAGGGCCTATACTTTTTCTCCTGTTCATAAATGATATGCCTGATGTCATCAAATGCACATTAAAACTATTTGCAGACGACAGTAAGCTTTACACAGCAACAACTGCAAATGTCAATTCCAATAGTCTTTAGGATGATATTTTAGAAGCTTGTGACTGGGCTAAAAAATGGAACCTTGTGTTCAACATCAGTTTGTGTAAATCCATGCACATTGGAAGAGGTCAAACAGATTCTTATTTTATTAAAGATAAAAATAACAAAATTCAGAAAATTGAACAAGTCACAAGCCAACGCGATTTGGGAGTTCTAATTGACAATGAACTAAAGTTCTCAATGCATTTTAGCAATAAAGTAAAAAAGGCCAACCAAATTTTAGTCTTAATAAGCAAAACCTTCTCATATCTGTCCAAAGAAATGTTTTTGCAGCTTTTTATGGCATTAGTAAGACCACATCTTGAGTATGCCTCCCCAGTCTAGTCACCAAGGCTGGAATAGCAAATAGCCCTAGAGAATGTCCAGTGTAGAGCCTCAAGAATGGTGCAGGGGTTGAACCACTTGCCATACTCAGAAAGAATAAAAACACTTGGAATCCCAAGTCTTGAATACAGATGTGAACATGCCAACATGCTCCAAGTCTATAAGATACTTGAAGAAAAGAACATTGTTTAGTGGGGGCAGTTATTTCCCTCAGAGGGATAATCCAGGCTTGTCTAACTATCTCAGAAGGGCAAATTCCCGACAGATTTGCAAAAACAGGTCAAACACCGATCTTAAAAGTTCATTTTTCAGTCAAAGAGTGGTTAACACCTTGAACAAAATTCCAGAGCAGGTTGCTTCTGCACCCTCCATTAATGCCTTCAAGCGTAGGCTTAATAAACACTGGGTCCAAGAATAAAAGTTGAACCCTCTGGCCTGATGTTACAAGTAACACAGTTATCTGTAACTTGTAAATACCAATGTTTTAATATGTTCAGTTTTGTTTTTTTTTTTTTTTTTTAACTTTCAATTTTGACATGCATCTGTATTACAGTACATGTAGTACTGTAACTGGTGCTAAATGGCTAGCACTTTGATGATAGTAAACTATTTATATTATGGAACAGTACATGTAGTACTATACCATATTGCTAAATGTTTAGTGCCCTATTAAATGATAGTTATTATCTTACTATTCATTATTATTGAACAGTAGCACTTAGATTTTAGAAAAATATTATCTGATCTTAACAAGATCAATACCAACAGGGAAAACACTAACATAGGCCTAACAAGCTTCACAGTTTTGATGATTTAAAATGGGACAGACTTTTTACTTTATCTTCGGGAAATCTACGTGGACATCACCTTAAGTTTGTTCAGAAAAACTGTTGGCTCAAGCCTCAATGTATGCTCACACACATTCAGCCAAAGATCAATAAACTATTGGAACAATTTAAATAGCAAGACAATAAACACTAAATCAGTTAATGAATTTAAATCACTGCTTAACAAGGAGAAATGGAACCTGAAAAAATTCAAGCCAAGTTGTTATTACTAATTAACTAGCGCACTCCTAAGCAAATACACAAGTGACATTATATGTTTAGAGTATTAAAGAAGAGAACGTTTAATAGAGGGGCCATGATGGCGAAGCCAATATTACGGCCTGAAGATCCAGGTATACAATAGACAGCCTCTTCATTACCGCCATATGGCATTCCAAATACCATCAGCTTCAGTGGATTATTACAAGTATTCATTTTCCCTCGGACTGTTGTCTAATGGAATGCATTACCATCTCATGTAGTCAGCAAAGCTAAGGACTGGTACTGCTACAGACTGGGAAGGTTAAGAAAACTGCAAGTAAGCATGCAGTTGTTCTGCAGTAATATCAACTGCTTGAAATTGGCTAAAAACTGCTACTGCCTTACACTTCGACTAGGGAATGTACAACTGCATTATGCACAATTAAGTTGTTATCCATACCGGTATATTATTTCATTCTGCACTACATATTGTGACACACTGGTACATTTAAAACAAAAATTTTGCAGTTTAAATTATTGAAAATTATTTTCAATGACCTGTTTGTTTAAAGGGCTTGCTGAAAAACCTGAGCTGCTGGGCTGGACCCATGGTCATGGACTCGAGGCCATGGACTCCTGGACAATAGGGTCATAACCTTGTGGTCATAAGGTTAAAGGTCCTTGTGCTGTATCTGCATCGCTTACTCAATGGGGTCATTTTAATGATCTGTTTCAACAGCACTAGGTACACTTGTTATGATATACAGTTATTAGGAGGGTTTGATAGGTATTGTCAGAAAACTGAATGTTTTAAACCAGAATGGCTCTCAAACCCCTTCATATGGTGTTATATAGCAATATTTCCTGTTCCTTCTGTAGCTTGTACATGCATGGACTGTAGTCCCATACAATGTACATAAGGATGTGTTGCAAACAACCAGCCGCCCACACCCAAGGTCACACTTTGGTCCTATACCTCGGTTATATATACATATACAATGTATAACACATTATGTCATATGCATGTATGTTTGTGCATCTTTAAAAAACGTTTTGTCTCTTTTATATTTATTTGGTGTCCTTGTCAGAGGCATAGCTTGAAAGAAATGTAAGTGTTTTACCAAAATATTTCCCTGTTATTAGCTCACCTGGCACAAAGTGCCAGAGTGAGCTATTAGGATCGCATTCCGTCCGTCGTCCGTCCGTCCGTCCGTCCGTCCGTCCGTCTGTCCTTCCATCATTTCCTTCAAACGACATTTCCTCTGAAACCACTGGGCCAATATTGATAAAACTTTGTAGGGATGTTCCTTGCATGAACCTCTATCAAAGTTGTTCAAAGAATTCTATTCCATGCAGAACTCTGGTTGCTATGGCAACAAATAGGAAAAACTTTAAAAATCTTCTTCTCTGAAACCACAAGGCCTAAAGCTTAGATATTTAGCATGTAGCATTGTCTAGTGGACCTCTACCAAGATTGTCGAAATTATGATTCCCGGGTCAAAATTGATCCCACGTGGGTGGTCACTTAGTTTTGCATAGGCTTATATAGGAAAACTTTAAAAATCTTCTCTGAAACCACAGGGCCGAGAGCTTAGTATTTAGCATGTAGCATTGCCTAGTAGACATATTTAAAGTTTGTTCAAATCATGACCCTTGGGGTCAATATTGGCCCCGCCAAGGAGGTCACTTGTTTTACAAAGATGATTACTGTAAGTGTACTTATATTAGCGCAGCTAAATTTTAGTGCAAACGCCATGAATTGAGTGGTTTTGACTTATTAGCGTGTACTTGAATTAGCGCAACATCAGCAGTGCTAAAATAAGCAATTAGCAGTTTTAAGCCACCAATTACAGACTAAATACGGAAAGACTCGAAGTTTGATGCAAAAGACATCACAGTTGACTTGAATCTTTCGAGAGTGAAGCCTCTTCATGTAAACCGGGTCACTATCGCACATGAGAGCTTAAAAAACTGGCTGGCGGCTGACTGGTCTTCGACCAGACACGCAAATAAACAGATCTATATAGCCAAGGTTTAAAATTGGACATACAATTTAAATTTGTTCATTCACATTCATCTGTATAATAATTGTATATACAATAGAATCTACAGATGGGGATAATTGTTTGTTTTGACAGCAGTAAACATTTGACTTTTGCATTAAAGTTTGAAACATATTTGATATTTCTATTCAAAACTTTCTGAAAAATATTGGTGAATAAATACAATTATTGTCACAGTCACAATAAAATTTATTTATCTATGTTCTGTCAAATAGTAATTAGGGTATTTTCAATACGATGAATGATATTTTATCATTGGGAAAGCCTTCCATTTTAGTAAAATATTAGCGCACACCCGATCCCGCTAATAGTGCGAAAGTTAGTACTCCGCTAAAATTAATACACTTACAGTATAGGAAAACCTGTTTGGTATGTAACATTGTCTTGTAGTCTTCCACCTACTTTGTACAAATCATGCCTCTTGGGTCAAAATTGACCACACCCATTAGGCAAGTTGACTGGTATTCAGGTGAGCGATATAGGGCCATCATGGCCCTCTTGTAATGTATTTTCCCCATATTGATTAGCTGTACATCAAACCCCCAACCCACTTAACTTTTATTGCATTTTTGGCATTTCTATTATTTTCTTTTGGAAAATTACAGTGCCTATAGAAAGCTACACCCCTGCTTGTCAAGTCTTGTTCACAGAACTACAGCTTGTGTGCTAATTTTGCCTTTGTATATTTTTTTTACAGATTTCGACCTGTGATTGTTAAAGAATGTATACATAATGTCTTAAATGAGCATTTAGATGGTAAAACATATGATCCTGAAGAGATAATGGATTGGACCAAAGCAATTGCAGATGATATCAAAATTAAACTAAAAGGTCAGAAAAGTTATATATTGATTTGTGTAAAACTATTTTGGAACAAAAGGCCTGGGCTGCGTTTTATCAAAGTTCCTAGGACAGAATTTAATCTTAAGTTCACAATTTTGTCATAGGTGTGTTTCAATAAAATTCTTAGGATTGCTTTTACTAAAGTGCCAAAATACTCTAGGAGCGCTCCAGCGCTGTCCTAAGTGAAACTTTTGCCTAAAATTAACTGCATTTGAGCAGTTTTAATTGTAGTTTTCTGCTTTTTATAGGTAGTTTATAGGTTACAGGCCATATCATACAAGTATATTAAAGGACTTACTGTGAAAATTGGATGGTGACGGAAAAAATTAAAATCAATTTTTGATCAAATTTTGCTTCAAAATTGCTATAGATGGATAGGAAATGATCTAACTAAGGAAATTAAATACCAACAACAGTATGTTTATTTCAAAAATAGAAATTCTACAGTCATTTTTCGATTTTTATGATGACGTGCTGTTTGCCTATAATATGCAAAAAATATATTGTGAACCTTGATTTGTGAAAGAAAAATGAATAAATGATAGGATAAATGTAATATTTTATTCATTTCTCTCAGTATTTGTACTTGCAAAGTTCCTAAGTCAATAATTTTCTTAGGCAATGTTGTTGAAACGCTCCTAGGATAAATCCTAAGATCATCCTAGGAGTGTTCCTATCTTGCCTTTTCTAGGAATTATGATGAAACGCACCCCTGATGCCTACAGAATGTATTTCACCAGTTAGGCAGGTTTTAGAAAACTTTTATAATAGAACACCTAGCAACACTTAATTTGGTGTCTTAAGTTGTATATAAGTTAAGAAGATTAATAAATTTATGTAACTGTCAGCTATCTGTCTTGTGTCATCTGAAACACATGGCAACATTTTCTCTGTAAACTTTTAACCACTTGGACCAAACTACTAAAGGTAGGATATAACAAAGTCTGATATTGTCATGATTTTAATACATTTTGTAGATTCAACTTTACCTGCATTCTCTTTTGAGCACAATGTTCAGCTTGAATTTTTTAATTCAAGTTAATTATGACTTTTTAACATCAGAAGAAATGATGCTTTTCGATTAGACTCTCTGAACAGAGGATTGCAGCCACATTTAATTATATATAGCCTTTGAGCAAAATTCACATTTTGCAGACTTCAAGGTTGGCAAAATGAAAGAATTGATTCTCAGCAGAATGATGGAGAACCATTATGACCATCTTTGTTTTTTCAAAGATTTTATATTTCAGATTTGGGTTATGACAGATATAAGTTTGTTGTTCAAGTAGCAATTGGAGAACAGAGAGGAGAAGGGGTAAAGTAAGTTCTTTTGTCTTATTTGTACACCTGAGTACTATGTGTCACATTTGACCCCGACCCATCATCATGAAAGATGAGTGACTTAGGGCCAGCTCAGTTCTGATGAAGTTGACCTTACCCAAGGGTAATTGAATGTCTGAAATCATCATTCAGTTGACTATCCCATTACAACCAAGAATCAAAATGTTTTATCCCAAAAGCATGTACATCTATAAAATTATTTAAAAAGGTTTTCTATTTTCACAAACAGTTTTTCCTTTTATATGACAGTGAATGATTTATTAAGCAGGTTTTTTGAAAAAAACCTACTTATTAGAATGGCGATGTCGTATGTCAGGCGGGCGGGTGGGCGGGCGTCAAACATTGGTTTCCGTTGGATAACTTTAGTTAGGAGTGACCAATTGCAATGAAACTTAGTCTGTAGGTAGCTTGCGTGGAGACGCCGCTCAAGGTCACTGTTACTAAAAATAGAAAAACGGTTTCCGCTCAATAACTCAAGTTAGGAGTGACCAATTACAATGAAACTTGGTCTGTAGGTAGCTTGCGTGGAGACGCCACTTGGGATTGCATTTGGGGTCACTAGGGTCAAGGTCAAGGTCACAGTTACTAAAAATAGAAAAATGGTTTCTGCTCAATAACTCAAGTTAGGAGTGACCAATTACAATGAAACTTGGTCTGTAGGTAGCTTGCGTGATTGCATTTGGGGTCACTAGGGTCAAGGTCAAGGTCACTGTTACTAAAACTAGAAAAATGGTGTCCGCTCGATAACTCAAGTTAGGAGTGACTAATTGCAATCAAACTCAGTGTGTAGGGTAGCTTGTGTAGAGAGGAAGCTTGGGATTGCATTTGGGGTCACTAGGTTCAAGGTCAAGGGCACTGTTACTAAAAATAGAAAAATGGTTTCCACTCAATAACTTGAGTTAGGAGTGACCAATTGTAATGAAACTTGTTGTGTAGGTAGCTTGCGTGGAGAGGAACCTTTGGGTCACTAGGGTCAAGGTCAAGGTCACTGTTACTAAAAATAGATTTTTATTTGATTTTAGTTATTAGATTGTTTTAAGCAAAAAAAAATTGGGGGGGGGATCAAGGTCACAAGGGTCAAGGTCAGTGTTACTATTAATAGATTTTTATTTATTTTTATTTTTTACAGTCTTTTAATCAAAAAAACATTTTTCGGGGTCAAGGTCACTAGGGTCATGGGTCAAGGTCACTGTTACTAAAAATAGAGTTTTATTTATTTTTAGTTTTTAGATTGTTTCAAGCAAAAAAAAATTTTTGGGGTCAAGGTCACAAGGGTCAAGGTCAAGGTCACTGTTACTAAAAATAGATTTTTATTTGATTTTAGTTATTAGATTGTTTTAAGCAAAAAAAAATTTTTCCGGGTCATGGTCACTAGGGTCAAGGTCAAGGTCACTGTTACTAAAAATAGATTTTTATTTAATTTTAGTTTTTAGATTGTTTGAAGCAAAAAAAAATTTTTGGGGTCAAGGTCACAAGGGTCAAGGTCACTGTTACTAAAAATAGATTTTTGTTTGATTTTAGTTATTAGATTGTTTTAAGCAAAAAAAATTTTTTCGGGGTCATGGTCACTAGGGTCAAGGTCAAGGTCACTGTTACTAAAAATAGATTTTTATTTAATTTTAGCTTTTAGATTGTTTCAAGCAAAAAAAAATTTGGGGGTCAAGGTCACAAGGGTCAAGGTCACTGTTACTAAAAATAGATTTTTATTTGATTTTAGTTATTAGATTGTTTTAAGGAAAAAAAATTTTTTCGGGGTCATGGTCACTAGGGTCAAGGTCAAGGTCACTGTTACTAAAAATAGATTTTTATTTGATTTTAGTTTTTAGATTGTTTCAAGCAAAAAAAATATTTGGGGGGTCAAAGTCACTAGGGTCAAGGTCAAGGTCACTGTTACTAAAAATAGATCACTCTTTTACTCTATCCCCCACAGACACCCCTCCCCCCCCCCCCCCCCCCCCCCCCCCCCCCCCCCCCCCCCCCCCCCCCCCCCCCCCCTGCCCCATAGACCCTTTCTACCTCCTTCCCCCCCCCCCCCCCCCCCCCCCCCCCCCCCCCCCCCCCCCCCCCCCCCCCCCCCCCCCCTCAACATGGTCAGGTTTAAATGCCAAAAAAACAAAAAAAAATAAAACCAATTTTTCTTACAACAGCTTTTTGGTGAAGTTTACCTAGTCAATACTTTCACAAAAATTTGTAGTTCTATTAGAAAGTTTTGGTAATTTACAGCAAAGACGGTAGAATTTTTTCTAATTTAAGGATTAGTTCTATTAGAATAATAACAGAGTTTTATGGAAAAAAAATAGCAGATATTTTTCTACATGACTTGATTTTAACAATTTTCCCTTAGGAAATGTGACAACCAATTAAATTACTGAATTCCAAACAGTCAGACAATGGGATTAAGATACAAACAGTGTGTATATTGATAACGCGTCAAAACAAAGCAATTGGACCCTTGGCATCACTTTCAATGATCTCCAATAAAGTGTTTTTGTAAGCTGATTAATTTCTTTTGACATGTTTCTTATCAAAACAAAATAAATCATTAACCCATGAACGTGATTTCACCCCAACGGATTGGTTACAGTCCAATGAAAATTAAATAATTGGAAAACTCCAGTTACCCCCCCATATGACTGACCCCCCCCCTTCCTTTTCCTGTAATTTATGACCCCTCAGTTGTGTTTGTGTTCGAACACCATGGAGTTAGATTCAAATATTCTGTCTTCTTTCAAGTACTTTTAAAAACACTCAGAAGGAAATACTTGTTGAAAATCCCTAAATACCCCCTGCCTAAATATTTTTAAAAAAAAAAAAACCCCTTTTTTAACCCCCATTTAAAATGTGAAAACACTGTTTTTAAGCCCCCAACCCAAAAAAAATCCACCCCCCCATTCTGAAATTTATACCATTAGAAGAAAATTTTATCTGAAAACTTTTGATTGGTCAGTAAATGTTAAATGAAGTGTTAATAGAAACAAATAGCTTGAATACACGGTCCTTTTTTGTTTTCCAACCTGTAGGGGTAGTGACGATAGCTATATCTACATGAGGAAAGTAACACTTATAAGGTTTATTTGTATGGGCTTAAGCAAAAATTTTTTTTTTTGGGTCAAGGTCACTAGGGTCAGGGTCAAGGTCACTGTAACTAACAATAGAGTTTTATTTATTTTTAGTTTCTAGATTGTTTTAAGCAAAAAAAATTGGGGGGTCAAGGTCACTAGGGTCAAGGTCAAGGTGACTGTTACAAAAATTTAGCTCGACTATTCGAAGAATAAGGAGACTATTGCACTCGCCCCGGCGTCGGCGTCTGCGTTGGTTAAAGTTTTTAATAAAGTCAAATATCTTGAATACTATCAAAGGTATTGACTTGAAACTCAAAATATATCTTTACCATCAACATCTACACCTGAGGAAACAATCCCCATAACTCTGTTTTGATTTTTGACAGATTTATGCCCCTTTTTAACTTAGAATTTTTGGTTAAAGTTTTTTATAAATTCAAATATCTTGCATATTATCAAAGGTATTGGCTTGAAACTCAAAATATATCTTTACCATCAACATCTACACCTGAGGAAACAATCCTCATAACTCTGTTTTGATTTTTGACAGATTTATGCCCCTTTTTAACTTAGAATGTTTTGTTAAAGTTTTTAATAAAGTCAAATATCCTGAATACTATCAAAGGTATTGACTTGAAACTCAAACTGTATGTTTACCATCAACATCTACACCTGAGGAAACAATCCCCATAACTCTGTTTTGATTTTTGACAGATTTATGCCCCTTTTTAACTTAGAATTTTTGGTTAAAGTTTTTTTATAAATTCAAATATCTTGCAAATTATCAAAGGTATTGACTTGAAACTCAAAATATATCTTTACCATCAGTATCTACACCTGAAGAAACAATCCTCATAACTCTGTTTTGATTTTTGACAGATTTATGCCCCTTTTTAACTTAGATTTTTTTTTTAAAGATTTTTATAAATTCAAATATCTTGAATACTATCAAAGGTATTGACTTGAAACTCAAAGTATGTGTCTACAATCAACATCTACACCTGAGGAAACAATCCCCATAACTCTGTTTTGATTTTTGACAGATTTATGCCCCTTTTTAACTTAGAATATTTGGTAAAAGATTTTATAAAGTCAAATGTTTTGAATACTATCAAAGGTATTGACTTGAAACTCAAAGTATGTGTCTACCATCAATTTAACATCTACATCTGAGGAAACAATCCCCATAACTCTGTTTTGATTTTTGACAGATTTATGCCCCTTTTTAACTTTGATTTTTTTTATGGACTTAAAATGTATGTTTACTGTCAACATCTTCACCAATGTTTTTGATTTTTGACATTTATGCCCCTTTTAACTTAGAATTTTGTCACAGTTTTTATCAGACTAACATGGAAATACTCGAAATGGCTTTCTTTTGAAATATCATAGAATAATTATGCAGCATGCAGCGGTCATGCTTTTTTAATTTTATACATTTCAATTTTGAAAAGTTACAAAGTTATTCATGATCAAATTTACAAGGTTATGTATTTCTTTGAAATTATCCCCTCCTCCCTCCACTTGGCTTACAGAATCCAGAGTAAGGCTTTGAATGTAATGTACATTTACAAAGGTCTTTGATCAAGTTTCATATCTTTGACCTTAATTCTTACAGACAATTACACAATACTCCTGTTCTTTGACAAAAAACCCATTTTACCAACAACCTTTCGAATAGTTGAGCGTGCTGTCATGTGACAGCTCTTGTTAAATTACAAGTAGCAAAAAAAATTTGGGGTCAAGGTCATAAGGGTCAAGGTCAAGGGCATTGTTAATAGCGGGGAGTCAAGATGACTGTTTTTTTTTAAATCTACAATTTCAGCAGGTGCCGTTTAAACCTGCTTTGGCGGCATTGCCGGGTCTTCTTGTTTTAACTTCAATGAAGATTTAGCATCCCTGTGTCATATTAATACACTAAAACCTATATTTGTTTCATTACTGTATGTCTTGTTTTAAATATTTGAAGGACTGCATTTTAGCTCTCCTGGCACAAAGTGCAAAGAGCTATTTAAGGCTCATTCACCATCAGGCCTCCGTTGTATGTCAACCATTTCCTTCAAAGGACATCTCCTCTGAAACCAATGGGCCAATGCTGATGAATATTGGCAGGGATGTTCCTTGCATGAAGCTCCACCAAAGATTTTCAAAGAATTTTAGTCCATGCAGAACTCTGGTTGCAATGGCAACAAATAGGAAAAAGTTAAAAAGCTTCCTCTCTGAAACCACAAGGCCTAAAACTTAAATGCTTGGCATGTAACATTGCCTAGTGGACCTCTATCAAAATTTATTCAAATCATGACCCAAGGGTTGAAATTAACCCTCCCCAGCGAAACAGTTACCCGAAGTGACGGATATTTCCATCTGAACCAAGTATCTCATGGAAGAAACTTTTTCTTGCATACCGTCTTGCACTTTGAAATAGATATTTAAAATCTAACTTATCGAAATGATGCATTTTGATATAAAAACAAACATTCTTCAGATGCTATGTTTGGGGAAGTGACGTCACATTGTTTATATCGTTACGTCACAAGTAATTCACGTAAGTCGTCTTACACGGAGGGGTGTAAGATGAGATTTTCCAGCACTGGTAAAAACTGCAGATATCCCCATCTGGTATGCCAGAAAAGCTGAATCTTTACATACAAGGCCAATACTTTATTTTTCCGAATTTTTTTTTTTTTTCAAATTTTGTTTATGTTTTTGGTAAATCATTTTGAGTCATAGAAATTATTATACATGAATGATACAAATACATATAGAATCAGGGCTTTTTCTCCCTATCACCAGGGGCCGAACATCGGCCCCGTTCCCAATCGAAAATAACTTTCATTTTTCCCAATTTCAAAAAAAAAATAAATAAATGAAAAATTGATTTTTTTTTTAATCTGTCCCTACACTACATTGCATTCTTGGGACCATTGCCCTAAACACAGATTGTTTTTTTCCAACCTATAGATTTTTTCTCAATTAAAAAATCAAGACAAATAACTTTGCCCCTACCCTACCTAAAATGTTTGGGACTGTTGCCCTAGTGACAGATTTTTTTTTCAATTTTGACCCCGCACGGGTTGTCACTTAGTTTTGCATAGGCTTATATAAGAAAAAATTTAAAAATCTTCTTCTGAAACCACAAGGCCTGGAGCTAAGATATTTGGCATGTAGCATTTGCTAGTGGACCTCTACCAAGATTGTTCAAATTATGCCCCTTGGGTCAAAATTGACCCCGTACGGGTGGTCACTTAGTTTTGCATAGGCAAATATAGGAAAAACTTTAAAAATCTTCTCTGATAGAGCTTAGATATTTGGCATGTAGCATTGTCTAGTGGACCTTTACCAAGATTGTTCAAATTATGATGCTGGGTCAAAATTGACCGTGTGCTGGTGGTCACTTAGTTTTGCGTAGGCTTTAAAATCTTCTTCTCTGAAACCACAAGGCCTAGTCGAAGTGAAGTGTTTGTCGAAGTCTAATTGAAAATTATCACACGATGTATGTGTGTACATTTCATTTTTAACTAGGTTAATGATATTGATAATTCAATATATCTATTTATTTTTTTAATTTTTAGCTCACCTGGCTATGCCAGGGTGAGCTTTTCTGATCGATGATTGTCCGTCGTCCGTCGTACGTATTCTGTCGTCCGTCAACATTTTGATTCAAATGACATCTCCTCTGAAACCTCTAGGCCAATGTTGATAAAACTATGCAGGAATGTTCCTTGCATGAAGCTCTACCAAAATTGTTCAAAGAATTCCATTCCATGCAGAACTCTGGTTGCTATGGCAACAAATAGGAAAAACTTTAAAACTCTTCTTCTCTGAAACCACAAGGCCTAGAGCTTACCGGTAAATATTTGGCATGTAGCATTGACTAGTGGACCTCTACCAAGATTGTTCAAATTATGACCCCCGGGTCAAAATTGACGCCGCGGGTGGGCACTTAGTTTTTGTATAGGCATATATAGGAAAAACTTTAAAAATCGTCTTCTCTGAAACCACAAGGCCTAGAGCTAAGATATTTGGCATGTAGCATTGTCTAGTGGACCTCTACCAAGATTGTTCAAATTATGACCCCCGGGTCAAAATTGACCCCGCGCGGGTGGGCATTTAGTTTTGCATAGGAATATATAGGAAAAACTTTAAAAATCTTCTTCTCTAAAACCACAAGGCCTAGAGCTTAAGATATTTGGCATGTAGCATTGGCTAGTCGACTTCTACCAAGATTGTTCAAATTATGAGCCCCGGATCAAAATTGACCCCGCACGGGGGGTCACTTAGTTTTACATAGGCTTAATTATGTAGGAAAAACTTTAAAAAACCGCAAGGCCTAGAGCTTAGATATTTGGCATGTAGCATTGGCTAGTTGACCTCTACCAAGATTGTTCAAATTATGACCCTCGGATCAAAATTGACCCCGCACGGGGGTCACTTAGTTTTACATAGGCTTGTATAGTAAAAACTTAAAAAATCTTCTTTAAAACCACAAGGCCTAGAGCTTAGATATTTGGCAGGTAGCATTGGCTAGTGGACCTCTACCAAGATTGTTCAAATTATGACCCCCGGGTCAAAATTGACCTCACACGGGGGGTCACTTAGTTTTACATAGGCTTATATAGGGAAAACTTTAAAAATCTTTTTCTCTGGAACCACAAGGCCTAGAGCTTAGATATTTGGCATGTAGCATTGCCTAGTAGACCTCTTCAAAGTTTGTTCAAATTATGCCCCTGGGGTCAAAATTGACCTTGCCCGGGGGGGATCATTTGTTTTACAAAGGCGTATATAGGAAAACTTATTTGGTATATAACATTATCTAGTGATCTTCCACCAGGCAAGTGGACTTGTACCAAGGTGAGCGATATAGGGCCATCTTGGCCCTCTTGTTTTTATTGTTGCAGAAGGCCACATTGAAATATTAGGTATGTGTATTGTTTATATGTATCTAAATGTGCATCCTTTGTTAAATAAAGATGTTATTATTATTATTATCAAAATTAACCCTTCCCGGACAGGGGGAAAGCACTTGATTTCACATAGACTTATATAGGGAATACTTAAAAAAAAACAACACAAGGCCGACAGGCAGATAATAGATATTTGAAATGTTACTTAGCATTGTGTAGTGGACCTCTACGAATTATGTTAGTATCAGTCGACCCCTTTTATTATAGCAAATTGTAGTCAGGTGAGCGATATAGGGCCATGATGGCCCTCTTGTTCACTGTATTTTCATGAAACTTGGTCAGTATATGCCTTGATGAAATCTAGGTCGAGTTTGAACATAATCATCTTGGTCACAGGGTCAAATCATAGAAAAACCTTGTGTATGCTATACAGGTTGCATTTTTCATTGGACCTTCATGTAATGTAGTCAGTTAGATTGTCTTGATGAAATGTAAGTCGAGTTTGAATATGGGTCATCCAGGTTCAAAAACTAGGTCACGGGTTCTAATCATAGAAAAACCTTGTGTATGCTTTATAGGTTGCAATTTTCATTGGATTTTCATGAAACTGGGTCAGTATGATTGCCTTGATGAAATATAGGTCGAGTTTGAACATGGGTCATCTGGGGTCAAAAACTAGATCATGCGGTCAAAGAATAGAAGGACCTTTTGTATGCAATAGAGGCTGCATTTTTCATTGGATTTTCATGAAATTGGATGTTCACCTGCGACTTATGACAATATGTGACTCATATTGTCATAAGTCGCAGGTGACCCACAGCTACAGATAAGTTGCGTATTTGCATAAGTACGCAAACAAAATCGGCAAAAAAGCTAATGAAATAGCAACCCTTGCATACAGAAAAGCAAAAGAAAATAAGTTTACGCATTTGCTTTTAAAATCGCTGCGTATCGAAAGGAAATAAAAGGAAATCATATTTATAGACTGTTCCTGTGAGCACTGCCTTTCCACTAAATAGCGAACGTGGAATTGGCAGGGATAATCCTTTTCGTCCGTTTCGTTTTTTAATCAAGTTGTAAACCAGTCTCGGCAGAGATTTACTATTTCAGGCTTCATTTTGTAAACAAGCAAAGCTTATGTTTGTCCCGATACGCAAATGTTTTTATAAAAAAAGCAATTGCTGTCTGGAGAAAAAGCAAATGATCAAAATATAATGGGGTAAAACAATTTTGTTACTCATTAGAAAACTAAAAAAAGCAATTTGTGAAAAAGTAATGGGGTAAATACCCAACTACACCAAAACCTTATCTGTAGCTCTGGGTGACCGATATAGGGCCATCTTGGTCCTCTTGTTTTTGGCAAATATTTGGTATAAATTTTATAATATAAAAAAAAATTATTCTGTTAATATTTTCTGTTTACAAAACAGACTAATCCTAAATTTAAAATTGAGTAGATTACGTTTACTTTGACAAAGGTCTTTTCAAAGTTTACTATATACAATTATTGAACTTGAATAGTTTGCTAAGATTTTATACCATTTAAACAGTCATTCTCTGGGGACAACAGATTATCTTAAGTGTATACAATGTATATTTCTTCATCTAACCATTCCATGTTATACTCCCTACTTACTTCAGCAGCCAAGAGGTCCTAACAGAATAATATTATCAAACCTGAAAAAATCAATTTTGTAGCTATGTTTTTGAAATTTTAAAGTATTTTATATAACAAATATTATGAAAATGGAAATGAAATATAAGAAAACGTGTACTATGAACATGTTTACTTTAAAATTAAATTAGGACTAATATATATGGTAGCCATAAGGGGCTAATTAACAACAATACAACAGGTGGCATCCTATAACAATATTTATATCTTTGCTGAAGCTACGTGACGTAATGTATCATTTATTTATTTCAAAGAAATATATAAAGTTCCATCATAATTATCATCTTATAAAATAAACAAATATATATCTCTTACCTGTTTCCATGTTATTTAGGCCAAGAAAGGTGACTTTCTACCTTATAACAGTGCACATTGAGTAAAACCCGAGTCCGAAAACAGTTGAAATTTATCCACAGGTGTTATTCGCACAAGCTACTGTTGTTAAGAGATAGAGACATGGTTTGAACAATAAATAAAGACTTGTACAGCAGTTAGTGTAAGTGCCAAACATAAATATGGTCAGGGCTTCCCGTACAAAAATTCCAACCGTAAAGTAGCAGGAAAAGACACGTAACTGGGCAGTAAAATCTGTTTTACAGGCGTAACTCAGCCGGAATTTGTTTAAAGCAGGAAAAAGATGAAAATTACGGGCGCCTTTTATAACTTTACGCCTGCAAATTTTTCTACGGGCGTAAATATGGACTTCACTTTTTTGCTGTTGCAGTATGAATCACAAAATGACTGAGTTCTATTTTACGCCCGTAAAAACAGAAATACGGTTGTAAAATGGAACAGGAAGTAATCATTTACTGGATTTCTGATTGGTTGATTCAAAGAACAATTTGGCAGACATGTTTGAAAGCATTTTGTAGTAATGTTTACATGTAAGGAACATTTTTGGTTATTTAGCTTCATAGCATGGATATTAATTACTATCTTGTGGACAGGAGAGTGCATGCAGTATTTATAAAGGTAAATTGTTAAACAAAGAACAGTTAAAAATAAAATATGATCATTGTTATCATAATTGAAAGAATATATCAGTTAAAAGTCAGGGCTGACATTTTGAAGAATCAGTCAGTCATCCTACAAAGGAATAAGAAATGACAGTTTATCTTGAATTTAATGGTGTAAATAATGAGTTGATATTGCCTGTGTTTTAAAACAGTAAGTGGAGATGTTTGTGACTTGTGAGTTTGAAGAGTCTGAAAGAACTTATTGTGATAGCCTATAGTCATATGCTTGTATATACTTCTTGCACAACTATCTCTTTTTCTTTTAAATTAGTATGTAATGTGCATGTTTCTACTATCTATATCAGTAACTTTCATAGTAGCAAAAACAATTTTTAAATCTTTGAACAGGAGTTAAATGTCAGCTTTTTCTTAGGATGCAACATTTAATAGGCGTAATTTCTGGCCGTACTATTTTTACGGGCATAAATTTAGTATAGACGTAAAATCTGGGTTTTGTACGCCTGTAAAATGGATTTTATGGGCGTTTTTTATCTATAAATTCCTGCTCATTTACAATTACGTGCCTTTGTCGCCCGTAATCCGTGCCATTTACGGTTGGTTTCCGTGCGAAACAGTATTCCAGCCGATTTGCCTATCAGGTTAGAATTCAGTCTATGGCATATTTTATTTTGTACGGGCGTAAATTAAAAAAATCCGTCTACTTTACGGCTGTAAAATTTCATACAGGTTATCAGCACATTCCTTTTCTGATAACACCTTTTGGCAGTCAAAGAAATATTGATAATACCTTATGGCAGTCAATTAAATATGGCTTTGCTGATAGACCTAAAACCATACATTGGAAAAAATACTATTCTTAATTCATATGTAATGAATTAAAATATTTTACAGAAAAAAACACAAAAATGTGTTAAATGACTTAAACTGTTGATAGCATCTTTTGGCAACAACCGACGTTTTATTCACTTTTTTGAGCGCGAGAAAACAATTTTTATTATTACTTTCCTCAATATATGCACTTTTTGGAAATGCCCATGTTTTCACCCATACCCCGGGCAATGCCCCAAAACTCAAGATGGCGGCCAAGATGGCTGACAATTTTATTGAAAATGACCTTTTTAAGTAATTCAGGGCAATAACAGTAATCAAAATCTTGATATTTTTCTATACTTTTGCGTTTTTTGTTAAAAGAAACTAAATATCAGTTTTTTGTGTGAACAGTACATATCTTTTGTAGTTTCATTGGTGGGACGGGCTCAAATTAAATATGTGTTGTTTCAAATCTGAAAGACTTACTGGCCCATCTTGCTCATATTGTGTTTCTAACTATAAATGGTCATACAAATTTTTTACAAATATTGGGAAATTTACCTCGACCAACACAAAAATCCTGCAAGCGTTGAAACCTTATAAAATGCAAAACTCAGTGAACGAATGGTCTTTTTTCACTGCTTTTTTAGTAAAAACAACCAAAAATGTACAAAGGATATGTACTGTTCACACCAAAAACTGATATTTAGTATAGGCAAAAACATGGATGTTTCCAAAAATACACATATTGAGGAAAGTAATGATATAAATTGTTTTCCCGTGCTCAAAAAAGTAAATAAAAGTGGGTTATCTCTTGGACTACTTTAACTGTGTTTTAATATTGACAACATTTAGACACTAAGACTATGTAATATGAATCTTGCAGAATGGGAGCTAGGTGCTTCTGGGACTCTGATACAGACCATTATGCACAGGATATATATATGAATGTAAGTGCTTACCTTATCACTTTTCTTTCATCCTTCTGGATAATTGTGTCATATAGTCAAGCAACATAATGAAATTCACCTTTTAAGTAGATTGCTTTTAATTAACAAGGCAGGTGTATCAAATTTGAAATTGGCTTTTTAAGATGCAACAATTTTGCGGCCCAAGATATGTTATCTAGGAAACAGATATCAGGTTAATTACTAATACAGTAAACTCCGCTTATAACAAATTCCTCGGGACCTATCAGATTTGTTCCTTATATCTGGAGTTCCTTATATCCGTATATCAAACAAGTTCCTTATATGCGATGCATATATATCAAACTAAAATATATATCGAACAAGTATTTTTATAGTCAAATTTAATAAAATCTGAACCATCAACTTTTGATTTTCCTACCTCCTTTTGAGGAGTTATAAAGATATATAACTGTTACATGTATCCTTTTTTATACCCATAAATCTATGCAAAATAATTGCAAGGATTAATAAAACATAAATAAGACAGTTAATGTTTTCATTGGCAATACTTAAACAAATACAATTGAAGAAAGCTGATTTTCCCTCACTTGCCATAACTTGATATATTTTACAAGGTATTTTTCCAAAAATGGGATTTCATCTGGTCTGCATGCTAGAAACGCTCAAAATTATTTACGTTAAATATTGTCACTTGAATATCGTATTTAGCAATTATGTTTGTACTCTCATTTAACTTGTAATTATTTACTTTTATGAATAATAGCTACAAGTGTGCTATAAAAATACAATGCAGTCGGCAAACGAAAAATGCAAAATCAACATATTTTTAAAAACTTTTCTAAACATATTTGCAGTTCGATATATACGATTACTTTACTATACATTTTGCATTGTTGGGCCAGAAAATAGTGTTCCTTATATCGGAAGTTTCCTTATAATCGGAGTACAATATAACGGTATATTTTTACATTAAACAAAGAAGGGTAAAAATTGGGCCCAAAAAACTTGTTCGTTATATCTGGAGTCGATATATATGGAGTTTACTGTAGTAGAGAGTTCTTCTGAAATAGTTACTCTTGAAATTGTCAGTTCACATTATCATATAGTTTACTAAATATTGTTGTAGTTAAGTGCTCTTAGCCAGTGAGTTTTTGCATCTGCTTTCTTATTTTTGAGTCACAACTGTCTTGTTATCATCAAATTTAGAGTCTTTGTCTTCATTATCTTTTTATTATGCCCCCTTCGAAGAAGAGGGGTATATTGGTTTGCAAATGTCGGTCGTTACATGTATGCTGTCCGTCCGTCCGTCCACCAACTGGTTTCCGGATGATAACTCAAGAACACTTGAGCCTAGGATCTTGAAACTTGATATGGAGGTTGGTCATGACCAGCAGAGGACCCTTATTGTTTTTAGGTCAGTATGTCAAAGGTCATGGTCACAGTGACCCGGAATAGTAAAACGGTTTCCAGATGATAACTTGAAAACACTTGCGTGTAGCATCTTCAAACTTGATGTTGAGGTGTGTCATGATCAGCAGATGAGCCCTATTGATTTTGAGGTCAGTAGGTCAAACTTTAAGGTCACGATGACCCAAAATTGGAGAACGGTTTCCTGACGATAACTCGAGCACACTATAGGCCTTGCATTTGAAACTTGATTTGAAGGTGAGTCATAACTGGTAGAGGACCCCTATTGGTTTTGAGTCCAGTGACTGGAATTGTAGAATGGTTTCTTCTCAATAACTTTTAGTTAGGAGTGACCAATTGCAATGAAATTTAGTTTGTAGGGAGTTTGTGTCGAGAGAAAGCTTGGGATTGCATTTGGGGTCACTAGGTTCAAGGTCACTATTACTAAAAATAGAAAAATGGTTAATAATATGAGGTAGGAGTGACCAATTTCAAATGAAACTTGGTGTGTAGGTAGCTTGCATGGAGAGGAAGATACCTAATAAAAATATATATACTTTTAAGCAGGTTTTTTGAAAAAAACTGCTTATTAGAATGGCAATGTCATATGTATTATATGTACTATAATAATTACAATTCAAGACAAAGAAGAATTAAAGTATTATGTACACACAGTTATATTATATCTGCCAGGAATGCAACGAGGTAAATTGTACATGTATTTATCTGTTACAACAAGATCCTTGTATTGATATTACAAATAATTGCCGTCTAGAAATTAATCCAAAATCACATAATAATATTTACACATCAAAAAATCATTTATGCAAAAAATACGTTAGTAAAACATGCAACAAATATAACAAAGCGTATTCTACTATAATACACAGATACATACTACACCATCTGTTTCCAAAGATACCAACGACTTATTTGTTAATAACGATAGTAATAATTACCTAAGCGTTGATAACGCTCTTTAGTAATGGTTTATACATTGAAATCGATATTGGTAATGACCTATGCGTTGATAGTGATATTTGTAATGACCTATGTGCTAATAGCGATATAAGTAATACCCTATGTGCTGATAGCAATATTACTAATGACCTATGCGTTGAGAGTGATATTTGTAATAACCTATTTGTTAATAGCGATATAAGTAACACCCTATGCGTTGATAGCAATACTAGTTACGACCTAGGCGTTGATTGCGATATTGGTAATGTATGCCATGCCCGTAGCTACACTGAGGCACAGGGAGGCCGGTGCCTCCCTGTTTTTCTGCCATGATTATGAAAAAAAAGATATATTTTGAGGCACCATCTTTTCAGCAAAGCCGAGCTGAGGCACTATTATTTGATTTAATTTATTTAAACAAAATATGCCTTTAAACTAGCGTTTTAAGATGACAAAAATCGCAAATACGTTGGCTATTTCGAAATTCTTATATTTCTGCAGATCTATATGTAACTAAAATGTACGCGAATCTTTTTAATATTATTTATTGTTTCCAAAATCGGTATCTTAAAAGTATCAAAAACATGTTTGAAAGGCAGGAAAATGCACGAGATTTATTGTTTTCTGGACTGGAACAAATAGATATATGATTTCAAATCCGAATAATGCTTTAGATATGTTTCATGAATTCCTTTGTAAAAGACTGTAAAAGACTGTAAAAGAAAAATGTATAAAACGTGAGCATCAACCAAAATGGTTTACAAATGAAATCAAAACACTCATATATGATCGTGATAGATGCCACAAATATGGAGACATAATTAATTAAAAAATTCTAAGAAATAAAGTTTCATCCATGATAAATAGAAGTAAGAAAGATTTTTTTAATGATGCAGTTAGAGATAACAAAAATCAGACTTATCTCTTGAGAAACTTAAGGGATAAATATCAAACTTGAATCAAACCAATAAATGTTACATTGCCCCAAAGACTTACAAAAAATAATACATTTGTTGAAGGTCCTTTAAATATTATAAATGAATTAAACAAACATTTTGTAAACATATCAAATATTATAGATAGAACAAGGTTCTCAAATGAAAATTATTTGTCTTTGAAAGTCATGCTTGACAAAAAGCTGGGTACAGATATGTTTGAGATAAATTATATAACGTTATATCAAGTTCGTAAAAAGGATATTGATAGTGGTAAATTGGTGGGAACAATATTTTTAGATTTAAGAAAGGCTTTTGATCTTGTAAATCACGAAATACTTCTCCACAAATCAAAGTTATACCATTTTTCAAGTTGTACATTAAAATTGTTTAAATCATATCTTGAAAACAGGACACAAATTGTAAAAGTTGGAAATTTACAATCTGAGATACTCCCCATCACATCTGGGGTGCCCCAGGGGCCCATATTAGGGCCATTACTTTTTATTCTCTATATAAATGATATTACGTTTATGTATCCTGATCTAAACATGGATTTATATATGCAGATTACTCAACCTTATATGAATCGGGGAATCATATAATCAACTATTCAAAATAAACTCCAGGATAGTCTTGACTATGTAAATAAATGGTGTCAATTAAATAATATGGCATAGCATCCAACAAAAACTAAATGCATGATAATTGGGTGTGCTTATAAATTAAAATCCACTTGAAATCTACAACTATTTATCAATGACATACGTCTAGAAAACGTTACTTGTCATAAGTTACTTGGAGTATATGTTGACAATAAACTAACCTGGCACCATCAAACTGACAATGACTGTAAAAAACTGAATAACAAAATTGCCCTGTTAAAGAACATATTAATATACTACCTCACACCTGAAATGAAAGTCATGTTTTTTAACGCATATATATTGCCCATATTTGACTACTGTTGTACGGTCTGGGGCAAAGGAACAAGTAATTATGTGAATAAGATAAATATACTACAGAAACGAGTTGCAAAAATAATACTTAATAAACCGATGCGAACACCATCGGCAGAGCTATTCCAAGAATTAAAATAGCTTTTTCAGACTGATGCAAATACCCTTGTGCTGTCCTGGTATATAAAATTATTTATAACAAGGCCCCATCATATTTGGCAGATATTGTAACGTTCTCTGACAATAAAACATACCAGTTAAGATCAGTATCAAACAAGGATCTTGTCTTACAGATAACACCTCGTACTAAATACATGGAAACATCATTCACAAATTATAGCAAAAATATATGGAATGACATTCCTTTAAATATACGTACTTCGAAAACTCTTAAAACGTTCAAAGGAAATTATAAGCATTATTTATTGTGTAAATGATAAGTTAATCTACATTTTCTTTAACATATTTATATGTTTAATTTATATTCATGTCCTTTGAGTGTCTGTCAGTGAATGTTTATGTATGAATGCATTTATTAACAGAATGTTTAATACTGTAGTCTTATATGTAAATGTGTCTTTCTAGTTTTAACTTTGACAAGCGATTTATTTTTAAGTATAATGCTTTTTCTTTTGTTTCTTTACTTTAAAGGCCTTATTAAAAATTAGAATATATGTCTAAATGTGTAACCTTCGGTAAATAAAGCTTTTATTATTATAATTATCATTATTATTATTACATGTATGTCGGGCGGGCGGGCCGATGGGCGGGTGTCAAACATTGGTTTCCGTTCAATAACTTGAGTTAGGACTGATCAATTGCAATAAACTTGGTGTGTAGGTAGCTTGACTGGAGACACAGCTTGGGATTGCATTTGGGGTCATTAGGAATAAGGTCATGGTCACTGTTACTAAAACTAGAAAAACGGATAGGCAGCATGTGTGGAGACGCAGCTTAGGATTGCATTTTGGGTCACTAGGGTCAAGGTCACTGTTACTAAAGATAGAAAAATGGTTTCTGCTCAATAACTCAAGTTAGGAGTGATTTATTGCAATGAAACTCAGTGTGTAGGTAGCTTGCGTAGAGAGAAAGCTTGGGATTGTATTTTGGGTCACTAGGGTCAAGGGCACTGTTATTAAAAATAGAAAAATGGTTTCTGCTCAATAACTTGAGTTAGGAGTGACCAGTTGTAATGAAACTTGGGTGTGTAGGGAGCTTGCCTGGAGAGGAAGCTTTGGGTTACTGGGTTAAGGTCACTAGGGTCAAATTCAAGGTGACTGTTACTAAAATTAGATTTTTTTTTTTTTTAAGTGCTAAGATTGTTTTAAGCAAAAAAATTTGGGTGGGGGGGTCAAGGTCACTAGGGTCAAGGTCAAGGTCACTGTAAATGAAATAGAATTTTTTTTTTTTTTTTTTAGATTGTTTTAAGTAAAAAAAAAATCGGGGGTCAAGGTCACTAAGGTCAAGGTCACTTTTACTGAATATAGATTTTTATTTTTTTTTGTTTTTAGATTGTTTTAAGCAAAAAAATTTTTTGCGGGGTAATGGTCACTAGGTTAAAAAAATGGTGTGTGTGTGGGGGGGGGGTTTAGGTCAATTTCGCTGTTACTAAAAATAAATTTAAGAATTTTTTTTTTCATTTTTTAATTGTTTAAGCAAAAAAAATCATTTTACAATTTCTACAGGCGCCATTTAAAACTGCTTTGGCGTCAATGCCATGTCTTCTGGTTTATATTGTTTTAGTAATAAAAGAATATCTGTTTCTTTCAAGGGGTTCAAGGCCACTGTTTCTAAAAATAGATTTTTTTAATTTTTAGCTCAACTGGCACAAAGTGCCAGAGTGAGCTATTAGGATAGCTATCCGTCCGTCATACGTCCGTCCGTCCGTCCGTCCACCATCTCCTCAAACAACATCTCTGAAACCACTGGGCCAATGTTGATGAAACTTTGCAGGGATGTTCCTTGCATGAAGCTCTATCAAAGTTGTTCAAAGAATTCTATTCCATGCAGAACTCTGGATGCTATGGCAACAAATAGGAAAAACTTTAAAAATCTTCTTCTCTGAAACCACAATGCCTAGAGCTTAGATATTTGGCATGTAGCATTGTCTAGTGGACCTATACCAAGATTGTTCGAATTATGACCCCCAGGTCAAAATTGACCCTGTGCGGGTGGTCTCTTAGTTTTGCATAGGCTTATATAGGAACAACTTTAAAAATCTTCTTCTCTGAAACCACAAGGCCTAGAGCTTAGATATTTAGCATGTGGCATTGTCTAGTGGACTTGTACCAAGATTGTTCAAATTATTAGCCGCGGGTCAAAATTGACCCTGCCAGGGGGGTCACTTGGTTTTTCCATAAGCTTATATAGGAAAAAATTTAAAAATCTTCTCTGAAACCACAAGGCCTAGAGCTTAGATATTTGGCATGTGGCATTGTCTAGTAGATCTCTACCAAGATTGTTCAAAGTATGCCCCTGGGATCAAAATTGACCTTGCCCGGGGGTCACTTAGTTTTACATAGGCTTATATAGGAAAATTCTTCTCTAAAACAGCAAGGTGGAGAGCTTAGATATTTAGCATGTGGCATTGTCTAGTGGACCTCTACCAAGATTGTTCAAATTATGACCCCCGGGTCAAAATTGACCCCGCCTTGGGGGTCACTTGATTTTACATAAGCTTTTACAGGAAAAACTTTAAAAATCTTCTTCTCTGAAACCACCAGGCCTAGAGCTTAGATATTTAGCATGTGTTTGAAGGTAGTGGAATCCTATATATATGCACACATTCCTGTCCGGACTATAACTTTATCATGCATTGAAGGATTTTAAAATAACTTTGCACAAATGTCAAGCACATCAAGACGATGTGTCACGTGCAAGACCCACACTCCTGCCTCAAAGGTCAAGGTCACACTTACAGCTTGAAGGTAATGGAATCCTGTATATATGCACACATTCGTCCGGACTATAACTTTGTCATGCATTGATTGATTTAAAAATAACTTGGCTCAAATGTCAAGCACATCAAGCCAATGTGTCGCATGGATTTTAAAATTACATACTACAATTATTGAGCACATGGAGAGACACCTCTTTCGGGGCATTTGTCACTTGGGGGACAGCTCTTGTTTATTTTATTATGTCCATCAGCTGTCCACTTCACACCAGTTCCTTTTATTTATCACTTTATAAAATTTAATAAGACTAATGGCCTTAAGCTTCAATTTTATTAAATCATACCAGTTGACTGGAAGAGCTAAAATAGAAAACTATTCTAGACAAAAGGAAAAGACCCCAAGGTTATTGGTTATTTTATTAGCTCCCAGAGCACAAAGTCAAATCATAGAAAAAATTTATGAACAGTGTAGAAGCTTCATTTCGAGCCCGATCATCATTGGTCAGAATGTTTGTCTAAATGATTTCTAGGCAGAATTTGAATCTGGGTCACCAGGGGATCAAAAACTAGGTGAGATGGTTAAATCAAATAAAAACCTTGTAACCATGCTAGAAGTCACATTCATCAACCAATTATTATGAAAATTGGTCAGAAGTTTTGTCTCAATGATTTCAGGATCAGCTTTGGGTCACTTGTGGTCAAGAACTTGGTCGCTAGAACAAATCTAATTAAAACCGTGTTAATACTCTGGATGCAAAACATTTAATACCCAATTGGTCAAGATTGAATGTATAGTTTAAGGTTGAATTTTAGGCACATTAGGTCATAAAAAGGTTATGTACTCAGGTGAGCGATATAGGGCCATCTTGACCCTCAGATATGGATTTGTCTCTGCTTTGTTTATACAGAAAAAATACTACGGTTGTGCAAAATAATTGATACAGCATCAATATTGTGTTCTTCTCTTTCAGGATTCATTGTTCTGTGTAGCGGCAGCATTTGGGGTGTTCTATTACTAAAGACTTTATTTACCTGAGATACCTTTGAATATTCTTACATACAGTAGACTGTCATCACATCACAATATATTTCAAAAATAAATTACAGAACACCATGCTTAGGAAAACATTTGTATGTGATGCTGTCAAAAAGATTACTTTTGTAATAAAACTAATAACTGTGAAGATATATTATAAGGAGGCGTGAAAGCAGTTACTTTCAATTCAGAATAATGGAATGAAAAGCTAGGAAAATGCTCATCTTTAGCTCCAAACACTCTTCAAGTGAGCTGTTATGGTCGTCTTCCTGTATCAAACACATCAACATATTACTAAACAACATAACAGAATGAGAGAGGGCTTTTCCATAGAATTGTGTAGGATATGTAACTAAACACACAGAATTTAAACCAAATTCAGATCTTACATTTATTTAGGTGTGTGTGATAAGGCCAAAATGTACTTTTTTCATTTAGTCCACTTCTTTTCATCTCACATGGCACTAAGTGTGGGGGTCAGTTGATTTACATAGGCTTTTAAAGGAAAAACTAAAAATCTCTGAAACCACAAGACCAAGAGCTCAGATAATTAGCTAGCATGTAGCATTGCCTAGTAGACCTCTACCAAGAATGTTCAAATTTTGACCCCTGGATCTGAAACCATATGGCCTAGAGCTTAGTTATTTGGCATGTAACATTGCCTTGTGGACCTATACCAAGAATGTTCAAATTATGACCCCAAGGTCCAAATTTATCCAGCCAGGGTGTTATTTGATTTAACATAGGCTTATATAGTAAAAACTAAAAGTTCTTCTCTGAAACCATATGGCCTAGATCTGAAATATTTGGCATGTATCATTGCCTAATTGACCTCTACCAAGATTGTTCAAATCAAGACCCCCAGGTCAAAATAACACATAGATCTTCTGCCTGAAGCGTCACTTCATTTACAAAGGTTTGAAAAATTAAGCGAAATACACTACATTTTACTGGTGTTTAAATCCCAAAGTAACCAAACTGCAGACTTTGTAAAAGGCATGTTAAAACCCAGAAAAAGAAAACATGCCAATTTTGGTCTTTGGAAGATTCTGTATGTTGGAAATAGATTTTGCTTTTGAGTGATGTATTCATTGGCATATCACTGAATTGTAAAACCTGTTTCTTGTTAACTTGAAATAAAATGTTGAAATATAGTACATTTGTGTTGAATTACTTTATTATACTGTACAAACATATTGGTGGTGTCGAACAGTATACTCTTTATGCCCAACTGTCAAGATCATTGTCAAAGAACTTTGTTAAAACAAAGGAAGTGTCTTCTCAATCGGCCCTTAGGGCTTTGTCTCCCCATCCAGTTCTATTCTTTTATCACTGTTTATCGAAGAACTATACTATAAAGCTATTTGTTGTGGTTTTTGTAATGTATCAATAATCTTAATTTGACAACACAGAGCTTTTCATGTACAGTGAAAATGTCACAGGCAAAATTTTCTTTCCCGATGAAGTACACCTCACTGCAAAAGGAGCAGCTGTGTTTGCCAAACAATTAGCATCTGCAATTCAGAATGTACTGGAGGTAGCAGGTGGGACACAAACATTAACTTGTAACAGTGTACTGAATATCTGGGAATCATTTTTAAATGCATTTAACTTACAGCAACTGATCAAACAACCGAAATGGGATCTATCACATCTTCATTGATTGATCATCTCTGTACAAATAAGCCTTTCACATATCACAAAAGTAAAAGTACCACATTACACAATTAGTGATCATTTTCCAGTATGTGTAACTAGTAAATTGACATCAACTAATTCAGGACATATGTACACTCACTTATCTTGTATAGAAATATAAAACGCTTTGATGAAAAAACTTTTTGTCAGACCTGAAAAACCAGCCATGGTCTGTTGTAGAAATCTTTGATGACCCTAATGATGCATTGGACTACTTCTCTATTCGTAGAGGTTCTAGATTCCCATGCTCCAATAAAAACAAAAAAAGAGTAAGATACAATAATCAACCTGATTAGTATAATCCTGAGATATTACATGCTATGAAAAACCAGAGATCATTTCAAGAGATATGAAAATGTGCAATACAAACCGTGACGCAATACAGTAAAGGCAATGATAACTAATGCCAAAAAAACTTACAACTCAGTAACAATTATTAATAATAACAAGAAAAACTGTGATTACAAAGTATCACAGTGGGCCCACAGACAAAACTGACATGTAAATATTTTGGAAATTGTTGATAATTGATGTTGAAGCATGGCCCTAAAAGAACTCAAGGAAACCAATTCTGGTTGAACAAGCAAAACCTGACAACATCACATCTACTGAATGACCTGTAGTATCGAAACTTTACTGTCCAAGTTGCATGAAGATCCAGTGAAAATGCAGCATCTTTTGCATACACAAAGTTAAAAATGTGCACAGACGACATACATACATACAGATGATGGACACGGATCACAGGCGATCACAGAACTCAACTCACATTGGGCATTTTGTGCTCAGATGAGCTAATAAAACGCTTTAAAAAGCAGCAGAAAATTTCGATTACTCACTTTAATTGCACAATACTCAGTACAAGTTAGTATCAATACTCCAGTACACCAACAAGCAAAATAAACAATACCCAGTACACTAGCCCGAGTTATATTTTTATCAATATTTTGGCCCATAAATAATGTTTGTTGATAAAATTTTAAACACTTATGCCAGAAACTTGCGCAAATAAAGGTTATTCATATCTAAGCACAATTGCGAAATAAAACGGTAAGCGTTACCAACGGCCGAACTTTTCAAGTGAGCAGGCCCTCGTTTTTGTGTTATTTTAACATATTAATCTACACCATTTACAGCTTGGGAATACACTGGACTGGATAGTCATTGAAGTATTAAATAACACAAATAAACACAAAATAATACGTATCAGAGTAAAAATCTGATTCTAACTTACCCCAATTGTAACACGCGCGAAAACTAATTACCTGTGCTCAATTTAGAGCCAATATCCGGTGGTCGTTCATCCAGTGATAACGGGATAAAGAAATCATGTTTACATTTTTCTCAGCGAAGATGGTGCTTGAAACGTGAAACACGGTTTTCTCTATGATACGAACGACAACTCAACTAAGAACGACAAGTCTTGCATTTTCCAAAAAATAGACTGTGTTTACAGTACGTCAATTTTTAAATGAAGGGAGACGCATTTATAAGATCCAGTGCATCTTGTCGTACCACGTATAAAATATAGCGGGCCGCTGTAAGGTTACGGGTCTTTATGAATTAAGTGCAAGGTTCTTAAAGTGTTCTTACAAAGTTATCTCCAAACTATTAATGACAGTATTCAATCTAAGCTTAAAAACAGGCATCTTCCCAAATCAGTTCAAAATTGCCAAAATCTCGCCTCTTCATAAAAAAGGACCAAAATCTGATGTCAATTTTGCCAATATTTTCAAAATTAATTGAACGACATGTTAGCGACAATGGACCGTTCCGGTTTTTTACGACAAATTTTAAAGCCTACCTAAGCCTATTGTTAAGGGATTATTTTCTTTTAATGACTAGGTCAACTGCTCACAAACAGTATCACAAACAAACCCACGTGTTCTTTTGTGCAAACCAGGCCAACCATTGGACACGTGATGTCCCAGTGTGGTCATTGGATAACCCAGCGAGTTAATTTTGATACAATTGTAAACACCGGAACCGTCCATTAAAAAATATTTGGAAAAGAATAATCTGATCTATAAAAATCAGTCTGGATTTAGACCTAACCATTCATGTGAAACTGCATTAACATCAATTATTGTGAAAATGTTTTCAAATTATGACCCCAGGTGTCAATATTGGCCCCACCCAGGGGGTCACTTGTTTTACGTTAATAGGAAAACCTATTTGGTATGTAACATAGTCTAGTGGTCTTCCACCTACTTTGTTCAAATCATGCCTCTTGGGTCAAAATTGACTACACCCACAAGGCAAGTGCACTTTTACTCAGGTTAGCGATATAGGGCCATCATGGCCCTCTTGTTTGATGACCCAACAAGTTTTTTTTTGGTAATTTGCACGAGTGAGTGCAAATGCATTCACGTTTTAAGGAGCATACACATGAATTCACCACTTTGTAGCAACTCGTACTATAATGTAGAAGTATTGACTAATGATGAGGTAAATGTCCAAATCTACGGACCTGAGGTTAATGATATAATTACGATCGAGGTGAATATCATAAACCTCATGTCCATGGATATCAATATCCACCGAAATCAGTTGTATTGTATGCCCGCGTTAAATATCGGTTTTTAGCTCACCTGAGAACAAAGTGCCCGAGGTAAGTTATTTTGATCGTCTTTCTGTCTACACCTAACCGTGTGTATACTGTTTTTTTTTTCCACTGGATCTTCATGGAACTTGGCAAGAATTACTACCTTGATAAAATCTAGGTCTAGTTTCAATATGGGTCATCTGGGGTCAAAAACTAGGTCACGGGGACTAATCATAGAAAACCCTTGTGTATGCAGTAAAGGTTGAATTTTTCATTGGATCTTCATGAAACGTGGTCGGAATGACTATCATGATAAATTTTTTATTGAGTTTGCATATGGGTCATCTGGGGTCAAAAACTAGGTAATGGGGTCAAATCTCAGAAAACGCTTGTGTATGCAATGAAGGTTGCATTTTGCATTGAATATCTATGAAACTTGGTTAGAATGATTTTCTTGATGCAATCTAGATCGAATTTGAATATGAATCATCTGTGGTCAAAATCTAGGTCAAAGGATCAAATCATACAAAAATCTTGTGTATGCACTAGAGGTTGCATTTTGCATTGTATCTTCATGAAACTTGTGAAATTTAGGTTGATTTTGAATATGGGTAATCTGAGGTAGAAAAAAACTAGGTCATCCGGTTAAAAACTTTGTGTATGCCATACAGGAGACATTTACAACCCCATCATCATGTAAATTGGTCAGAGTGTTTGTCTTGTCTAGTTCAAACAGAATGTTTGTGTTCATGATCTATAGTTTAGGGTTGAAGTTTGGTCACATATTGTCGTAAGTAGGTCTCAGGTGAGCGATATAAGGCCATCTTGGCCCTCTTGTTATGACATAAACATAACACTGTTATTCAGCTTTTTCATTAACCGTTAGAATACATATAGTGCATACTACTGTACATTGTTTTGTTACTTAAACATAAAACATAGCAGACCTGACGGACAATATTGTATATCCATAGCTCCAGTTCGGTTGTGAATTGTGGTCCAGTCTAAACTGCAGTAGATAGCTATGCTATGTTTGTGCCAAAGTTATACAAAATTGAACACAAGAACCAGAACTGACATGTGCTTTAGTATGCTAGGATAGTCGAAATAAAGATAAGAGAAAAAACTGCTTACAAAAAGATGTTTAATTTACGTTTACTGATGTGTTTAAGAGGAAATAGTAGTGGTTATCCCAGACATGTGTAACATAATAATTAGTAAAATACATTTACAGCACCTTACACAACCACAGGTGTTTTGGTAAAAACAATGATGGCGAAATCTACAGTAGTGATTACAGGTATTTTAGCTGTACTGTCAAAATGAGTATACTAACAGAATATAAAATAATTATGACTTTTCAATTATTTAAAGAGCAGCACCCTTGCATAACACAAGATTGCGAGAATTTCATTCCACGTCATGCCAGACCTAAGGTCGTAAGTAGCAGTTCCGACCTTTTACAAACAGGTTTTGCTGCTTCAAATTTGATCAATATAAAAAAAATGCATTTACCTTGTAAACAGGTCTGTTACGTGCGCCTTTAAATGCAGATTCCGAATATGTGTGTCGTAAGTTACACAAATGACCTTATTATTCTAAGGTTAGGACATTACAGTATTCGAAAGTGCATGTGGTACTCTTGTGCATTTTTACCATTTTCATATTTAGACTGAATGGAGTATACCTACTCCCTTAATTCCTTAATCAAGTTGTATAATAGGCTAGGTAATACGATCTGTCCTTGATTTTGTAAAGGCTGAACAATTACATCTTGTAGATAATCTTTGACAGGTGAAAGTATTGGTACGGTCAGAGTTATTATGAATTCGGCATTTGTACAACATATACTGTACGAGTTAATGTCTAGATGTTTCTACATCTGTAGCATCAACCTTGTCGCCAAGAACACTGTTTTTATATCGAATATTTCCAAGAAATAAGTAATGAGATAAATATGTCACATTTCGTTCTTTATTTGCATAAATTTGAACAATAGTTGCATAATTAATCTACATGCATCTATATCTAAACGAATGATAACCAACAGCCAAATTCAACAAAAATCTTTTACGTGTATATAATTTCATGAATAAATATACATAACATGTTTTGCTAAAGGCAGCTAAAATTAACAGCTAAAACCTTCGACGGTATATATGCATTTTTAGTATGCGTTACATGTATTTTGGAATGGCATTTTACTCCATATATCTAAGTTTTAATGCTTCAGTGGACCGTATAACGTACAGAACTTTGCTAGAGTCAGACCTCTAATAATTTACGATGTGCTGTGATGGAGACCTAGCCATATATACATGGTCATAAACTTGAGAGAAATGTTTTGTTTAAAAGATATGTGACACAGGGATATGTACATGGACGGCAATAGAACTTTTAAGCACAGGAGGATGTGGTTTTACTCCTTGCTGCACGTGTAAGAAGTATTTTTAAAAATATTCACATGTGTGGTAGAAACCATCGGGTTTTCGCAGGGGACTTAGGGTCTTTGCCACACGCCAAGTACCTGTGGTGGAAATCTGAAAACATTCCCGTTGTTTTTGACGGCATGGTAATAGTCTGAAAAACTGGCGCACACAATCAGTTTTTCAGTAAATCAATCAACTGTTAAGTAATGACCAGCTGTAAATAACCGGCTTTAGATAATGGAGAAGCGGAAATAATCTGAAATTTTATAGTTTATAGTTTATACTAATGTATTTTAGCTCGATTGTGAAGAAAGCTTGTAGCTTATCGAGTCACTCTCGAGTCCGCTTCCTGGGAAAACCATTACTGATGACATATGAGGAAGTACGTTCGTGACCCCAGTGGGGCTCGAACCCGCAAGCTCCGCGATGAGCGGCCGACACCTTGACCTATACACCACCGCTCTGAAATTAAATAGTAGGACTAACGTCCGAAGGAAAATGAAACGCTGATCAATAAGCCATCTTATTACATGTAGTGGCCTCTTTCTTTCTGTATATTTACCATCGTACAAAAATATTTTTCTTTTTTAGAGACTTAAAACTCGATCATCTCCAAATATGTACAGGATAACATACGATCTAACAGGGTCCGTATACGGACCCTGGATCTAGTGATACATTTTAAGATTCACCGAATCAAATGCTATTTAACATTTAACACTTCAAGTAGAAATTCGGTTCACATTATCCTCAATTTTCTCGGGTATAATTAATTTTTTTACATATAATAAACGGATTTTAGCGTTACTACATTCCTAAAAACACAGGTAAGTCCGCTGAAAGAAATAGTTCGAAGCGGTGTAATATGAAATCCCCTATTAAATTGCATGGCCTCTACAAACTCTATGAACTATTTGTTCGGCGAAATGCAGTAACCGACATTAAACTTACAGGTCACATAAGTATTCAATTTTCTTCTTCAAACTGCGTAAGTTTTAGATAAATTAGCATACCGACAGTTTTTAAGGCGGTCGCCTTTGTAAATTTTTGGCAGAAATCCGATCACCAGAGACACCAAGCGGCAAATTTATTTACAAGTTCCCAGTTCTCATTTCGCGATTCGACTTGTTTCCAACGTGTGGTTCAAATTGCTGATTACAAACCAGTCACCAGTTTACTATAAGAATAGCGACTTTTTGCGATTGGAATTGCGAACTAGTTGTCAGTTCGCGATTTCCCAGTTCACGGTTAAAATGAAGACTAGTTGCCAGTTCGCAGTTCACGAATCGAATTGCGAATTGCAAACTTCAGACAAGTTCTTAGTTCGCAGGTCTCGCTTTGACTAGTTATAGCTTGTGGTTCGAATTGCTGATTGCAAACCATGCATCAGTTTACTATTAGAATAGCGACTTTTTGCGTTGCGAACTGCGAACTACAGACTAGTTGCCAGTTCGCAGTTTGTGATCCGAATTGCGAATTGCAAAATGCAAACAAGTCACTCGTTTGCGATTCGATTAGCGAACTCCAGTTCTTGGTTCGCGGTTTGAATGAAGACTAGTTGCCAGTTTGTATTTCGCGATTTCCCAGTTCTTAGTTCGCGATTAAAAGGAAAACTAGTTGCAAGTTCGCAGTTCGCGGATATCAAGATGATATTCTATACGCGCAGAAGGTACTTAACAGAGAAATAGTTTTTTTATCAAAATTTACCTCATGCACGTTAATCTTATGTATATGTGTCATGAGTCAGCTAAAAAAATCACCAAATGATAATCCTGTAGTTCATGGTTTATTTGGACGTAACATAAATTCAAAATGCCCTGTTATACAGTTTCAAACGTCGACGTCGAAAAAACGTAATTTTGACACCTATGTTTCAAAATATAAACGCCTGCTTATAAAATACGAGACGGTAAAAGTTTCTATACTCTTTGGCGTATATTTAGAATACATATTAGTAAAAAAACATATAAAATTTTGGCAAAAAAATTACGGGCAGATTTTTACAAAATTAAGTGCGAAGCTATTTTTTGTGGATAAATTCAGAAAAAGAAAATGTTATTTTTTCAGTGTCTTTTTGCACAGCATATACACAAAGTAGTTTAGATTAAATAACCGTGAAGGCAATTTCAATAGCTTTATTTTGATGCCAATTTTATTGCTTTACTCAGTACAGTAAGTATAAGACAGATTTGTCACCGTACAACAGACGTAAAAATGGCGCGACATGGTCATGTTTGCGACGTCATGGTAATGTTATGTACATTAATAACGTCAAATGAAATATAGATCTGAATCAGAAATATCGTCAAGTTTCATTACCAAACACTAAGGTAGACTAGAGAATTTTTATAAAGTATGCGTCACCTTAAGTCCTTTGAGTTGAGTATTTCAAAGCCCACTTAGTAGTGGAACAGAATTCCACAAAATAAATGAGTGAACATTTTCACGTCTTGGACTTTGAATGAACATTTTCGCGTCTTGGAGTGAACTTTTCAGTATATCACTTGGAGTTGAACATTTCAGTATTGCTTACCTAAACTGTATTTACACATGCTTTGATTCTATCTGTAAATTTGTTAGTCTACATAGTCTAAAAATGATGGTACATTATTTCAATAATAATTAAGTAATGAATACAATATACAATTATTGTTTTTCGGCGCAGCCGTATTAAGCTAACTTTTAACAGCACAATGACATGACAAGAAGAATGTTTAACATTTTTTTGATTGAAAAAATACTTTGTAAGGCACTTTTTAATTGGATAATACCGCACGAAAAAGATCACTAAAGTACTATTGTGTTTTCAGTCTTTCATGAATGGTTTTATAATTTTAGTACATAGATGAATCATGTATATCAACATAATAACCATGTCGTTACCTCAATACTAATGTGAATTATTATACTTTCTCGACCAGTTAATAACGGTCAATTTTTATGATAGTGTTCATAAGGTTGAAAGGATTTTAAAGAATAGGTGGTTTAAGTGCGGTCGAAAGGTGGGTTAGGTTATCGAACGGGACGTAAGATACATGTTCATATTGGAAGGTGAAGAAGATGGGTAAGCAGTGTAGATTAAATTGTGAAAGATTAATCTTTTGGGGAGCTTTTAGTCCAAGCTTAAGGTTACATGGTTTATCGCGGTGGGCAAGCGTCAGTGTATATGTTACATTATTTGTCTCGGAGGGCAAGCTTCAGTGTACATGTTACATGGTTTCAAGCTTCAGTGTACATGTTATATGGTTTATCTCGGTGGATAATCTTCAGTGTACATGTTACATGGTTTATCTTGGAGCGCAAGCTTCAGTGTATATATGATTTATATCGTAGGGCAATCTTCAGTGTACATGTTACATGGTTTATCTCGGAGGGCAAGCTTCAGTGTACATGTTACATGATTTATCTTGGAAAGCAAGCTTCAGTGTACATATTACATGGTTTATCTCGAAGGGCAAGCTTCAGTGTACATGTTACATGGTTTATCTCGGAGGACAAGCTTAAGTGAACATATGATTTATCTCGGAGGGCAAGCTTCAGTGTACATGTTACATGATTTATCTTGGAGGACAAGCTTCAGTGTAAATATGGTTTATCTCGGAGGGCAGTTTTCTGTGTACATGTTACATGGTTTATGTTGGAGGGCAAGCTTCAGTGTATATATGATTTATCACGAAGGGCAATCTTCAGTGTACATGTTACATGGTTTATCTCGGAGGGCAAACGTCAGTGTATATGTTACATGATTTATCTCGGAGGGCAAACGTCAGTGTACATGTTACATGGTTTATCTCGAAGGGCAAGCTTCAGTGTACATGTTACTTGGTTTATCTCGGAGGACAAGCTTAAGTGTACATATGATTTATCTCGGAGGGCAAGCTTCAGTGTACATGTTACATGATTTATCTTGGAGGACAAGCTTCAGTGTATATATGGTTTATCTCGGAGGGCAATCTTCAGTGTACATGTTACATGGTTTATGTTGGAGGGCAAGCTTCAGTGTATATATGATTTATCACGAAGGGCAATCTTCAGTGTACATGTTACATTGTTTATCTCGGAGGGCAAACGTCAGTTTACATGTTACATGATTTATCTCGGAGGGCAAACGTCAGTGTACATGTTACATGGTTTATAATAATAATAATAATAATAGTCTTTATTTAATGAAGGTGACTCGAATAGGTTGTGACCTATCTTCCTCGAGGCCTTCAAACACAATAACAACATTCATACAAATGAACAGGCATTCACACAAACATACATCAGACAATGATTAAAAGAAATAGAATAAAATAAAACTGTCTATCTATTCAAATTGCTTTCAAGACGAAAAGAGCAAAACCTGTTAAGGGCTGCTACTAAGGAGATAAGTTTTAAGTTTTGAACGAAATTGCGTTAACTTATCAGCACTTCGTATTTTAAATGGTAGACTGTTCCACACGTGTGCTGCAAAGTATTGAAAAGTACTTTTTGAAAATCGTGACTTCACAAAAGGTTGAGCTATATCATTTTTACATGAAGATCTGAGCTCATAATGTGTTTTATTAGCACATGTTGCTAAAATATCTTTCATGTACAATGGGGATAAATTATGAAGTGTTTTATACACTAGTATACCAATATGATATTTATTTCTTGCGCAAAAGGGTAGCCTTTTTAGTTCTTTAAATAATGGAGCAGATGGGTAATCGTAATTCTTATCGAGTATCATTCTTGCAGCACGCTGTTAGACCATACTACGCTTCCATAATCAAAAATTGGTAGAACATATGCATTAAAATAAAGGATTCGCGTATCCTGACTCAAATATGGCTTAATTCGACGTAAAAGGGCCAGTTTAGAATTAAGCTTTTTGTAAACGTTTGCAGTGTGAATATTCCAAGTAAGGTTTCTGTCAATGTGTAAACCCAGTGTTTTCTGATGTTCAACACAATCAATCTGACAGTTATCTATGACAATGTTAAGACTGTCATTATGTCTAGTCCGATGAACAGAGCCAAGAAGCATGCAATTTGATTTTTTAGGATTTAAAGCCATATTGTTAAGCTGACACCATTTACTGACATTATCAACATCAGATTGTAGCTTGTTTTGTATTGCCCTGGCTGAGTAATCACTGGCGTACAGTGTAGTGTCATCAGCATACATATCAGCATTGCTATTATGCAAATCAAGGGGCAGATCATTAATATAAATTAGAAATAAAAGTGGACCTAGTATAGAACCCTGAGGTACACCAGAAATAACAGTTTTGTATTGTGATTTGTGTTCACCAATTTTTACTACCTGTTGTCTATTAGTCAGATATGATTCAAACCATTTACATGCCTGTACAGAAAAATGATACAACTGTAATTTGGTGAGTAGAATTTGGTGGTCAACCATGTCGAATGCTTTTCGAAGATCCAAACAAACCGACCCTACACACTTTCCAGCTTCAATTTCCTTACACCAGTGATCAATTAATCGAACAAGTGCTGTTTGACAGGAGTGCTTTTTACGAAAACCAGACTGCGTTTTGTGCAAAATATTCGTCTTTTGGAAAAAGGAGTGTAGCTGGTTTGAAACGTGTTTCTCAAAAACTTTTGATAATGTAGATAAAATCGATATGGGCCGATAATTATTTGCATCCTGAACATCACCAGATTTGAATAATGGTATAACACGTGCTAACTTAAGCTCATTTGGAAATATACCAGTTCTAATACTGTTGTTAATTAATGATGATAATAGAATTGTTAAAATATCACTACAGCTCTTCAAAATTCTCGGACCTATACCATCAAGACCAGTAGATTTATTACTATTCAGTGAATCTAAAATATGTTTGACTTCTAGAGGCGTGATATAACTAAGTGTAAATTCATTAGATTTCAATATGTCGTCAATGTGCACTCTCAAGCGCCCAATATATTCCGAGTCTAAACCATTTTGTTTAACAGTATTACTTGCTATATTTATGAAATGGTCATTAAAACAATTCACTACAGACACGATATCACTTGACAAAGTACCATTGAAAACCATTTGGTTGGGGAGTGTGTTTCTTTTTGTAGTATCTGAAGTTAACTGTCTAATACTTTTCCAAAGAAAAGAGGCATCTTTTTTTTCTTTTATTGATTTGTTGAAAAAATTTCTTTTTGCCGATTTGATAACTGAATTTACCTGTTTCTCCAAATTTTAAATTCGACCCATGATTTACTGCGGAGGTAAGTATCACGCGTTCTAATGGCTGTTCGAATCTCTTCATTTACCCAACCTGGTTGAATTTCCCGTTTAACTCGTTTCGTTTTTACAGGAGCGTGTTTGTTTAATGTGTTGAGAAACGCGCAGTAAAAAACGGATAATGCAATATCCGGGTCATCAAAATATTCAGTGTTTTCAATACCATTTTTGAGAAGGTCAAGCATAAACTTATTTTTGTCGAAGTTTTTGAAGCATCTACAGTAAAACTTCGTTAACTCGAGCATCGATAACTCGAGAACCCCGGATAACTCGAGGACGCCTGTCGGTCCCGGCAATTTTGCCTATATGTTTAACCAGAAAATACTATCGATAACTCGAGCATCGATAACTCGAGAACCCCGGATAACTCGAGGAACACCTGTGGTCCTGCCAGATAGATTTATTACTAAATTACCTGCGGCAACTCGAGGTCACTGATAATCAGATTTTTCCCACCTCCGTTGGTGCATCATTATTTTGACACTTCATAGGAAAAACTTTGATTGTTAATCGATTGTTCTCGTTAGTTATCGATTAATCGGCCGTTCAAGTGGCTAAAATGTTATTCACACATTTAAATGGTCTAAAATCATGTGTTATTATAGCCACTTGTTACTTTTATTGAATAAGAAGAAAATAAAGAAAATTATGTTTGCGAGTTTTACGAGAACTTAATAATGAGATGAAAATGTTGAGTCTGAGTAGACTTTTGATGATAAAAATTGAGAGAAAATCCCAAACTGCTCATTCTTTCTAAATTATAAAAATAATCATGAGTAAATTATAGAAATAAACATCTAGCGATCTCGGGGGGATACAGTAGCTAGATCGGACAAGCAGAAAACCAAAACAGGAACGAAATGCAAGTTGGAGACGAAGACCTTTGAGTTTATATACAATGCCATCGGGTCATGACTGAAAGAAATATGCCTTTCCTTTATTTCAAAGCTGTTTCATAGCTATATTTTGTCTATGCAGAAAAACTTGTAAAATTTCCATCGTTCGGATAACTCGAGAACCCGGATAACTCGAGCATTTTACTCGTCCCCGTGCGACCTCGAGTTATCGAGGTTTTACTGTATATGATATTGAAAAATGAGAACCATTATCTCGAAGGGCAAGCTTCAGTGTACATGTTACATGGTTTATCTAGGAGGGAAAACTTAAGCGTATATATGATTTATCTCGGAGGGCAATCTTCAGTGTACATGTTACATGATTTATCTCGAAGGGCAAGCTTCAGTATACATGTTACATAGTTTATCTCGGAGGGCAAGCTTCAGTGTACATGTTACATGGTTTATCTAGGAGGGAAAACTTAAGTGTATATATGATTTATCTCGGAAAGCAAGCTTCAGTGTACATGTTACATTGTTTATCTCGGAGGGCAAGCTTCAGTGTACACGTTACATGATTTATCTCGGAGGGCAAGCTTAAGGTTAGATGGTAGAATTAGATTAATCTTTGAGGGTTAGCAATCAGTTTAGATGTGATAATTAAGGTTTAACTTTTAAGGAGGAAACCTAATAATGCAAGGTCATCAAAAGTTTGATAGTAGAATGTATAGTTTAGTCAACAAGCTTCAATGGGTATGATAATAGGTTATTGTGGAAGGGTTAGATATTAAGATTGGAGGATAAGCTTCAGAGCTGTTGTAAGCTTCAGTTTCAGGCTTACATGGAAGGGTAAATTCTAACTGAGAAGGGATCCTGTTGAGGATTGGTTAGTGACACACATTTAAATCAAGACACGATAGATTGAAGGGAAGTACGTTTAATAATTTGCTACATCTAGTTCATATGAAGTGTGGTTAAAGTAAGATAGAATGATATTTGAATTTAGAGAATGGCTACAATAGGATAGGGATACCGGTCATATTCTGCAACTGAATCCTACACTTTATGTGAACTTGACCTTGAAGTAAGTACAGTTCATTCTCGTGAAATTATTTGAAAATTCATCATGGAGGTTTCGATATATACTCGGTTTCCATTTTTGACCTTTGACTTTTAAGATGATCCTTGACCTTTAAGCTAGGGACCCGGGTATTGCAAATGTCACGTAATATCTTAAGGATAAACAGGCTTATTTTCGTTCCCATTTTAGACATTTGTCCAGTAAGTGTGACCTTAACCTCTTACTCATGACACGGATATTGCAAGACATTCCCTTTGATTTGCTTTTAAAACCCGGAATACAGCACGTTTAACCTCAAAATACAATTTAAATCCCTCAATGACAGAATGAACTCGAGCAAACCACATAATTCTACGTTTAGTTGCACAAACACAATCCTTTATGTCTGCTGGGTATGTGCGGACAGACGAACGAACTGACACGCAGACGGAAAATGTGAATTATATATCCCTTAGACCTAGTCAGGGAATACCCATGAAGAAAAGACCGTGTGCATTTATCTAATTTCGATGCAACATCACACTAAACATCAGAAGAGGAGGGATATCTCAAATGATAGAGCTATCACACAGGCAATCGTATCCGTGCTGATTGTAGGAAGTTTATATTTGTAAAATACTATGATTTTCTTCCTGATCAATTATTTCATACATCAGTTACTTGATTAGTTCCTGAATATGTCAGAACGTATTGGGTTTGCATCGGAAAATAATGAAATTTATTGGTGTTTAATTTTCAACATGAAATATTACAACAAGAGTGACTAAACAAAGGTTGTATATCTACAATTCTAACACAAGCGGCTGTTTTTCCTATATAAACATATAGGGAAAAGCCTGTATTTTATTTTACGATAAAATACAGCACGTTTTTCCAAGGACGACGTGCCTTAAATGACGTAACGACGTGACGTATGTAAACAAGCGCGTCCAATCGTATCTCGCGTTTTAAGGTTACAATGATGTACTACTACGCGTTAAATAAAGTTCGGGATTGTTTTCAAAGAAAATAACGTGTTAGAATCGAAATAATAAATTGTTCCCTATATTTTATCATTGAATAAAATACAGTCAGTCATTTGGATGCGAAAAATTAAATCACTCGTGCTACGCACTCGTGATTTAATTACTACGCATCCAAATTCCTGACTATATTTTATTCAACGATAAAATACAGGGAGGCATTTATTATTTCTTAAATAAAGTACATATAATAAATAAATATTCCGTTGTTCAATAAAATCATTAAATGGTACAAAGACTGTGTAAGATCTTAGATTATAATGATCATGCATTTAATTACATTATTTACTCTTAACTTTTTTCACGCTTTTTACGCATTTGGCTTAGAAAATTAAGCTTATTAACTATATGCTAGTGTGCATTAATATATGTTATTAAATGAGTGATTTGAAATTGGCCCTGTTATTTGTTCGAGGGCGGCTCGGGCCAATACGAGTGCGATAGAACAAATGATAGGGCCTATATCAAATCACTCATTTAATGACAATTTTATTACATAACTAGATCCAACTATAAATTATTCATTGTTTATTGACCATCATCTTCACTGGCGGTAACTTGTCAGAAACAGACAGTTCGTGCAGAGCTGTAAATAGAAATATCTCTAACATATTCATTTTGTTTTAATAAACATATTGATGTGGATATTCATTTACTTAGTTGGAACATTTTCTATCCTTTTAAACGGGTTTTCAGACAGAAATTGATTAAAAGTTGATTTTCATTTTTGCCATTCAATCTTCAATGCTGATTTCAACAGAATTCAAGATGGCGGCAGTTTTCGTTTTCAAGAAACTAAACATCTTAAAGTATCAGCCAGTCAGAAGCTCAGATTTCTCATCAGCCAATCATTCGTCAGCAATCGTTTATTGGACCGGTCCAATAAGTGATATTGGCCCTGGTTTTCTGTTATTGGCTTTGTCTTTCAATTTTATGATACAGCTTCCTATTTTATTACGTCGGGTAGTTAAAGAATATATGAGTCGATAAACAATAGTTATTTAATAAAAGCTTTTACGATCAAGCACATTACAAAATAACAAGAAAACATGTGTAAATGTCTCATTTATCGACAGTCTTAGAAATAACGAAACATTAATGACGTCCTGCCAGCAGACTGTATCCACGAGAGATGACTACTGCATTATTTCGCCCATTCATGTCCTCTCATAACTTTCTTGATGAAATCTAAAATCAAAATAAAGGACAATGCTTAACTTAAAGCTGCAAGATATAAATTTCTGCATATAACAATATGTTGCTTCAGAGAAGATTTTTAAAGTTTTTCCTATATGAGCCTATGTGAAATCAAGTGATCCCCGGGCGAGGTTAATTTTGACCTTGTGGTCATAATTTGAACAATCTTGTTTGAATTCCACTAGGCAAAGCGTCATGCTAAATATCTTAGCTCTAGACCTAGTGGTTTCAGAGAAGAAGATTTATAATGTTTTTCAGATATAAAAGCATATGAAAAATCAAGTGACCCCTGGATGTGGTCAATTTTGACCCGGGGGTCACAATTTGAAGAATCTTCGTAGCTAAATATCTAAGCTTTAGGTCTTGTGATTTCAGAGAATAATAAATTTAAAGTTTTTCATTTCCGTTGCCATGGCAACCAGAGTAATTATTATAATTATATGAATAACTTTGATAAACCTCGTGCAAAGAACATCCCTGCCAAGTTTCAGAGGAAATGTTGATTTAAGCAAAGGGTGAATTGACGTACGACGAACGCCGGTGTCCAGCGATTCTAATAGCTCACCTAGGCACTTTGTGCCAGGTGAGCTTATGAAAATATCATTTCACATTGTTTGTAGGAAACCGGTTGGCAAATAAAAAAAGTAACACGAGCCATGTTAGACATGGCCATTCCCCGCCGAGTGCTAATTTGAGGGTAGAGGAATGAATATTGTATAACTTATAATTTAATAAAATATAAGTAATTATAACGTGTTAAGGGATATTCACCTGCACTTCTCTGTGTTAATATCGCACTTCTACTCGAAAAATCTGAAATTGTATGCTTTGCACAAACGTTTTTTTGCGGGAAAAAAACAATAAAGGGAGATAATTTAGAATTAAAGTAAGTTTGAGTTATGGTTCTTAGACTCTGCAATGCATCTTAATATCCTCTATGACTGTATGTAATTTGAATCAATTCAGTTGAGTACTTATCTCCATTACTTTTTCTTGTCTAGGCCATAACTCCTATGGCCTTGACAAGAAAAAGTAATGGAGATAATTCAAAAATAAGAAAAGCTAGAGTTAAGGCCATTGTACATTACACTTTCTCTCAATGTCTGTGTGTAAAGTTTAAACAAATTCCCTTGAATACTTTCGGAGCAATGTTCCGAACAAAAGTGTTATATGATAAAATCAGTAAGGGAATATTACTCAAAAATAACGTAAGGTACAGTTATGGCTCTTGGACACTGCACTGCGTCTATATGTCCTCTGTAAGTGTATGCGATTTGAATCAATTTGGTTCAATACTTAAGGATATATAGACCGGACAAGAAAATTAAATTAAGGGAGATAATTAAAAAATAGGACAAGCTAGAGTTAAGGTCCTTGTTCACTTCACTTCCTCTCAATGCTTTTGTCTGTGTGTAAAGTTTGAATACTTTCGGAGTTATGTTCCGGACAAAAGTGTTATATAAAAAAATCAATAAGGGGAGATAACGCAAAAAAAAGAGTAAGGTACGGTTATGCTTCCTGGACACTGTATTGCATCTTAATGTCCTCTGTAAGTGTATGCAATTGAATGAATTCGGACAAGAAAATCCAATAGGGGGAAATAATTCAAAAGTAGGACAAGCTAGAGTTTAGGTTCTTGTACACTGCACTTTCTCAATGTTATCTGTCTATGTGTAAAGTTTAAATTAATTACCTTGGATACTTTCATAATTATGTTCCGGACAAAAGTGCGACGGATGCACGGACGGACGGAGCCCATTATCCCATCCGCCTTGGCGGAGGGATAGTAACTCGCGCCGATAGCCTTTAGTATGGCAAAGTCGGCTGCCAAGCTCTTTTCGCCATATGAAACGTATCACTCCTCTGCCATAATTTGCATTTGTGCAAACTCGGGCGTAAAATTAAGTTAAAATGTTTATGCTAATATACATTTATGATATCTAACATATGTTGCTTCCTTGTCCTTTTCTTTTTTTATATTTTGCATTAAGAGACCAACTGCACGTATTTAATTTTAAAAAGTACCCCCGTTAGCGCCGCTCCAGCTTTCTTGATCGGCAGTTGATATATTCACAACTTAATTTGGTCAATGACAAAAAGAAGTGTGGGCATAATAAGTTTTTTAAAAATCTCAAGGATAAAAGGTTTGTGATTCTAATATAAGCTACAGTGAGTTTAGATGTTTCCAGGTTTATGCAAAATAAAGTAATACTGCGTAAATTTTCGAGGTTTAACAGATATTATAAGTATAGTATAAATACTATTAAATAGACATGTTCTTTAGCAGTTTCCGCGTTAGCTCAACTGGAAACGACACCATGATAAAACGATCGTGAGTTTGAGTGCCAGTGAAAGTACCTTTTCCCTTCTCCTCCGCAATGGTTAGAGTGGTTAGTTGTTAAATCTTACTGGCACATTACTTTTATTATGGCAAACCGCTGACATTTCAAAAGCTGAACATAATTACTTGATTGGCTTTGGGAATATTTAATTTCCTGTCATGATTTTTGGCATGCTACTTGGGAGTCACGTGGTATAGATATGGCTAAACATGCTTTGGAGAGCTCCGTTCAATATTGGAATTAAAAAGTATTATTGTGGATTTATGAACTATGAAACGAATAAATAAGTGCATATCCCAGCAAGCATAATACATCACGCCGACATTGGTCCGATATCGCTTCCAATATCGGCCCAAATATCAGATTATTATATCGGACCGACCTCGGTTTTGCAAAGTTGACGTAATATCAGGCCGATGTCATTTCTGATATCAACCCGATATTGGACCGGCTTAAAAACCATATTGGACCTATATTGACTCTCTATCGGACCGATATGAAAAACTGTCGTAATTGTGCAGTAATGTGCAATTTACAATTTTTGTAAATAAAGAAACTTACGCACCATATACTAAAAACGTCCGATGTATGAAGGTACTGAGTATTACCATGACCTGCTATAGGGATCAGACTAGTTTTTATTTATCATCTGCTCCACAGACAACATTTTAAATTGCGAAAACCTGTGATAATAGCTTACTATTGTTTCTTAACTACATATGGGAGTTAAACAATACAAAAACACATAGTAAACTTCAACAGTATTTCAGTTTGAATTGAATTAAGTAAAATATGATTTACCTTTCCAAAAGATAACCTAATTGAGGACAATTTGCACAAAGTGTCCATTTCAAATATGATCCAAAATGGCGGTATATCCCGGGCTGAATGAAGTATAAATTAAAGCCGAACATATAAACAAGTTCTCTTTATTGTTTTAAGACTTGAAGCGTTGCACTTCGCTAAGCAAAAATATAGAAAATAACTAACTTATATTCAAAGTTATTTTGTCCTGCTTATCTGTTCATTAAACGTGCCTCATTTCTCTATTTCTGATATCAAACCGAGGTTGGACCGATATCGTAACATCCACTGTGTTAAATAAGGTTTGTACCTATTAAGAGAAGAATTTAACTTTAATTCGTTAAATCTTAAATGATTTATTAAATAATTTAAACATATTTCATCTTATTATACACAACATGTTGTTCTCGGTAAACGGTTGATATCGGCCGAATATCGTACCAATATCAATCAAAGGACTGAAAGTGCTGGAGGGTCGATTGTCTCTGAACACATGTGTAAATATCAGGGCAACCCTACATGAGTAAAGTTATCAACAAACTGGAGACACAAATGTCCACAGAGTTTGACCTTTAACCATATGTGTAAACTTTACTTTTGATAGGAACCCATGTGCTTACCTTTTGCATTCAGTGACTACATGTATGTTCAACTACCCTATAAAGTATCATAGCTGTGAATGGTAACTGAGAAGTGGATTTTTACAAACCTGAACTGAAAATTCAAAGTTTGCACAACTTTTAATGTCATTCAAAAGTTATGGGATTTGCCCATAGGGTTGAGTGTATTGTGTCAATAATACAAAATAAATTCGTATCCTAAATTGTAGGCAAAAACTGAACAATGAGCAAAATCAAAGAGGACACAGAGTAAATTAATAACTGAACAAGAAAAACAGTGATACAAAGTATCACAGCGGGCCCATAAACAAAACTGACATGTAAATATTCTAGAAATTGGTGATGATTGATGTTGAGGCATTGCCCCAAAAGAACCCAAGGAAACCAATTCTGGTTGTACAAGCAAAACCTGACACGACTACTGACTGAACTTTACTGTTATCGAATAATATGTATACAGTATGTCTTATTAACATTATCCTTATAAGTTTGACATGAATGAAGTTTTCTATGATTATTTGCTGTAAAACATTTAAAATGGTTTAAAGTCTTAAAATTATAAGTAAAACAGAAGAAAAATGTAAAAAAAAAAAACTGTATTAAATGTGTTTCGAACTCGCGTCCGCCGCAGTAAGTCAGCGCAAATTCAATTTCCAGCATCTCTACCAACTGCTCTATGTCCGCCGAATATAGAGTTATTGGTAAAAAACGAGTTCTTATAAATTTGTATGTCCAAGTCGTTCGTTCGCGCATTAATAGTATTTACAATTAATTACACATTTAAAGAACAATAACGAAATAATATTATTCTATTCTGAAATGTTTTTAAATTATTTAGATTTATTACTATATAATTTTGAAAACAGAAATCGCTATAATGCCTAACAACTGTTTATATGGAACTACTTGTTTGTATGTTGTGCGTTCGGCCGTAAGGGCGATATACTCTGTTAACTTTAGGTCGATTTTAACAATCGACCCAAAAACAGATATCAGTCAGCCTACTTAAAACTGATACTGGTCCAATATGCACATGCTTGCTGGGATATTGGATTACTAATGTCAGAAAACAAAAATGTGCCAAAAACACAAACAGGGAGTAAGAAAAAAAGGAAGGCTAATTCACCATTGAGCAATAGTGACACGTCGTATAGCTCGCCATTTAACAGGCCTTTGTCCACTGATGGTCACGGTCAGGAAAGTGTGAAAAAACACAAACAGGATTACACGGATAATATAGGTATACAGTTACATGTAAATTATATATCACAAGAAGACTATATTCTGCCGAACATGGCATACCAACAGTCTCAGCAGCCTCAACTTAACATGCAACAACCAGGATTTATACAGAGTCCACTTCCGGTGCGGTTTGGTGGTGGTGCATTTGGATATATGACATCACCACTCCCAACCCCGTGGGCAACGGAAATATTGGATGAAATAAAACAGATTAAACAAAAATTACAATCCATTTATAAGATAGAGCAGACGTTAAATCCTATAAACGCGAAAGTGGGTGACCTTGAAACTAAAGTGAAAACTATGGATGTCCGGGTACGTGAAACAGAAAGGTATTGTGACTTCCAAGCCACTGAAAATGAAAGTATAAAGAACGATATATGATCTACAAAAGGACATTAAGCATGTAAAAAAACCTTTTCATGTGCTCGAAAAAACAGCGAGTTTGAGTGAGCAAAATGAAACCTTGGATGAAAATATTATGGATTTAGAAGGCAGTTATACAAGGGTAGTAGAATTGCTCAGCCTGAGCATCACCTGGCTAGCTTGAATCTCGGCATGAAAGCTATTATCAGTTGCCCTTGTAATTGATAATAATAAATCACAAGATTACCACAACACTTTTTATCTTCACTGCTAGAAAATTGAAAACAGATACTCTTCATCTTACATCACTTATATATTTGCAATGCTTGCGATGTTAGTCTTTAACATGATAAAAAGGAAAATAATGAATACATGTATATTTCTTACTTCTACTACTGTAAAAAGTAAAACTTATATAATGGTACAATCATTTACAGGTGGTCAATCACATTTAAGCAACATTTGATGACAATTTTTACTTTTTGTATATTCTGTTAGAAATTTATTTTAGGAACAAAAAGACCCATTACATAGAGTTAGATCCCTCTAAGAAATTTACATTTTTTTAACTTTTATAAAATTTTGTTATTACTCCCCTTTAATATGAAAGTATTTAAAAAGTTGAGAATTTCTTTTTATTTCAATATATTTTCTACTTTTACATTTGCATTGGATAGATACAAATATTTTAACATTCTGAACAAAAAGGCAAGTTTTAGAACTACGTGTAGCTTCTGAATTCATTTGTTTCCAATATATCATGGTTGCGCAACTAATATAGGTAAAGGAAGGTAATAATATTTTTTCAAACATGCATTTAGGGGGTTTCAAAAAGCTTCATAGCTTACTAATCGATCCCTTGTCTTTGTAATATATATTGTACTTACATGATATTTGATAAATAAAATATTGTTTAAACTAAACATGCATTTCTAATTTATTCAATCTAAATATATAATTGTTAATACAAATATTTTACAAATATAATACAAAAGGTCTAATATTTATATCTTTCCTTAGGCAAAGTATGTATATCAAATTTGTACTTATGATAAAATAACTCTATCTTGGTTGGGCAACCAGGATAGGGAAATCAAATTAAAAAGAAAATACCCCAGTGAAAATCTTACTTGAATTAAGCTCTAAGTGAACAAATTTGAGTGTAAATGATCAGATGTTAAATTTTCAAACAAATCTGTTACATGGCCAAAATCTGATTATCCACCTTTAAAGTCCCATGATCACATTGTTTTTACTGATATCGAAAAATAAATTTACTGATAAGATATCAAACTCTAAAACAATGTTAACACGTGTCTGTCTTTCTTTTTAAAGTCATTTCTTCATGAGAATAGAGTTACCAGAAAGCCTTTCATATTTTTTTGCAATATCATTGAAAAAATACTACACAATATTTCTTACATGTACATCGATTTAAAAAGCAAAGTTAGGAATATTTCTGGTACAAAAAAAATATTATGAATAGATACTACTTCCAAATTATTACATTTTTTTTCTTTCTACAGTTGATAAATTCTCCATTATCAGGACATGAGATTGTGGAAACCACATCCTCAGTATAAGAATAATTTATTGCTATCAATTTCACAGGGTCATTAATTAAGTGACCCCACTCTGTGAAGCTCAGAGGCTTACCAGATAGTGATTTTCAGCAGAAAGTACCCTTGTATAACATAGAGAAAGCCAAAGACGAACACAAAAACTGTTAAATTTATAGGTAAAAAACTTTACATTGACGGCGAGGAATAAGGGCATGGAACTGAATTAGGGAGGTCAAGAAGAGCCCTCCTTGAGTATTTTTAGCTGGAATGTGAACGGTCTCAAACGTAAAATTAGCGATCCGGATTTTATTCAGTTGCTACAATCATACGATCTGGTGTTTTCAAATGAAACGTGGCTCTCAGGTATAGACAAAACTAATTATGATATAAACAACTATTTTTCAGAACATTTGTTTGGAAATAAATATAAAAAAAATGTAAAGACAGGACGCTATAACGGTGGTATTACCTTTTATTGTAGAAACGATCTGAAACAGTACATAAAAATTGTTGAAAATAATCAACAGGGTTTGATTTGGGGTAAAGTATCGAATGTGTTATTTCCTTTCAATAAGGATGTGTATATATGTCATGCATATGCCCCCCCCATGTGATTCTCGAATTGTTTCTACTTCAGATTTTGATTTTTTTGAACAGCTTGAGTTAGATACCTTGAGATATAATAACTTAGGCAAAGTGTATATTTCTGGCGATTTAAATTGCCGAACGTCTGATTCTATAGATTATTATCTTTTGATAAATACCTTGATCCTGATGCGTTTAATATTTTTGACATACCAAGTCGTGTAAACAAAGACCACGTGCTTGATTACAGTGGATGGCGTCTACTTGAGATTAGCCTGGTCACCAGGCCCTGAAATATCTCTTTTTCTAATAAATATCTATTAGTTTTGTTTTAGAGCCAGTCTACTATCCAGCGCCGATTTCTATTAAAGATAGAGAGATATCATCTTACACTTAAAGAGATAAAAGAGAAATTTATCAAAAATAGAGAGATATCATCTTGCACTTAAAGAGATACCTCTGTAACTTTGAGAACAGAAACATATCTCTCAAATGATGTTTAACAGATATCTCTGTGAGTAGAAGATATGTCTTAAAATTCATGAGATATTTTTCTGTGATACAAAGATATCTCTCAGCGTGAAAGAGATATCTCTATTAAAACGAAAGATATCACTTTAAAATTGGAAAGATACTGAAAGATATCACTTCAAAATTAGAAAGATATATCTTTTGGAATAAATAGTAACATCACTTGCGATAATTTTACAATTATGTGCTTTGACGGAGTACTTTTTTTACCTGACATGGCTCAATTTCGACATCGGTCAGGTAGATGCAACACACTTTCTAGCATAAAATGTGCTGTTTTTGCCCATTTTGCCGGTGTTTTAACAGGAGAAAAAACGTGTGTTAACGGGGAGATTCACGCGCCGTTATAACCCGTTTTCATTTATGCGCAGTACAGGGCCATTGTAAACAATGGACCTGTCTTCCAAGTCTTACATCATGTACGGCGTCAACAGTGCCGGGCTTAAAAACCGCTGGTGACGTCATAAATATGACGTAAACAACACGGACGTTGTCCCGCGCATTATTGAACGTCGTACCAGTAAGAGCGTTTCATTTTTATTTCTATGATTTTTTATGTTATTTATGCTAGAATAGCGCTAACGAACGTTTATTCGTGTTATAACACCTGCAGAAACCCTCGGGTTTCTGCAAATGTTATAACACGAAAAAACGTGCGTTAACCCTACAGACATCCTCACGCATACCACATACAATACATAATACATGATACATATAACAGTTAATTATATTAGTTTTTTCTTAATTGTAATGGCTTTTAACATTTTAAAGACTTGCATAATTATATAAGTACGAGATAATGGTGAATTAAAATAATTACATAAGTTGGTTGAATTATTGATAATTACTGTTCAAAACAGGACACCTAAGCACTGTGACAGAAGAATTTTGAAGTTTTGGCTATAAAAGTGTAAAAAAAATACTATTAACTTTAATTAAAGGTCGAGTTTTAATATTTAATAACAACACTTCATTGATATTAACTCATTAGACTTTTAATAATCAGTTCTCTTATACTTTATTTTTAAATTACCATCCAAGGACAAAAAACATGTGAATTTTGAAATTGGCCCACAAACATTATACCTCCGTGGTGAACTGTAAGTAGCATAATCCTGAAATTTTAGAGTAGGCCTTACAATCTTTCCTAGAGTATTGTACAATATCTCACCAGAGAACATTTGTGAAGTTTATTCTGCATCTTGATAAATGACTTTACAGCAGTTATACAAATGAATTACTGACCACAAGATGTTATCAGCAATCAGAGGAATTAGCCATGGTTTATTTTATAGCTGTTAGGTGTCAATCATGCTTCTCTGGCCATTTCGCCTTTTACTAGTCTGATAAAACTGCCCCAGTATTTAAAGCAAAATCATATAAAATAGACTGGAAATAGTGCATGAAATATAGTATATTGAAAAAAAAAACATAAATTTTATCAGACTAGTAACTAGTCTAGTATGTTCCTTGCATGAAGCCCTTTCATAGTTGTTTCACTCCATGCAGAACTATTGTTGCCATGGTAACGGAAAGGAAAAATCTTCTTCTCAAGAGCAGGAAAGTCTAAAGCTTAGATATTTGGCATGTGATATAACCTAGTGGTCCTCTACCAAGATTGTTCAAATTATGATCCCCCGAGTTAAAAGTGACCCCACACGTCACTTGCTTTACATAGACTTATATAGGAACAACTTAAAAAATGTTCTTCTCTGAAACCACAAGGTCTATGGCTTAGATTTTGTAGCAAGTAGCATAACATAGTGGACCTCTAAAAGGTCAAATTATGACGTCAAGGTCAAAACTGAACCCGCCAGGGTGTTACATGTTTACATAGGCTTAGGAAAATCTTTTCAATCTTCTTCTATGAAACCACAATACCTAGAGCTTAGATATTTAGCATGTATCATTACCTAGTAGACCTCTACAAAAATTGACCCCGACCGGGAGTCACTTGTTTTATATTGGCTTATGTAGTCAAACTTAAAATGTCTTCTTCACTGAAATCACAAGGCCAAGAGCTTATAAATTAGCATGCGGCATTGCATTGTCGACTTCTACTAAGATTGTTCAAATTATGACCCCGGTTCAAAATTGAACCCGCTCGGGGGTCTGTTGATGTTAAATAGGCTTATATAGGAAAAAAACATTAAAAATCTTTATTTCTGAAACCCCAAGGACTAAAGTTTAGATATTTGGCATGTATCATTGACTAGTTGATATCTTCCAAGAATGTTCAGAGCATGTCCCTCGGGTCTAAATTGACCATTTCTGCTGTTGATGACCTTGTATTATAGCCAATGGTAGCCAGGTGAGCGAGATAGGGCCGTTTATATATGAATTAATCGTTGAAAATACCATGAAGTATGTGCTTTGTCGATACAAGCCCAATTAGTGATTAATTGACAAATAAAGAACATCAGGAAATGTAGCCGTATTTTCGGACGTGATATATATTCGTTGACATTTTGGATATTGATTCTGTAAACTAAAATGCTAGTATGTTATTTTTTATAAGGACATATTGGGTCATTCATGTCTTACTGTCTTACTCAAGCCGTCAGAAGGTATAAATCCCACCGCCGCCACCTTTGTTGTTGTTGCTTTTTTGAATTTTTATTCTTTTTCAGCTTTAAATCTGACAATGTTTATTATCTCCCCCCGCCCGCCCCCCCCCCACTCTATCTCTCTCTTTGCCTCCCCCTTCTCTATCTCAGTGAGGCTGATTCCAAATTGTAAAACACAAAAATCTGTTATATAATAATAGGCTTTCTTTTCTTTGATTTGAGAAATACACAATTTTAATGCCTTCAGCGCTTCAGATATATTAGAGTTTGACTTGTCTTCTGCGATTGGTGTGGGAGGAATGTGGTTATCATCGGTGATATTGGTGCATGCATGCTTAAACTTTCATATAAACCGGTAGTCTATCTATGCTATTAAAATATCCGTGTGCATGACAATGTCACATCAAATAAAGAAAGCTCTCACCTTCGTATTTAAGATTTCCATCTAAATCTGGCTGTGTGTCTGTGTCTGTCATGATTGCGTCAGTTTCGGCATCAGTTAAGCGCTCACCTACAGTACAACAATCTACATGTACTTTATAAACTACAGGTATAATAAAAGAAATTCATTCGTGTTTAACCTGTGAAAAGGTATACACTTTTTAGTTTCGGAGATATTGACCAGAATGCAATTACTGCTGAAACTTTTCCAGGTCTTTTTACCAAATCATATATCCGAGGAGAAGTTTTGTGTCATATTAATTTTGTCCTGTAAGTATTGTTCACAAGGAAGTTATAAATTCAGTGTTTGTCTACAAATATTCACTCCATTGTCGAAAATATATACATTTTCTGGGACATACCCATTGCAGAAAGCATGTAGTTCATCTCCCCTGCTGTGATGTAGCCCATGCCTTCTCTGTCAAAAGATTTAAATGCCTCACAGAATTCTGCAAAGGTCCCAATGTCTTCGATTTTCAAAATAGATTTAACAATCGGAAGAAATTCTTCGAAACTGTACTGTTTTTCACCTGTAGTTGAAAACAATTTAATCAAAAGTGTTGCAGCACATAATACGTTTTTTTGTTATTTTATCATGGCTACTGCATATTTGTATAGGAAAAAACTACTGTATTACTGACAATTGAACTTTATCTGTAATAGAGAACATGATCTATCTGAAAAGACAATACTTTTAAGACTTTATTATTGCCTAGATATAACTGCTTTTTGGTTCATACGAATAATTTGGAAAAGACTCAATCGGCCGGTCAAAAACAAAATAAAAAATAATTATATGATTTTGTAGGCTACAGAACACTTAAAAAGCAATCAAGTACATGTATTGATTTTCTTTCAGTAAAAAAGATTGAGGTCGCTACTAAACAATTTTCTTACGTCACACGATATTACGTCACACAATATTGTAGGGCGTGAGAACTGTCAATCAACGTGCCATAATACAAATGAGATAGAGTAACTGTTGGCTCGAATAAATTACGTCATTTCTCGGAGGCTACGCCTCCTCGAAGTAACATAATTATTCTCACCAACAGTACTCTATCTAATACTAAGACAAGTTTAAGTAGTCATATAAACAAAGTAGCCAGTTCATTTAGAGGCCAAATTATTAAGCAAATTTTACGTTTTTATTTCTAAGTATATTTCATGCACTATTTCCAGTATTTATATGATTTTGTTATCGTTCGCCAACAGGAGGACTCGGGTAGAATTTACTTAAACTTACACAGATCTTTGTACCCATACTTCAAAGAAGAATAACACATTTGCTTTATATATACAAAAAATGTAGTAAATATTGTAGTGAGCACTTGAGCAAGCTTACAATGTTTCTAAATCTGACAATATTCATCGTATCCATTTCATTCAAATACTGGCATAACATAAACCATATTACAACAGAACATTAAACATAACTGAAACATATCAGTTCAATATATTATTGGAGATTTCTTTCACCTCACATCAATGTGAGCATATGTCGTATTAACTACCCTCCTTGCAAAGAAGGAGACAAATTCCGAAACGCATATATTGTGATGACATCGTAATGCATTTATACGCAAATGTATAAACAGTTCATTGAACTCAATCCGTATGCACTGCTATGTATATACATGTACATGTAACGTAATATTGAAACAAAATTGTTTATAGGTATCAGTTACCAAAGATATATTTAAGCAACTCGTACATGTATGTACTAGTATACATATGATGTAATACTGGAACAAAATGGCTATGTTTAGAGTTTATAGGCATCGGTGACTCGCAATATCGTTTAGTTATGAACGAATATGTGCCTGAAATGTCTATCAACGAGACCTTTAGCTGCACAGGTAAAACCAGAAATAAAACTCTTGATGAGAAATGCTCTGGAACCCCGTACCCACGGCTGGCTTGGATTTCTCCCCGGACAAGAAACGGCGGGATGTTCTCGTTTCATGGCATTCACAAAAATAACCATGTATAACATTTTCAAAAATAAATCTTTAAAGAAGTGCTATACTGTATCGATACAACAAAGTATTCTTAATAAATAAATCATTTACATATTTACGTTTTGATTAATTAATGTATACAACACATTTACAAGCGAACAACTGACTTATATATTATGCCACAGTCAATAACATTAAATTTGAAGCGACAATGAGAAAATCACTATAACTGATTTGCATTGTAATTACTTCCTTACAAAATATCTCACTATACGCTTGGCTAAGCCGGCCAAACCAATTTATAATACAGTGACCATGAGGACAAATGTACTCTGCTTCGCGATTTGCCTCAGAAGACTAATAGACTATATAAACATGTATATGTAAGTATTGATGCCAGAAGCTGAATGACCATACCATTCAAATCATTCAACACGTTGACTCGCATAACTCGCGTTACTACGAATACCAACAAAACAAGATTTTGGTTGGTCTTTACCACAAAAGATCTATACATATTCAAGGACAATATTTCCCGCCTAATTCGCTCCGCTAAACCGACGGCAAATATATTACAGTCTCTAGAGGTATTTGTGTGATTTTTTTATCCAGAGAATTTCTTGGTATAATTGTGTAAAGGGATGGCTGAAGTTTAATTTTTGTGAGGGTGATGTCAGTTTCCATGGAAACCAAGATGGCGTCCAAGATGGCCGCCGTTTTATGAGGTTATGGTTTATATTACTCTATCGACTATAGCTAATATGTATCAATAGATGTTGACTTTAATTAAAGTACAGATATAGAACTCTGAATGCAGTGCTAATAAAGGTCACTAAAGGTCATTAATCTGGGTCAGTTATGGATCAAATTTAAAATCAATGTTATAAAACGCGTTTTACGTACATTTGTATTACAGTTTTAATTTGCTTTTTGCAGATTTCGCTCCAGGCTTATAAAAAGTGTTTTGTTACAACCTCTGGTCAGCATAGTTATAAATAAAATTAATTTCATGGTAAAATGTTGAATTATCACACAATTACCATTGAAAACGTGACAAACGTCAAAATGCTATATAAGCGTTTTCCTGCTTGTATTATATGCGTCTATTTTCTTTATATTTCTAAACGTTTTTGAATCTTATAGGCTTTAATAAAATCATTACCATTGATCTTTAGATCAAGCTCACAAAAGTTAATGTCGAGGCCAGCTAGAGGTAAAAATGTGCAACTACCGTTTTAAAACAATTTTATCTATCTAGTTTCAACTTTCCTTCTAAGGTTAGGCCACAGGGCATACACACCAAAACATTTTGAAATCAAAGCAATTAAAAACAAACATATTTTATTGTCATATACCGAGTACTACGGTGATATAGTGACACTGTTGTTGACTAGGAGTTAAAAGATACCACCTCGATCTGCATTCTTTTTGTACAGAATTGTTCGAAAACAGGCTATAAATGCCTCTGCATTTGGTTGCAGGCAGTGCATAGCAACACTTGATACATATTTGTTATTTGTATTTATAATGCAGATCTATATGACTGTATTTACAGCTCATTCATTTAAATAAATCAAGGTCGGAGTCAAATATAGTCAAGTTAATAAAACCATTAAAGATTTTCGCTTCCACACGGTTTTCACACACATGTCACAGTATTTCCTGTACGTCAATCGCCACCTAATACACTTTGTACTCATACATATGGTGATTTATAATCGATGTCCACGCCAGCTCTACACAATAAATGTTGATTACAAGCATCTTAGCATATGTTTTTCTTTGCATGGATTATTAGCAGAAGCAATGCATGTCCATTACTATATTGATGGAATAATGGTGGTTCTCATCTTTGACCTATCCATTTTGGGAGCGCATATACAAAGGATGAAATATCAGCAGAGGCATGATTAAAATTTGCTGGTTTTTGAGCCGCCAGCTATTAAGGAATGCTAATTTTTGGCCTGCCTGCTTGCATTCGCGCTAAAATATGTCGACATACTGGTATATAACAGGGCAAGGTGTTATGAGCTAAGACGACTTGTCGATATATATCGAATCATGTCGTAAAAACCTAAGCCATATTGTCAAAGGAAAACACAACTTGATGGCTTAAGTTAATGCCACAAAATCATATTTTATAAATCGCGACTTAAACTGATATAAGACAACATAAATTTTGTTGATTTAAAGAGACTTTGCTAGCTTTCAAACAAAAACAAAAGGGCCAAGATGGCCCTATATCGCTCACCTGGCTACCATTGGCGATAATACACGGTCATCAAAAACACAAAGGGTAAATTTTAACCTGGGCGACATTTGGGGGATTCGAACATTCTTGGAAGATGCCACTTAAGCAATGATACAAACCAAATATCTAAGCTCAAGGCCTTGTGGTTTCAGAAATGAAGATTTTAAAAGTGTTTCCTATATAAGACTATGTAAAATTAAGAAACCCATAGGCGGGATCAATGTTGAGCCGGGGGTCATAATTTGATCTTGGTAGAGGTCCACTAGGTTATGCCACATGCTAAATATCTGAGCTCTAGGCTGTGTGGTTTCAGAGAAGAAGATTTTAAAAAAGTTGCTCCTATATAAGCATATGTAAAAACAAGGGACCCCATGCGGGGTCAATTTTGACTCGGGGGTCATAATTTGAACCATCTTGGTAGAGGTCCACTAGGTCATTCCACATGCCAAATATCGGAGCTCTAGGCCTTCCTATTTTCTAAAGTTTCTCCTTTCCGTTGCCATGGCAACCAGAGTTCTGCATGGAATGGAATTATTTGAACAACTATGAAAAGGCTTCATGCAAGAAACATCCTGGCAAAGTTTCATCATCATTGGTCTAGTCGTTTCAGAGGAGAAATGTCGTTTGAAGGAAAATGTTAACGGATATACGACGTACGACATACGACGGACGGTGAGGATCCTAATAGCTCACTCTGGCACTGTGTGCCAGGTGAGCTAAAATGCGAGTGGTTATTGCAAGATGACACATGCTTCGTTGACGTACACTATGTCGTCTTGCGTGTAAGGGCAAGTCGACATACATATCTTGTACTCTTGTCGTTTTGATTTATATCGGTTTGTCCACTTAATGTTTGTGAACAAAGAGAAATAAATACACTTTCCCGACATGTATTATATATAGTCTTCCATGTAAGGGCAAGTCGACCTACACATCTTGTAATCTTGTTGCTTTCATTTATTACAACAAACATATCTGCTTAGCTTTTTACGACATGATTCGATATATATCGACAACTTGTCTTAGCTCATGACTTATTGTGTTATATATCGGTTTGTGGACATAATTTAACTCGAAACATAGGACATTAACACATCATTCGGTGCCCACTTAAATCTTCCGTATGAAACACATGCCCAATATAGCTCCTCTGAATCTATCTCAACTTTCAGACCATGGAGATGCTGTCTGTCAGACATCCGCTCTAATCTACCTGACCCACTACCTTTGGAAACTTACATTATCAAATATCAATGCCTCAAGTCATGATCTTTACAGACACAAAGTTATGTGTATCTACGACAATACAACAACTGCTTTGCAACACATATGTGATAATATTTTTATCATGCACACATGTGGTATTTCCGAGACAGTGAGTATAACTGTCAAAATCTTTACCAACTACTGTCATTCTGACATATGCTCTATCATTCCTTGATACCATGGCTAACACCGAACTACCACTACTTACTTGTACAAATGAATTAAACAGAAATTTTAGTGAGAAGCGGAAAGTGTTTTTCCAGTTGATATCCGAGTATTGAGGTATTATAGGCAGATGGATGTAGGTAAAGGCTGTGTAGGCGAAACTGTTCGAACTTAGTATAACTTAATTGAAATGAGGTCAATAAATTATTATGTTGTACGAGCCTTTAGACTATTTATTAACGGAAATTAAAGCCTGCGTTATCACTTATCATTTATAAATAAACAGACGGGACGTTACGATACATTTATTGCATATGTTACAAATTACAAATACATAAGTATCAAATTTGCCTTGATTTTCGGTGATATGTAGAGGTTATTATACGGGGCAGGTGTGCCTTTAGGCGATATTGGCACACTTGGTGAGCTATTGGCCCGAGGGCTTTAGCCAATATCTCACCAAGTGTGCCAATATCCCCTAAAGGCACACCTGCCCCGTATAATAACCTCTACGTATTCATCATAAGCAGCTCTAAGTATTGCAAATAAGCAAATACCAAATAGTGGTCAATATTTTTAGAACATTTGTCATTATGCTCTGTAGCTATAACATTTCGTTCTGTACATAATTATGCCATTATGCTCTGTAGTAAAATCATTTCGTTCTTTGCATTAGTCATTATGCTACGAAAGACCGGTGGTGACATTTCAACTCCAATATTTCACGATTTCAACTTCACGATTTCACGATTGAACGAATTCACGATTTCACGAATTCACGATTTCTCGGATCCACGATTTCAATTTCACGAATTTGTTATTGATACGATGCCTTATATATGTTCTACAGTATATTAAATAATGCATTATCCAAACATGCTCCGATAAAAGAAAAGAGAGTTAAGCGTGAACACCAACCAGACTGGTTTACGGAAGAAATAAAATCAGTTATACAAGAAAGAGACAATTTGAAGAAAATTGGTAATCATGATAAATATAAAATTCTTAGAAATAAATCGTCAACTCTCATCAAAAGGAGTAAACGCGATTTCTGTAATAAAGCTGCTCAGAACAATAAAGACTCAGCTTATTTATGGAAAAATCTTAAAGATATCTCTAATCTGAACCATGGAAATAAAATAAAAATGCCACAAAAACTGATAAAATCTGGCGTAGAAATTGAAGGATATTTAAATATAGTTGATGAAATAAATAAACATTTTATATAAATATTGCAAACATAATATCAAAAACCGCATTTTCAAAAGAACACTGATATAAATAAATCAACAGGTTTGGATGGGATTTTTGAAATATTGTGGTGATACTATTACACCATGTATAGCGTCAATTATTAACAATAGCATCAGTACTGGAATATTCCCTTATAAACTGAAGGAAGCTCGTGTGTTACCAATATTCAAGTCAGGTCTCAAAGAAGAAGCTGAAAACTATCGTCCTATTTCTATTCTACCTACCATTTCTAAGATCTATGAACGTCACATAGCTTCTCAAATCCATACTTATTTCAAGACTACTGATGTCATACATAAAACACAATCGGTTTCAGAAAACATCATTCGTGCAATACAGCTCTCACAAGGTTAATTGATGCTTGGATTAAGGATGTTGATAGTGGAAAAGTAATTGGAACAGTGTTCCTAGATTTAAGAAAAGCATTCGATTTAGTTGACCACGAGATCCTCCTCTATAAATTAAAATTGTATCATTTTTCTGACAAAACTATCATTATTTGTATCATATTTGTCGAACAGGCGGCAGACGGTTAAAGTCAGAAACGTACAATCTAAGATGCTCACAGTAAAATCGGGTGTGCCACAAGGGTCAATACTTGGACCTCTACTTTTCTTATTATACATTAACGATATCACATTTTCATGTCACGATTCAAACATAGACCTTCTAAAGCTTTATTTATTGAATTAAAATGGTTGTCTTTTCAAGACAGTTGTAAATATCACACTGCTATATTAATTTTTAGATACTTTAAAAACATGGCCCCAGATTATTTATCTGAATCACTGACATTCTCAAAAAAATGAAAATTACAAACTGAAATCATCGTCATGTAATAACCTGGTTATATCACAGTTTAAGACAAACTAGTATAAAGATTCTTTTACGTACTACAGCGCGCAAATCTGGAATAATATTCTTACCGATGTCCGCTCAGCTAAAACATTAAATTCCTTTAAATGCAGATATAAACAGTACTTGTTGCATCACGTATTATTTGATTAATTTATAAAGATATTTTATTAAGAAAGGTTAGAATGCTATAGATGATTATTCAATCCGTATGAAAATGAAATTAACTTGTGAATAATGGTCTTTATTCAACTGTCATTTATTACATGTATTATTGTTTTTGCTGTATTACAAATTAATCAATTATCATACGCTTTAATTATACAATACTTATAATAAGTTTATTTTGAGTGTCTGTTAATGAGTGAATGATTGTGTGTAACTGGACAGTTTCAGTGTTTTGTTTCTTAATTTGTTTATAGAAGGCCATGTTGTAAATAAGGTGGATACTTTTATTTCTTCTTGTATAACCTTAATATGTCACCTTCTTGAAATAAAGAATTTATTATTATTATTATTATTATTATTATTATTATTATTATTATTATTATTATTATTATTATTATACGAATCCGGATTCCATCTTAAAGAAATTGAAGAGAAACTGCAATTAAACCTAAATTATATCATTGACTGGTGCGCAAAAAATAATATGTCTTTACATCCGTTAAAGACAAAATGTATGGTTATCGGATCTACCTATAAACTAAAACACACTTAATTCAAATATTAATGGCATACGTTTAGAGAATGCAACAGTCCAAAAAGTACTAGGTGTGTATATTGACAATACCCTAAATTGGCATGCTTATATAGATTATGTATGTAAAAAGCTTACTACCAAAAAAAATTATTAAAACGCATTTTATTGACGAAAATTATGTTTTATAACGCGTACATATTGCCAATATTCGATTACTGTTGTAGGGTTAACGCACGTTTTTTCGTGTTATAACATCTGCAGAATCCCGAGGGATGGTTGTTGCCCGAGCCCGTTAGGGCGAGGGCACCAACATATCCCGAGGGTTTCTGCGGGTGTTACAACACGAAAAAACGTTCGTTAGCGCTATTCTAGCATAAATAGCATAACAAAAATCATAAAAATAAAAATGAAACGCTCTTATTAGTACGACGTTCATTAATGCGCGGGACAACGTCTGTGTTGTTTACGTCATATTTATGACGTCACCAGCGGTTTTTAAGCCCGGCACTGTTGACGCCGTACATGATGTAAGACTTAGGAGACAGGTCCATTGCTTACAATGGCCCGGTACTGCGCATAAATGAAAACTGGTTATAACGGCGCGTGAATCTCCCCGTTAACACACGTTTTATCTCCTGTTAAAACACCGGCAAAATAGGCAAAAACAGCACATTTTATGCTAGAATGTACAATCTGGAGAAAAGATAACAAAAACTATATTAACACAATAAACATGCTACAAAAACGATTTGCAAAAATTATCTGATTAATAAATAAACCGATGAAATCGCCATTATTAGGGCTATATAAACAATAAAAATTGCTTTCTTTTACTGATAGGTGCTGTTATTGTGTATAAAGTTATGAATCATATGTTGCCATCATATATGTCAGAGAATTTGATATTTTCCAAAAATGAAAAACATAATCTGCGCTATTCTATGCACAACGATCTTGTTTTACAAAGAATACCTTGAACCAATCATTATAAAGATTCATTCTCGTATTTTAGTATGAAAGTTCGGAATGATATTCCGTTTGATATAACAGGAAATTGCTGAACTCAAAACATTTAAATACAACTATAATTATATTTTCGCACTTACCTTTGGACTAAATTTTTGTGTGTCTGTCGTATCAAAAGAAAGATTCAACAATTTAAACAATTCTTGTCTAACTTTTGTCATATCTAACTTTGCCAAACAAATAGATTTTTTGGAAAATATGATTGTTCAACTGAAACGTATAACTAGCAAATCATATTTTGTTTCACAATCCTTTATCAACGGTATGTTGTTGTTGTTGCATTTTAATTCTTCTTTTATATTGTTGAAGGCCATATGAAAATAAGATTGTTCAAAATCATAAATTTACTTCTACGAATATATTTCCGCACTAACTTTTGGACTAAATGTTTGAGTGTCTGTCGTATCAAAAGAAAGTTTCAACAATTTAAACAATTTTTGTCTTATTTTTGTCATATCTAACTTTGCTAAACAAACAGACTATTAAAATATGATTGTTCAATTAAAATGTATAACTAGCAAATCATATTTTGTTTCATATTTCTCTACCCACGGTATGTTATTGTTGTTGCATTTTAATTCTTCTTTTACATTGTTGAAGGCCATATGAAAATAAGATGTATTTTGATTTACATGTAAATCGTTGTATGTCTGATATGTAGCCTTCATGAAATAAAGATTTTATTATTATTATTATTATTATTATTATTATTATTATTATTATTATTATTATTATATTGATACTTACTTGTTTCAATTATTTGCAGATATAATTGAAAATATACCTGACAAGAATTGAGTAATCTCTATTTTTGACTAGGATAATGACAAATGCAAAGAACAAAATGGTTTTACTACAGAACAAAATGACAAATGCACAGAGCGAAGTGATTTTACTACAGAGCATAATGGAAAATGCACAGAACGAAATGACTTAAGTTCTACAGAACATAATGACAAATGCACATAACGTAATGAATTAACTACAGAACATAATGACAAATGCACACAACGAAATGTTTTAAATACAGATAATAATGACAAATGCACAGAACGAAATGACTTAACTACAGAAAATAATGACAAATGTACAGAACGAAATGATTTTACTACAAAGCATAATGACATATGTACAGAACGAAATGATTTTACTACAAAGCATAATGACATATGTACAGAACGAAATGACTTAACTACAGAACATAATGACAAATGCACAGAACGAAATGACTTACCTACAGAACATAATAACAAATGCATAGAACGAAATGTTATAACTACAGAACATAATGACATGTGAACAGAACGAAATGTAATAGCGGTAACTACGGAACATAATGGCAAATGCACAGAACGAAATGTTATAACTACAGAACATAATCATGACAAATGCACAGAACAAAAATGAATTTACTACTGAGCATAATGACTTATGCGCAGAATATAATGTTATAACTGCAGAGCATAATGACAAATGCGCAGAACGAAATGACGTATCTACAGAGCATAATGATAAATGCACAGAACGAAATGATTTAACAACGGAACGTAATGGCAAATGCGCAGAACGAAATGATAAAAGTCATCAGAAGGCAGCTATGGCGTTCCATACATATGGAATTCTCCTAAGATGTTTATCAGTTAACATGTGCCCAGAAAATGAAACAAAAAATCTTTCATCTTTTGTGCAGATTGTTAAAACATGTTACATCTCAACTGAATTTTCATTTTTATGTATTTACTCAATGTTAAATATTTATTTCTGTTACAATGAATGCATTTAATCTTAACACTGCTTGCTGCAAATGATCCTGCCTTTGAAACCAGTGGCTTTTTTATGACCCTCCCTGTTGTGAAACTGACCACATTAAATAATCAGCTACTGATTACAGCCACAGTAGCTCTACTCAGATTTTTGGAACAGTCTGTAAACTGTATAAATCTGAGAGTGTAAAATCAAGTGATTTCTCTGTAGCCTGAATTTTAACCCAAGGGTCTTGATTCGAGCAATCTTGGTAGAACGATAAGCAATCTTACATACTAAAATCTAGTGTTACTGTTATGGAACAGCTTGTGACAATACTATTTTAAACAAATTGGGCTTCTTAGTTATAACATCATTTTAAGTATCAACATGTTTTCTGTGGGTCATAATTTGAACAATCTTGGTAGAAGTCCACAAGGCAAATGCTAAATATCTAAGCTCTAGGCCTTGAAGTTTTCCTATAAAAACCTATGTAAAAACAGGTGACCCCCCTGGGCGGGGTCAATTTTGACAAGGAGGTCATAACTTGAACAATCTTGGTAGAGGTCTACTACGCAATACCACATGCCAAATATCTAAGCTCTAAGTCTTCCAGTTATTGAAAAGAAGATTTTTAAAGTTTTTCCTATTTGTTGCCATAGCACCCAGAGTTCTGCATGGAATGGAATTAGTTAAACAACTATGAGAGGGCTTCATTCAAGGAGCACCCCTGTCATCAACATTGGCTCTATAAATGACCTTTGCCTTGACATTTAATGGACTTTGGGAGAAGCTTATTTGAAAGCTTTGTATCTGGACATAAATTACTTACATTTAAATCAGTTTTGGTTAGCATTTAATAGTTATGATCGTTACAGTTGTACGAGTCATAAGCTTATGAAATGGTGGCCATCTAGGACGCCATCTTGGTTTCCATAAAAACTGACATGATATCAACTGTCCGCCCCCGCTGAAATTGAACTTTAACCATCCTTCTACACAAATATACTAAGAAACTCTCTGGACAAAACATTCACAAGATACCTCCAGGGACTAGGCTAGTATCAGGGGGTATTTGGCCCACGGAGTCACATAATCGATTTGGGAGAAGTTACATTATTGTAGTAAATAAATAGTCAATTGTGCGTGTATATATAATATGTATCAAAAGATACATTACTACAAACTATGAACAAAAAGTATAAAAGACAGATGAAATAATTTTTAGACATTTTACGTACAAAATTGTTATCACTGTTATCTGTCAGGCCGCGGGGTATTTTATGCGTTTGTTGGAGAAGGCTATTTCACGACCTAGTTATAAAATGTCTCAAATATTTTTATTTAAAAACGCATTCCGGAGTGTTTGAAAAGATATAAAACGAAAACAAAATGAGAAAAAAATGTGCATTTACATGAAACGAAGCAGGTACATAACCTTATCATGCAATATAACTAGGTCGTATTATATTCGGGCATTCCTATTTAACAGTACTTTGTGATTACGTCCATATGGGCTATACGGCGTCTGTTTATGACGTTGATAGTCGCCCGATCATAATCAGGAAATTAGCGCCGTGCATATTCTTTTTGATTATATTTTGTTTTAAAGTATATTTCAACCAAACAAAAGCACATCCAACTGAATAAGTGGAGCTCAAATCCTATCCAAACCCAATTAAAAGAAAATGCTTGTCTTTTTCATATTTAAAACCATTTTCTTAAATTTGAAAACATTCCTTACAAGAAATATATTTAAATAAAAGATATTCGGCCTATATACATAAACACCGTTCCTGTGAAAGTTATCAATGGACCTCGCTTCCATTCGTAATATTTGATTGGTGTAAACAGTATGTCAAAACCCAGCTCGAAAAATATTTCATTCATTTCAGACGAATAAGGATAATAACCATGTAAAATTAAGACACGTACATGTATATAAAACTACGGTAGTGACTTATTACAAATTTTTGAAAATCTAGACGGTAAAAATTCATTATTGCTTGCCATTATAATATGTATTGAGAATAGTATAAAGACAAAATTCGTAAGTGTGGAATTGATTCCGCATTACCTTTTTTCTATTAAAAGATGTTGAACTTTGTAATCACATGTATCATGGTCATTTGGACCGGCGCCTTAGTTGGTCGACTTAATGAGTTGTTATTGTAACTCTACTGAATACTTTAGTACTAAGTTAATGTTAAATTGTTATAATCGTTCTCATTATTCTCTTTGGTTTACCGCTTGGCTAAAGTCTGAAATTTTCGAGATGGGGATAGGGATAGAAATTAAAATTCCATGTCTTTTTAATTTGACAGTTATTTTCTTCGTTATTATTTAGATAACAATAATGCATCTATGCCACAGTTTGAAACCAGTACAGTACGTACAGCGGCGTGAAACAAAACTACTGCGGCGTCTTTGATGCTTTGCATCAAAATTAGTCTTGTATACACTGGCCAGAGGCAGTTGAGATCAGCGCCGGATAGTTGACTGGTTGACCATTTGGAATACTTTTGATTCTAGAGCTCTGCACATTTTGTACCGTGGCGCAGTGGTAGAGCATCTACTTTGTATTTGTCCGAAAGATTGCAACCATAATCATTGATTCACAATACATACGAATAATAAAACATATTTTTATTTCATCTGTCAAATATGTTTGATAAACCCTGTTGCAGTGAAATTTCGTAGTTTTCTGCATACATAATCAATTTAGCTTATTGTATTATCTACATATAAACCTAAAATCTTCTGACTTGTAACGTTTTCAATATCACTGTTTGCTATGTGCAGATAGCTAGATCTTTTTTTATCCTAAAAGAAGAAATTATCAGCATACATATAGGTTTTTCTGGGTATAATGACATATTATTCGTAATACACCATTCATTGATACTATTTACAGTATTAAATGTAAGTCAAATCCAGATTCGTACAATATAGAATCATCTGCATAAAAATCTACGTGTGTATTTTGATATATCGACATCCGAAGGAAATATCATTGATATAAAGTAAAACAAGAGGGCCAAAATGGCCCTCTATCGCTAACCTGAGACCTACTTATGACAATATGTGACCTAACTTCAACCCTAAACTATATATCAAAACACAAACATTCTGTTTGACATTGACAAGACAAACCTGCTGAGTAATTTACATGATGATTGGGTTGTAATTTTCACCCGTATGGCATACACACGGTTTTAAACCAAGTGACCTAGTTTTGACGCAGATTATTCATATTCAAACTCGACATCAATTTCATATAGACAATCATACTGACCAAGTTTCATGAAGATGCAATGAAAAATGCAACCTTTATTGCGTACACAAGTGACGTAGTTTTTACACTATATAATCTATAATCAAACTTGATCTAGATTGCATCAAGATAATCATTCTGACCGAGTTTCATGAAGATTCAATGAAAAATAAACCTCTATTGCATAAAAGGGTTTTCTGTGATTTAATCCTGTAACCTAGTTTTTGATCCCAGATGACCCATATGCAAATTGAATCTAGAATTAATCAAGCTTGTCATTCTGACCAGGTTTTATAAAGATCCAATGAAAAATGCAACCTGAATTGCATACACAAGGTTTTTCAATGATTTGACCCCGTGAACTACTTTTTGACCCCAGATGACCAATATTCGAATTCGACCTAGAGTTCATCAAGGCAATCATACTGACTATGTCTCATGAGGATCATATGAAAAATGCAATCTCTATTGCATACACAGACAGGCACGCAAAGGGGCGGGCGAGCCGGCGGCCGGCCGGCCGGACGGACGGACGGACAGACAGACGATCACAATAACTCATCTTGAGCTCTTGTATTACACGTGATTCTTAAAATAATTCACATACTTGCTCTAGCGCGAGCGATCTGACCCGACAATAGTTTACTGACTGCATTTTGAGTCTAAGCACATGTACGCATAATATCATGCTCAATATTCGTGTTCAACAATATGAAATGGCAGTAGTCATCAATGTTTGAATACTTAACAAGTGATTTGTGTACCTGGTTTATCGGTTCCTCCATGTTTTTTTACAGCTGCACATGTTGGGTTGAGACCTAAACATCTCAAGAGGTCACCAACTTTTTCAGCGCCTATAAGTCCGTCGCGTCCGTCCCAAAAGTCGAATAAGTCAAACACCTCCCTAACATCTGCAAAGTAAAGAATATCTATAGTTTATACACTTTTATTGTGTACGATTTCTTCATCGCAGTCATTTCCTACTGACAACATCAGTAGTTATCTAGACTATGCGTATGTACGTTGTATGAGTTTACAGAGGATAATATTTCCATAGCTATGTACATTTACAGTCTAGATATATTTTACCACACTCAGGTGATCTTGATATGTAATAGTTATTATTTCTTCTCTGATCTCATGGGTCTAAACGTAATCCAGTGCACACCATTGTGATAAAATATATTTGATATTAACCTCATTGTGAACATTATTTTTGCAAATCAAATATGGTTTCACAAAATTTCATCCAATTACCGGTATGCTGGATCACAGGTGAGTATAGCGACAGTGTATTTTAGTTGAAATAGCCTAGTTACTATATATCAATAAGAAGGTAGACAACACCGTTTACACATCAACCCAATTTCAGCCTCAATTACTTCGTCTAGAATAATGCATATTTATTAAAACCTATTGAATATATCAAAGTGTCCTAGCGTACAGTAAGCCGAAACGGAAGTTGCTGATCTGTACGCTGATGATCAGTTAGTTGTTGGCACAAATTGAGGCCACCACGGTCTAGATTTTGTATTGAAAGTTTATTTAAATCGTCTTTTTTGAAAGTGATATTTTTGGGGTAACTGTACCAGTTATTTATACTTTTATTGTGATCATCTTTGCTTCAAGTAAGGTGTAGTATAGTTGCAATCGGCCTTCGTTCTCAGTTTGATCACTGTCAAATTGACGAAACGGCCAGAAAAAATTGACTTTGTGTTCGCATATTTCATTGTGTATATCGTTTCTGGTCTATAATAGTGCCGGGGTGAAAGAAAAAAATATTTTTCTGACTCGTAGACTTCTTTGAATTGAGACTGAATGACTTGATGCAGAAAAAATAACCGTTTTGTTCCATCACTGAAAGTGACCCCACTGTACGTTTAGTTGCAACATTTCAATATAAGACTGTACGACTAGTTTCTAAACATTAACATTCAGAATTCAAATGAATAAAACCAAATCATATGTTCGATTTACTAGCATTGAGATTAGTGGGGGTTTACACCTTCCAAGTTTCTTGTACAAGACATTAAGATAAGTACTGTTTATGTCTTGTACAAGAATTTTTCATATGTAAACACCCACATTTGAGCAACTTTTGTCAGAATTTATGTGACATAATATGCGATAATTTTCTTGCATGAGAATAGAGCCTGTTCTATCTTTTCGCAATTTCTTGGCTGTCAAATTACTGATAAGAAGTGTTTTAATGGGAAAAACAGATGTGGGAGAAGTAATTCAGGTACAATTTTTAAAATTTTGTACACAATGGCTTGGTCAAAGGACAAAGTTGACCAACTGATCAATTTATACCAAAAAAGGGAACATTTATATGATACAAGTGCAAAGTACTATCACACTGAACAAAAAAGAGAGTTTTTAAGATGAAATTTAAAAGCCATTTTAATACGTATTCAATGGTCATTCAATTAAAGATTTTTCTCGATAAGAACACTTAATACATTTCCTTTAAAACATAATCCATTAATTTCATATTTTCTTAAACAATTCAGAAACTCGTAATATTATGTGCTGCTATTTTGTGATTAATTGTCAAAGCAATTCTTGCTAGATCTTGTGTTTTTTGTACAAGTCATAACTTTGGCTTATCTTTTATGTCTTGTACAAGAAACTTGTTGTATGTAAACGAAGCCTTACATGCCAAAGTACGCATTCATTGGTCACATTGATTAGCCACATATGCCATTATTAGTGTTATAAATACCTTTAAAGATCTGTGTTTTGTCAAAATATTTACAGATTTCATTAATGTTCTGTCATTATTTTCACGTTTCGAAAAACCGCTATTGCAGTTGTTCTCCGTTTCAAGTAATTTTTCATGTATATCTGGCCTGTTCAATACAATTTGATATGTGTCCGGGTTTGTAATGCATTCTTACTATAGATGAGTGTTAGAAAACAACAATGCAATCTCATACCGTCAGTCAGTAAGAATTCCAAGAGAAAAATGAGCTGTATGTAGATTAAACGCATGTTTTTATTTTTAGCTCACCTGACACAAAGTGCCAGAGTGAGCTATTAGGATCGCTTTCCGTCCGGCGTCCGTCGTACGTCCGTCCGTCCGTCCACCATTTCCTTCAAACGACATCTCCTCTGAAACCACCGGGCCAATGTTGATGAAACTTTGCAGGGATGTTCATTGCATGCTCTATGAAAGTTGTTCAAAGAATTCCATTCCATGCAGAACTCTGGTTGCTATGGCAACAAATAGTAAAAACTTTAAAAAAATTTCTTCTCTGAAACCAGAAGGCATTGAGCTTAGATATTTGGCATGTAGCATTGTCTAGTGGACCTCTACCAAGAGTGTTCAAATTATGACCCCCAGGTCAAAATTGACCCCGCGCGGGTGGTCACTTAGTTTTGCATAGGCTTAATAAAGGAAAAACTTAAAAAATCTTCTTCTCTGAAACCAAAAGGCCTAGAGCTTAGATATTTGGCATGTAGCATTGTCTAGTAGACCTTTAACAAGATTGTTCAAACTATACCCCTGGGGGTCAAAATTGACCCCGTGCGGGTGGTCACTTAGTTTTGCATGGGCTTTATATAGGAAAAACTAAAAAATTCTTCTTTGAAACTACAAGTTTTTGAGCTTAGATATTTGGCATGTAGCATTGGCTAGTGGACCTCTACCAAGATTGTTCAAATTATGACCCCCGGGTCAAAATTGTCCACGCACGGATGGTCACTTAGTTTTGCATAGGCTTTATATAGGAAAAACTTTAAAAATCTTCTTCTTTGAAACCACAAGGCCTAGAGCTGAGATATTTGGTATGTAGCATTGTCTAGTGGACCTCTACCAAGATTGTTCAAATTAGGACCCCCGAATCAAAATTGACCCCGCACGGGGGTCACTTAGTTTTACATAGGCTTATATTGTGAAAACTTAAAAAAATCTTCTTCTCTGAAACCACAAGGCCTAGAGCTTAGATATTTGGCATGTAGCATTTGCTAGTGGACCTCTAGCAAAATTGTTCAAATCATGATCCCTTGGTCAAAATTAACCCTGCCCAGGAGGGGGGAAGGGAGGTGACTTGATTTCACATAGGCTTATATAGGGAAATGTTAAAAAGATAAGAAGGCCGACAGGCAGAGAATAGATATTTGGAATGTTACTTAGCATTGTGTAGTGGACCTCTACGAATTATGTTAGAATCATGAGCCCTTGTATTATAGCCAATGGTAGTCAGGTGAGCGATATAGGGCCATCATGGCCCTCTTGTAATTAAATTTGCTCTATTTTCCTGGTATATAAATAATGGTTTCCTGAAATGTGTTTTCTTAAATTTTACAGGTGTGTTCCATACATTCTGTGGATTGGCAACCAACTAAGGATACCCGAATGACATCTTTACATATGGTTTACTCTACAAAGGATCCAAACTAACGCCAATGCAGACTGAAAATTGTGACTTTTATCAAATTGCAATGGGAGAATGATAAAACATTTATTGCTACACCACTGCAAAAATGACCAGTGTATTGCAGGTTGATGCAAACTGTTTTACAGAATTGTGAAATAATCAAATTGAGGCAGTAATGGTCGATAAGTGTACACATACAATTGACTAAGTTGCACTTGATCACTGTTATTTCTATAGTAGATACACCGGAACTCAGCTTTCTGTCAAAGAATTCAGCGCAGACAGCATTACAAACGATACTGACTTTATACTGGACGGTAATACACAGGACTTAGCTTTTCTGTCTTCATGACACCGATTTCTACTCTCTCTCTCTCTAAGTTTTGCCATATAAACTGCATGTGAAAGACCAGATTCTGTTGGTATTAATCAGACGTCATTTATGGATATGGGACGGCGGTTTTTCATTTAAAAACCTTTTAGACTTTTGTGTACTTGTACATACTGTCAATGTGTTGCAATTATGATTATGGCCATGTTAAATTGTTAAGGCAATGTACAGTATTCATACGATAGGATAAGATAGGAAGAACACAACCACCTGACGATATATAACTTGATATTATATTATTATACTCTTTATTAACCACCACTCATTCTTCACTAATTCAAAATTACTCTGTTTGTACATGTAAAAACTAAATGAATGTCTCCTCATTTAAAGAGCGATTAAAATACATTAAAAATTCAAAAAGGTATGATGAAGCAAATATGCAGTGACACGACAAATTTTAACTTTTTCTACAATTTGAGAGTCTCTATTGATTTCTGATTTCTTTCAATGATTATAGCATATATGTATTAAACAGGATGCATGCAACTTTGTAAAAATTACAAAAGATTAAACAATTATAGAAAATTTAGATTATATTCTCATTGTGTTCCTTGTTTGGTAACAATATTACAGTAACTTTTCTAGAATGTGTTGTGTAGTTTCAAGACCCAACCTCTATATTTAAGACCTGAATACTGTAGCGGGGAATACATTTGCTGACAACATATTTATAATAATACATTAAGTTACCCTAGCTACCCTTAAACTTTTATAGCACATCGAATTCGATATGTCTTGCATGAATTAGTTACAATATTTTTCAGGATACTGTTTAGGATGTGCATTAGATTTTGTCACAGTTTTGCATTAACTTGTCACTCAATATTGATGCATCATTATTATGAATTTTGTCTCTGGAATTTTATATCTATAACCATATTATGATAGCAACTTCGCAGCTCCTTCCCGAATGTCACTTCTTTGCCGGTACATATTTCTCTTCCAACACCATGTGTGCTTGCAGGATATATGATGACGAATATATGATTGCAGCTTCGTTCGTTTCATGATGGACTTGTACAATGTCCTGTTTTACTATCAACTGCTTAAATGCCAATCCATGCTAAGTAGTCTGTTCTTTGTACACCTGGTTGGCTTGCATAATGTATGCCAATCATACAACGAAGGAAAAGGTAACATAAAAACATAATTGTAACCATACATTAATCTGAATGCCAGGATATGTTAATTTCGACCAATTGATGGGTAGTCCACATGGTCCTCGTATGTCAATTTCGACCGATTGTCTTTCTTTACCAATATAACATCTCCCTGGGGGCAAACCTAAAAAGACACAAATGAAATTGTAAGCAATCACATAAAATCTGTCTATGTTTTGCTGTTAATAAGAATAAAACTCAGAGAAAATATTGGCTGATCAGTTCTGGGTCCAGCCATTTCTGCCAATATGGTGCCTGTCAATTATTGATTCACAATAGGTACAAAGTAAAGACGTATCTAATGATTCGACAAAGTATATCTCAATTATTCCTGTGCCACTAGTATTTTTTAGCTCTTTTGTCGACACAAAATATCAGCATGTCTAACACTAACATTGATTGATTTTCAAAACGGCTTTTATTGTTCAAAGCTGGGTCCTAATGTAAAGTTATATTAGGACCCAGTTCAAAACTAGTATTTCATGTTTCATCTGTAGTAAGGATGCAAATACGGAGCAAAGATGATCACAATAGAAGTATAAATAACTGGTTCACTTACCCCAAAAATATCTCCTTCAAAAAAGTCGATTTAAATAAACTTTCAATACAAAATCTATACTGTGGTGGCTTCAATTTGTGCCAACAACTAACTGATCATCAGTGTACAGATCAGCAACTTCCGTTTCGGCTTACTGTACGCTAGGACACTGTGATATACATACCAAGTATATCACTCTAGGCCTCCGGAACTGGTTTTGGACTACTGATATTCTCTCCCACGTAATTTTCACACAACATCTATGAGTGTGCATACGCTTATAAGCTTGGATTTGTATTGTTGCGAATGAATTCATATGATGTAAAACAAATCGTACTAAAATTTTCGGCACTTTCGGTATCGCCAGCAATATCAGCAACAACAAAAATAAGACGAATAGCGTTTTATTTGAGGAGTAAAAAAGAACAGCGAAAATTTCATAAAATGCAAGGAATGCACGGAATACTACAAGTTCAATGCAGCGACTTCGTGTAAGCGAATCAAATAGTACCCCATTCGAGTATATTTTTGTTTAAACTAACGTGTTAGAATGGAAATAGATTTTACTTTTGAGTGATATACCGGTTAGTATATCACTGTGTGTCGTTTAGATACTTCGTAATTAATCACTCAGACCTTCGGCCTTCGTGATTAGATTACTACGCATCTACACTCCACACAGTGATATACTAGCAAGTATATCACTCAAATGTGAACTCTATTTCCTAAATAAAATACAGTCAGGAATTCGGATGCGTAGTAATTAAATCACGAGTGTGTAGCACAAGTGATTCAATTTTTCGCATTCGAATGACCGGCTGTATTTCATTCTAGGATAAAATACAGAGATGCATTTATTATTTCGATTCCAACACGAAATTGTCTTTGAAAAATACCACGAACTTTGTTCGACGCGGAGCAACTTTCCATAGTAACTTACAAGCACGGAAAGCGATTGGACGCGTGCGATATTTACCCCACGTTTTGCCCGTGGAAAACGTGATGTTTTTTATCGTAAAATAAGGTATACTTTCTATCCCTCTATATCTATATACGAATAGTTGCGGATCGTGTTAGAACACTATTTAAAATTTCTCGTATATACGCAAAGAAGGATTTGAGCGTGATAAACCTTACAAAGTATATCACGCTAGACGTTCTGAACTATTCTTGGCTACATTTTGGCTAAATGTACTACACTTCCGGTATCGCCTGTTAAGGTGGCACTCCACACTTTTTAGCCACACATTCGAATTGGTCAGGCGTAATTCTATAAAGTTTAGAGATATAAGGAAATTAAACAGCCCTGTGAACTTTAAATCAAATTTAAGTGCCAAATTTTGTTGTTTGAGTTTTAGTTTGCATGTTTGCAAATGCGAAAACATGGGTGTGAAAAGCCAGTGCAGAGATGACATGCGCAGATGGTGACATTTTGTAAACAAGTGAAAATCAGGACTACAGCTTAGAAAATCAAGCTTTTTACAGGGGGGAGGGGTACATACTTTTACTGCTAGCAAAATATTTTCGTGCTTAAGCACCTTGTTCAATGTGTTTGTTTACTTATTTAGATAGTATGCAAGCCAGAAACAGTGTCACCTAGTGTGAAATATTTGCAGGTAATTTTGTACAGGTTCGGAAAATAGGGCTAGAATGGTCTCGGACTGCAGTAAATTCTGGCCTCCGACGGTATAAATAGGAACTCAAATTTTCAGGAAAGAAAGGCTGCTTAGACTACCGAATTGTATTAATACGTTCACACTGCAATGTGTTCACAGTGAAACACTTATTCTATTTTCAGGTTCACAGGTTGTTCATGCGTGAAATACCTACTTTGTTGGTGTCGCTCGAAGAAAGCCGAGGGCCAAAAAAAGTGTGGAGTGCTACCTAATATAAGCAATGACAAAATACAATGTAAAACGAATAATGTTTTAATAGGGGAGTAAAAAAGAACAGTAGAAATTATGCCACGGAATGCTACGAGGTCAAAGCAGCGAGTTTATGTAAGCGCAGTTAATAGCACCCCTTCGAACCTTTTTGTTTAATTACGTGTTAGAATTCCATTCACTTTTGAGTGATATACTGGACACATTATTTGTTATAATAATAATGCTCCATACGGTATGGAAACTAGTTTTTCCCATTATCAGTATGGCAAGTTAGTGGAATTTTAACTGGAAAGTTAGTGGAATTTCTACGAGCGTCTGTTGTGTACTATTTGGATGACACAATGCGACATTGTTTAAACGCTTGTTATAGGAGAAGGATTCGGGTTTGCGAAAAATGTAAAAAAAGCCAGTGGACGGGGATAATAAAAGGGGTTACTCTTTCGGGGCCCGAAAAAAAATGTAAAAAAATCGGAAACTATCAGTCGCTGTTTCAAAACGGTATGCATTTTGGCCTTGAAGTAAACTTTAACGGAAATTATAAATACTTAGGCTATATATGCAATAGGTTTTAATAAATATGCATTATTTTAAATGAAGTAATTAAGGCTGAAACTGGCTCGATGTGTAAACGGTGTTGTTTACCTTCTTAATTAATAGATAGTCATTAGGCTATTTTTAACTAACATTCACTGTTTGGGTCCCTGCTACGCTACACTCACCTATGTGCTGAAGAAGCTGTAAAAGTGAAAACAATAAAGTTTACCTCAAAAGATGGAAAGGAAATAACCTAACTAAGAACATAAATACCAACATCAATACAGTCACTATTTGTCTTCAGCTGCTTAGTTATAAACCATTCATGCCCATCGTTGTTTATCAGTACTGCACATTAGAACTCGAAATTGTTGTTTATTAGCATAAACAACGCTTAAACGGCTTTAATTCTTTAAATAAAACTTGTGTGGTTTTAGACTGCTTCATATTTGCAGATAAGTGTTATTTACTTTCTTTAAAAATATACACTCTTGAGGCCAGTTTGTCGAAGGTCATGGTCACATGGACCTTTACTAAAAATGGCTTCCAATCAATAACTTGAGAAAACTTGGTCCTAGGTTGCAAAAACTTGGTATGCTTATTGGCCATGACCAGAGAAAGACTTCTATTGGTTTTGGAGTCAGATGGTCAAAGGTCAATGTCATGGGGATATTCAATTAAACAGTAATTCCGACAAATACCTGAAGAATCGGTGGTCGTAGAATGTTATAACTTGGTAGGTTTATTATTGAAATAAACGTTCCTTATTGACTTAGAGGTCAGTGTGTCAATGGTCACTTGTGGAAAGAGTTGGGCGGGAAGAGGGGAGACACAAGTTTTTCTCGACAATTTTTTACTTTTGTAATAAAGACTGTACTGCTACAATAAACACTGTGATGTAAAAACTTACCTTGTGTACCTATCCTTTTGACGAGAGTCTAATATAGACACATCGGTGTTTTTTATGCATAGGGTATCTTATTCTGCTTATATATTATATCATTATGAGATGTTAATTTTAATTTCTCAACGTAAATGTTTAAGTTGTAAAGAATGTTTTTCTTTTACACACAGTTCAACTTTTTTTAAATTCGGATAACGCGTATAAACATAATTATAACACTGGCTGTTGTTGAACGACATACCACGAAATGCCTGAGACTCCAACACTTTGCTTTTCCCAAAAACAGATCTGTATCTGGCTGAGTTTCAGTTATAGCGTGTAATAAAACAGACAATTAAATTGAATAATTCATTTGCCAGAGTTTGTTTTTGATCAGTATTGCAAAACCCGAAAGCTACAAATCCAAACTACAATAATTACTGAACATAATAATAATAATAACTTCTTTATTTTACGAAGGTATTACACATTAAGTTATGTAACAAATAACATATTCTTATTTACAATGTGGCCTTCGATAAAACTCAAAAGAAAATAAAGCAAATACCAAACTATCAAGTAGAACAAACACATAATTAGAAACACACATATCAGAAACAAACATATTGATGTACACCCGACAAACACTCCTTAATTTTAGATTTCAAATAATTATTATGATTAATTAAATACATTCAATGGCAAGTACACACTAGTATCACAAATGTAACAGTAAGAAAACATTCAAGTAACCAGGAACCGTCTATAACGTATTCCTGAAGTAACTAACGTAAATGCTATTGTAACGATCGGTGAACGTAGTGAAAACGTTCGGTCGCATATGATGATAATATGCAAATTTAAAACCGATGTACATGTGATTGGGATTAGGGTAGTATATATAAGGCACAGAGACCCATTCAGGGTTGATTATACTTTTCACTGAATGGATCTGCTGCGTCTTAGGCCCTCGGCTCGTTACAAATGGTGGCAGCGGTGGGATGAAGACAACTGCCAGACAGGAGTTGCCTTACCCACGAAGTTCCCAGGCCAAGACTCGGGACAAGTCTTCTCAGAGGGGGAAGTAGTGTAACGACCGGTGAACGTAGTGAAAACGTTCGATCGCATATGATGATAATATGCAAATTTAAAACCCACGTACATGTGATGGGGATTAGGGTAGTATATATAAGGCACAGAGACACATTCAGGGTTGAGTATCCTTTTTACTGAATGGATCTGCTGCGTCTTAGGCCCTCGGCTCGTTACACTATAATACGAATGCACGATAAAACAGTCATTAAACAGTTTATGCTTTGGTCTGTTTGTCTATAAAATGTCTGTATGTAATATGGGTCTGTGTTTGGAGTCTAATTATTGAGACTAACCCCTTTCACAGATCTGATATTTTATAACTGTCACACCTCTAAACACTTCTGCATTTCGCCCTTCAAATTGTTGTAGGTCAATGGTTTAAGTCCCAAATAGCAACGTTTACATGATTTTGATTCTGATAGTAACACGCCGAATTCAACGATACAACGACCTTTCCATCCGAAACGACTTGTACTTTTCCCTAGTTTTACATTATTAAATAGCGGACACATGGTATCTTTACAATCACGTCCTGCACATACATGTCCAACACTGTAATTTAGTTCTGCTTTCACATTAGACTGAGGACAAAACGTCTGCTTCTAACGTTTTTTTCTTGCAGAATCTCCCATTACGGGTCACGTTTAGCCGGCATGTTGCAACCGCCAAGAACGACAACTCAAGCGTATTACAACGATAAAAACAGAGTAATCCGCTTACTTACGAAAAGTACCGACATCGCCCGGAAAGGACCGATCCGTTATGGGTCGAATACCTTAAATGAATTAACTGAAGGAAGATTTCTGATACCTGGTGGTATGGTTCTCCATACATTTGCGCTGCTGTATGTGAATGAATCTTTTAAATAAACTGATCTTAGTTTCAGTGGAACAATATCAAGACGTTCAGTTGAACTTAGATTATATCTGCTATTGGTTTAAAAAGTTATAAGATTTGAAATACAATTCGGAACTTGTATATTTTTACACTTGTAAACAAGTAGCCCCATGTGATTATTACATCTATTTTCAAACGAAAGCCATTTTAATTTTCTGAACATATCACATGAATTAGTTCGTAATGGTTCATTTAATAATTCTTTTGAATTTTCGTTATTCTATTAATATTTTTTTATTCCTTTTCCCCACACAGTACAACAATAGTCAAATAATGGCATAATATATGCGTTATAATACATTCGCTTCATGTCCTCAGACAAGAAGTATATATAATGTGTTTTAATAATGCTACTTTTGAGTTAAGTTTACTACATACTTTTGATATTTCCATGTTATTAATACATATTCCTAGGAGTTTTGAGTGATAACATTTTCTATCAGAGTTCGTCCTATTTTCAATTTTAACTCTCTAACTGTTTTGATTTTATGTTTTGAAAAAAACAACATACATTTTGTTTTTGTAGGGTGCAAAGGCATATTATTCAGTATACACCATTCATTTATACTGTTTAGACTTTTTTGAAGATTATTTTCTATGTCAGAAACATTATAACTTGATCTATAAAGAGTTGAGTCGTCTGCATAAAAATCAATATTAGCAGACTTGGCTGTCAGTGCAATATCATTGATATAAATAAGAAATAGAAGGGGCCCAAGTATGGATCCTTGCGGAACACCTGATTTTACAATTCTAGCTTTAGAGAATGTATTGTTTACTTTAATTGTCTGTGTCCGGTTGCTTAGATATGATTCAAATAGTTTTAATGACTTGTCTGAAAAGATTAGAATGACCCAACAAATACGCCTTACAACAAGAAATGGCTTCGTCCATGACGCTTATATGTTAATGTTAATCTCGATATATGGTGAACATGTGTGCATGTTAATTTAAAATCCGGTATGTAAATCAGAACACAAGAGTACAGTCGCATGATCCCTAAATGTTACCTTGACATTAAATATGTCACATTATTGTGAATTTTGACCGAAGTTCCATAACTATCTTTAAATGTCTCGATAATGTGGCCATTATCAGATCTATAATATTCAATGCCATTTAGGGAACACTGGCCCAAGGTGATCCAAAGCCATACATATATTGTTCGGTGAGTACTTTGGATTCAGACGGATTTAAGACCATATTGTTTCAATATTATATTTCAGATTTCGGTTAAATGTTTCGGCAGCACTATATTAAAGATATTAGAATACTTGGCAAGAAACACTTTCGTTTACTATAAGAATACAGCGTAATTTAAGATTGTGAAAATAGAGTAAATGGAAATGAAATCACAGGTAGTGTAATAACATCGTACCTCGGAATTTCAATCACTGACGCATTAAAGCAGCGGCCAGCTGGCAGAAGTACAACTGGAACGCTAAGACCTGTCTATAGTATTTTAAATTCCACAAGGAATTGCAAAAACAGTAATTATCTTCGTTTATCAAAACATCAAATCGCTGCACATTTCACTCACCTGTTAATTTTATACATCAGTCGAGAACGTATTTATGCCGCGTGTAGACGTAAACTAAAATTGAATTTTCCAGGATGCCACAATAGCTGGGCTTATCTCAATAGCGCTATTTTTTTTAAACAAAGATTTTAAGCGATTCACGATTTATCCACATGCTAGTTCAGAAATATTCTAAATAAAATTCAACGTGATATGCGTCCATTTTTGTGTGTTAGTAAGAATATACATAATTGCAGGCCAAGGGGTCAGATACATTAGGTGGTGTATTTGGGATTAATTGTCAAATAAAAAACTGGGATACACCTTTATTTTCTTTACTTAGGATTGATAAAAATAAACCGATTAATAAGTATGAAAATTAAAGGTTTATTTTTTCCAGGTTTTTATTTCACAATTAATCCCCAAAATACCATCTAAACAGTTAACCGGGCCCCTTTGATCGCTGGTACATATATATTGACATATATTGTATATGTTGACAGTAAATCAGGGGAGGGGATAACATGCATTCTGTTATTCAAGTGTATAACAACGAAAAAAGTTCACAAACACCATCCAGCGTAGCACCCACTTGCAATCATTCCTACGCACAGAGAAATGAATCTCGCTATGAAACAAGAGCGCAATTATGACCTTATATTGCTCACCTGAATACCATTGTTCCAAAAGACAAGAAGAAGGTCAAAAGACTTATAAAAGTATCTATGACCGAGGACAATTTTTCAATCTGCTTGCAAAGCTGTAGCATGTAGAGTGTTCAAAGTGGGTTTGTTATGATTTTACCTGTAGTCCACTTGACCTAGTGTCGAGCCTTGGCTAGAGTTAATCAAATTTCGGAATTATTGTTTTCAAGATAATTGGGTATAAGATGTGGATTCTACATTGTTCATCGTTTTTTTATCATTTAACATGGAGACAAGCATACTTTCCACTTTTCAAGATGACTGGAGATAAAATATGGCCGCTACAATGTTCACAATGTTTTTTTCTATGATTTGACCTAGTGTCCTACTTTTTTATCCCTGGTCATCTTGTTTCAAACTAGTGCCTTTGTTACACTGTAAAAAATTACCGTTACTTTTACGGTCATTCGACATTAAATACTGACGGTGCCTGTCCCGAACGGTGTTTTTACGTCCTAAATATAGATGACGGAGAAATCACGTAAAAACAAAGGATTATGGGATACGCAGGAATTTCATTAGGAGGCACATGGTGTGATAGTTTGGTACCACTGATCCCGATGTAATTGACATAGAGTCACCAAACTTCACACAAATGTTCTTGTGCACCTGGTTGTTAGTTTACCAAATGGACAGTACATGATCTATATATAAGGACACTGGGTCCAGCTGCATATTTTTGTACTGTAATAGTATTCGGTATAGTATCTTTAATGTTACGGGCTCTTCACATTTCCATTTACGGTTGACCGTAAAAAAATACAGTGAAAGAACTGGAAGCCAGCTGCCATGTCTTTTAACGTAAATTCAACGGTAATTTTTTACAGTGTACCAAGTTTCGCATTTGATCGAAAGTTTATCAAAATAATCATTCTGACTAAATCTTAAGATAAAATGCTATATAATGTGGATTCTAGAGTATTCACAAGATTTTTCTATGATTTGACTGCGTAATGCAGTTTTAAACTCTGCCTACAAAACATAGGGACAAATGATAGTGAAATGGCTTCAAAGTTTCAATTACATAAAAGTAATATTACGTATGCCATTCCATTTATAAGTCAATATCTTACCGAATTTGATATTTTAAAGACTGATTCTTTAACATCAACATTTAACACAGGGGGGCATTTTTTCTCCAAATGCATTTTCAGTGAAAAAGTCTCATCTTGTATATAATTTTGAACACAAAAATGCCACAGAAATAGATTGTAACCTTTTAGGTACGTCTATGGGAGGAAGACGTCGTTTGTCATCGCCTCAAGAAAGTGTCGCAGACCAGTGCAAATACTTTGGGACTACTATACTTGTTAAAGAACACATACGTTGTCTTTATATAGAATATAGAAGGGACCACCGGGTAGATTGTGGTCTGGAGAGTAGCACACACGGTTTATAGCGTATTCTGGGTTAGAGGAGGCGCCACTCGAAGTATTTTCACTTTTAAGTGTATTAGATCTTGAGATCTGACAAAGTAACAGCAAATCTCACTTTTAAGTTTATTTGACAGCCTTTATTTTATTTCATAGAAATACGTACAAACGTACTTGGGTACGAATTTCGAGCCTACTTTGTGTTCATTTATTCTGTTACTTGATCTGTTTATTTGGTGATTTGAACTTATCATAAGGTGAATTTGTTGTCTCTGGGTCATTCTCTTACAAACATCTGTACCCATTTGCCACGAACGACAAGTATTTTCGTTTTGTAACTCCCGCCATATTGGATTTCTGTTTACATTTCATCTTGTTGTGATCGGACTAATTTCCGTAGATATCCGATGGTTTTCGCTTTTAAACATGATTGAATTCGACCGTTTGTAGTACCACCAGAAAATCAAGCGAAATCGACCGGGATACAAATTTGACACCATTCAGTGCCTAACCATTCAGTGCCTAATTGATATTCATGGGACGTAACTCGTATGGATTTTGCATTGCGAGGTTTTAGGAATCCTCGAGATGACAAACAAATACATATTACATCGGATTTGATGTATTTACTTCTCCATCAAAACTTTAAAGACAGTCAATAAAATTAATTTACTTTGCGATAAATGTATAGACTGTATCAATATATATACACTCGGCATATGGCCGGACGGCCTCGCTATTTTAAAGGTCCAATACTAAGGAAAGCGAAAATTAAAATATACTCTAAAACCACAGAAATAAGTTATTTGTAATAAAAAATGAAAGTTGGTAGATAGAAATTCTAAATAAATCACAGTACATTTACAATTATTTTTCTATGCATTATGAAGAAAGTTAAAAATACCTGGGTGGTCATTTTGTCGATTCACTGAGACATAATACACATACTTTTCTTCGTGTTCCAAACACTTTCTGTAAATTTTAACCTGACAGTCTTCATTATTCAGTGTCTTACATAAGGTAATGTACTTGCCATTGAAATAGCTGTCACTTAATTTTCGCTTAGTAGTGGACCTTTAAGTAACGAAAACTCCCGGATGTGGCGTCACACTAAAACCTCCTATAGGTCAAAATGATTTCGCTTTGATCTGTTAGGTGATTCAATGTCCGATAAACCATTCATTTGCATGAACTAATATAAATTGAATCAATCATCAGATAAAACATTACATATTTAGATTTCTCATCATCAGGTGGTTTTCTTTTCTTGGGCATTTTCGTAATAATTAGTTTTCAACGTAGATCGTATATGTCTGCTTAAATTTCAGCGAAATTAGGTCAGATATGTATTAGGGTTGTACAGGATGTGTATATTAAGCGACAAACATCACTTAATACTATGTTTTGATATCCTAAAATGTATAATAAAATCAAAATGTTCAAAAATAAACAAATCAAACTATGAAATAAATAAAACGCATAAAACCTTTAAGTTATCAGAAAACATAACCCCCTATAAATGGACTATTTCTCCATGGCCTATACCATACACATATTGGGGGCATAAGTTTAAGTACATAACAAAGCAAAAATCTCTAATAAAATATTGTAATAAAATGATCAGATAAGGTGTTCAATAGACAATACATTTTTTTAAAAACTTGAATATACTGAAAATATATGAGAAAATGATTTTGAAATGTTAACCACACCTGACCAACCTACGTGTACAAATGAGCAGTTCCTCTCCAGGATAAATATTTTACAAACAAGAGCTGTCCCTCATAAGTGAGGAATGCACCCGAAAGAGGTGTCTCACAGTCTGTGTCCTCTCCATATGCTCAACAATTGTGCCATGTAATTCAAAACTCCTTCCGCATGCATACAGTATTCGATTACCTTCAAACTCTCAGTGTGACCTTGTCCTTTGAGGTAGGGACGTGTGTCCTGCACGTGGCACGTCGTCTTGATGTGCTGAACATTTGTGCCAAGTTATTTTAAAATCCTTCAATGCATGACAAAGTTACAGTCCGGGCACGAATGTGTGCATATACAATGTAAACAAGATTCCATTACCTTTAAACTCTAAGTGTGACCTTGACCTTTATGGTAGGGATGTGGGCCTTGCACGCGACACGTCGGCTTGATGTGCTACACATGTTTGCCAAGTTATTTTAAAATCGTTCAATGCATGACAAAGTCACAGTCCGGCCACGAATGTGTGCATATATAGAGGATTCCATTACCTCCAAACTCTAAGTGTGGCCCTGTCCTTTGAGGTAGGGACGTGTGTCTTGCACGCGACACATTTTATTGATGTGCTGAACATTTATGCCAAATTATGTCAAAATCCTTCAACTGAAATACAGTTGAAACAGGCGTTAAAAACCGGTGTAAAAATATAAAAACTTTCCAATATTATAAAATTTTGTATATCCTAACCATAAATTGCATTTTAAATGAATAATGCATGTATTTACAAACTGTAGGCTAATGTTTCACAATATTGGTGCCACTTCTGATACTACAGCCATACAACATATGTTCCCGTCAATTTAAATACGAACCAGTTTTATGATAAGCTGTGGCGGGAAAGGATGCATGAATATTTATCTGTTTCGCCACTGGCTGTGAGACTGTAGACAGAATTTATATCTTAGAAAATAGGAAACCGTTCAAGTATTTTCAATGTCTGGTATAAGGAACTTTTTTATTGCACCGTCAACATATCTTGCTACCTTATTAAACAGTTTGCATCTAAATATATTACAGAATTTATCTAGACACGCATTCTTTGCGCACAGACATTGTTTTGTGTCTATGCGCAGCTAATGGTATATGGAATACAACGTGTAATAATAAACCAGGGGGGCTGAAGTTCTCAGTACCAAAAACATGCCAAAATAAACACTGAAAAAGTGTCAACAGTTCCGGTATTATTAAAGCCATTTAAAATATTTCATATAAGATGTCAGTCTATGCATTTCTTTCTGACAAGCTTCGTGTAGATTGGTAATAACAACATCTGCTAAATTGTAAACAAAGGTTTTCTCATTTTGACCCTGTGAGTCTGTTTTTGAAAATTAAATAAAAATTTCCGCGAGCAGGAAAATGTCGACTAAGGATAATTCATTTTGAAGATTTTTTGGATAAACATTTAAAATTGTAACACTCGTCTACTCAAAGAGGAATCACACATGTAATAAGCAATACCGAACTTCTTTAATTTTAAATGATCTTTTATTCAAATTTCCATTGATCAAGAATATATATTAAACGATCTGGTAATTTATGTGCTGTAGATCTCTGTGACTGGCTAATTATTGAAAACCAGATCATTTACAAAACATAATGAAAAAGGCAATCTTTGAAAAATTAAATAAAAACTTGTTTTAATAAGCTACAAATAAAAATGTAGTAGACAAAGAAAAAATCATAAATTATTTCTTTATTTACAGGAACTGACTTTCGGTGTGCCTGTCCTTTAAAAGTAAGGTAGTGATCTATATTACTAGAGACGTTGAAATGTGATCGGTCAATTGCCCATTTCCTGCTAGTCAGCCAACCAGTATTGTTAGCAGATACTATTTTCTACGGAATTCCTACATTACATTAGCGCAGTGTTTATAAACCATAACTCCAGCTCATATAACTCTTGTATTATCCCCCTTAGTTTATATTATAAAAATATGTTCAAGTCATATCTTTAAGACTACTGCAAGGATTCACTTGTTTTGTTTTGTTAATATTGTTTTGCGCATGCGTACCGGAAGGCGAAAGTACGATGACGAAAACGCGAAAGTACGATGACGAAAACGGAAACACGATGACGAAAACGCGAAAACATGATGACGAAAACGCGAAAGTACGATGACGAAAACACGAAACCGCGAAAGTACGATGACGAAACCGCGAAGCTACGATGATGAAAACGCGAAATTGTAGCGCATTTTCATCATCGTGTTTTCGCGTTTTCGTCATCGTACTTTCGCGTTTTCATCATCGTAGTTTCGCGTTTTCGTCATCGTACTTTCAAGATTTTGTGTTTTTCGCGTTTTCGTCATCGTACTTTCGAGTTTTCGTCATCGTGTTTTCGCGTTTTCGTCATCGTAGTTTCGCGTTTTCGTCATCGTACTTTCAAGATTTTGTGTTTTTCGCGTTTTCGTCGAGTTTTCGTCATCGTGTTTTTGCGTTTTCGTCATCGTGTTTTCGCGTTTTCGTCATCGTACTTTCGTGATTTCGTGTTTTCGCGTTTCAGGTTATTTCATTCATAGGCGATGGCCCTAACAGAATTCCGTAATTTTCAGATATTTATCAGAAAAAAACAGACTTTCCCGACTCGTATCTTATCATTATGAAAAAGGTTCAAGCCGAAAATAATCTTACACTAAAATTATCATTGGCGCCACAGGTTGTTCCCTACGTGTTATCTTCCTTATTTCTTCAAAGTGCACTAATAATCAACTTCATATTTTATATTCACTTGGGTATTTTATATTCACTTTGGTATTTTGTGCAATAAGTATTTGAATTCGGTGGCAACAACTGACACTGTTAATAGAAAACTAAAAAACACACTGCTAAGTCTGGTAAATATAGGGCTTCATGACAGTGGGTTACATCCCTGTACATCGATTAAAATATTTAAATCGGTAGTTTTACCAAGAGCATTGTACGGCTGTGAAATATGGCCGGATACTAACGCTAGTCAACGTTTGCAGCTAGAAAAAACGCACAGATTTTGCATCAAACATATTCAGAATATCCCGATGTATACGCGGACAGATATTTGTCTAAGTCTGGTAGGGGCTTTGCCTTTAGAATATGAAATTGATATTAGGAAACTATTATTCCTAGGCCAGTTGTGTCGTGTCACTACGCGTCATATCTCTAGAAATGTATTTACTTACAGGTTGATTTCTTATATCGACTACAATACGGAATTACAGCTGGGACTTATACCAATGATATTCAAAGTGTTAACAAAATATTCACTTAAACACCATTTATTAGACTTTGTGAGCTCAGGCCAGTTTCCACGAAAACCTGCATCCGTAAGACAGTATATGATTATGCTCATTCTGCTTGGTTATCTAGAATTTCATCAGACAGTAGTTTGTGCGATTTTCTCTTTATTAAACCTAGACTTCATCTCGTAGCTGAACTCTGGGCACTCGGTAGATCGTCGCCGTCTTTGGCAAGGCATTTGTGATAACTGCGTCAAAATTATGGTCAAACTGTTCAGTGACAATTTTTCCAAGTGCTCCGAATGTTGTAGCTCTAGATTCTCTGTTTTATATTGTGAACACATAGTATTGGACTGTCAATTTACCTTGCGTTACAGGATTGTCATTGGAAACATAATGCAATTTGCTGGATCTCAATTTTTAACAAAGTATTTGTCATTAAACAGAAAACAGAAGATAGTTGGCTTACTTACAGGTTTCCGTAATATTTTAGATGACAATGAGCTGAATCATTCACTATTGGTGAGATTAGTTCCAGTTTTAAGTAAGTTATTGGAACACTTTAACAAGGCAAGATGGCGATATGGGAATAATGCGTCTTTTACACTTTAGGTATAGATACGACTACATAAGGCCACAAATCTTTGACCATAAATTCTTACATGTAAGTCATACGACATATGATTATTTTAATTTCAATTGTTATGTCGAACTTTTTGTTCCTTTCCAGATTAACCGTGTAAAACGTATATAATACTGTAAACAAAACATTACTATGTAACCGTTGACACATTACTGCGACGCAAATATAGAGTTCCTTATAGTTTCGTTTTCGTAGTAAGGGCTTTGTATCTGTATAAGGGATTGGTATCTGATATGTTGTATTATGTCCGTTCCTAGTTTGTATAGTTTGTGCTTCATTCGTTTAGTTGTTTCTTGTCTTGTAAAAATATGTGTTTTGTTCTGTATTTTCTGTATCTGTCAATTTGTGCTGTATTTTGTATTCTCTTTATATTATATTATGTTGATATATATATGAATTATTTACGTACTTATATTATTAACCCATTCAAGAAAGACTGAAAACGCAAGAGTATTTTATTGTTTATTCTCATGTAGTATTATCCGTTGCATAGAATGACCGAAAAAAAAAAAAACTCTCATTAAAAAAAAAGTTACACATTCTATTCGTTATTTTAAACCCCTATGCTTCTTACAGGCGCCTTTCATATAGATGGAACTGTAAGGTTTTAAAATCAGTGCGCTTGTGTGTGTCTCTTATAAAAGTGGGGTTTGATGAGCTCTTACATTTAATATTATTTTATTGTACAAGCTACATATACATATTTATTATATACCTATAATTATTCTGCCAAAAAAAGCCTATATTCAACCATCAAATACGGCCTGACAGGAAAAAATCCGTATTGTATGTACGTGAAATACAAATAGCGCGGCTTAATTTGTAAGAGTGCATTCAATTGGCCCTAAAATGCACATGACGTTAATAACGTCGCTTTTGACTGGGTCATTACTATTTGTTTATACGATGACGTCAATAAAATGGCGTCGCTTACTTGTATATTTCGTGCTAAAAAGGGTTTTTCTTCAATTTTATGCTTAGACTGTCATTTTAATTTAGTTTATTCGCGCAGACAAGTGTCAAAAGAAACAAAATAAAAGGGTTATTAGTATAGTAATGTGATCCAATAGCCGGATTGGCTCTCGTCGAGGTCGGATCAAACTCGCGTATGATCCGACACACGACTCTAGCAAATCCGGCAGGCTGGATCACGTTACTATACTAATAACCCTATTGTATAAAGGCAAGCACAATATGTACAAGAAAAACTGTGATACAAAGTATCACAGCGGGCCCACAAACAAAACTCACATGTAAATATTTTGGAAATTAGTGATGGTTGATGTTTGGGCACGGCCCCAAAAGAACTCAAGGAGACCAATTCTGGTTGAACAAGCAAAAACTGTTACGATACCACCATTTACTGACGACACTTTACTGTTATCGAACAAATATGAATACAGTATGTCTTAATTTTTCATTAGTTTGACATAAATGAAGATTTTTATCATTATTTGCCGTAAAACATTTAAATGGTTTAAAAGCTGAAATGATAAGTAAAACAGAATTTTTTTTTAAATTGAGTTTGGCTGAGATTCGAACTCATTCGTAAAAGTATGCCTGTATTGTTACATGTGCAGACACCTTTACCAACTACACCACGGAGACTGACTACAATGATGACGGAAAAAAAGCTAATATAATATTGTATATTTAATTAAAAAGGCAAACGAATATTATTCAGTCGAATGTGATTCGTCCTGAAACGCCCTTTTCTCTGTGAAAGGAACAACAACTCAATAAGGAACGACAACTCTTGCATTTCCAAAAAAAAAAAAAAACACTGTCCACAGTTTTCATCTCAAATATATACGCATATATTCGATCCAGTGCTTACATCTCCATGCATCTTTTCGTACCCCGTATTAAATATAGCGATAACTATAACAAATCGATAGGGTCACAAAATCAGAAACATCCCTCTCCAAAAGACGTCAGATTTTAAGTCAAGTTAACATCAAGATAGCTGTATCGCACATGTTTTACATCTTTACAAAAAAGAAATTAAACAAATGATTTTAGAATATTCGTGTCAAAAAAATTAGCACAACAATTTGAAAAAAAAAAAACGCTTAAGAAGTTTTACTGCCTTTCGTGATCGAACAAGCACCCCGATTATTGTGAACCCCGCACCTAACACCCTAGACACCCTGAACATCTAATTATATACATCTACATGGACAAAACACCCTTTTTATGTATCCTTAAAACGTCTTATAAATGTATGTACTTCTATATATAGGTTACAATTTTCCTCCTCAGTACGGGTATTAATACCAAACAGTAGCTTATATGTATATACTTAGAGGATGGAAAGGTCGCGGGCTTCTGAATAGTGTTAGGGTGGTTGGCGATGAGCTCTCACCTAAAAGCGGAAATTAAAACAAGTATGGCATGTCAATTTGAAACTTTTTCGCAAAAGAAACTTGAAAAGTAAATTAATTTGTTAAAACTTTTGTGGTTTACAACTAAGACTAATCGCTAACCACGAAGAGAGATAGAGAAAAGTAATGTGAACATACCTGTGTATTGCCTTTGTGACCAAGTGCACAAAGAGCTAACCAATTATTAAAGGCCAACTACTGAATATAAGTAACCGCGTGAACGCCCAACAGTATAACCCAAATATTTCCTAGTTTTTTTTCTATTCACGGTAATCTTGCCTTCTTGAACTGTCATACAATCGTCATGGTTAGCCACCTTCGAAGATTGTAGTTCTTAAGCCTAAGATTTGTTTTATTGACTTCTGACCTAAATATATGTACGGTCTAGGAGTGGTACTAGTCTTTCTACCATGCTATATTAAAAGTTCATAGCCTGTTCAAAATAACAACTGAATGCTTTAATAGCAGGTTATTATCTTTCTAATTTAACATATTAGACTCTAGTAGTATTTAGTAACAAATAACAATAATAATAATAATAATAATAATAATAATAACATCTTTATTTAGTGAAGGTAACACATAAGACGTGTAAAGAGTTACAAAGCAAATCTTAACAAATTTTTTTTTCATATGGCCTTCAAAATGAATCTAGCAACTCTCTCTCTCTCTCTCTCACACACACACACACACACGCACACGCACCCAGACACGCACACATACTCACACACTAACGCGCACGCATACATAACCTCCCTCATAACGTAGGAATAACACATCCATAAAAATTATCAAACATATCATAAAAACAAAAAAACAAAAAAACAAACATAATAATTGTAAAGAAGCAGGTTTCTTCTGTGGTTTTTTTTTTGTGACAGTCACTCTATTGACAATACACATCATGAATTTTTATTATTTTTTTCAATTATCAACACTTACAAAATATAACCTAATAGATATCAAAGTATTTGATGTAAGGTTGCCACATAATGCGAACATTTTAAGACATACAATCAGTACTTAAAATATATATTATAATACTAATGGACCAAAAGTTAATATCAACAATCATCAACAATTCATATTACTGTAAACAAAATTACAAAGTCCTTAAATATCTATTATTCAAACTGTTTTTGCCACTCTTGAGATCATTCAGTTAGATTTAGAGTCTTGCAACAAAAACTTCTTGTATTTTTGCTTAAAAATGTGTATGTTTTTGGATAATTTTATATCTAAAGGTATTTCATTCCACATGTTTTTACTGTAAAATGAGAAGGTATCTTTATAGTATTTTGTCTTAGGTATTGATTGTAAAACAAGATCTATGTTAGTGAACGATCTGAGCTTATGCGTAATTCGCCTTGGTTCACTTGAAAAAGTAATAAGCTCAAACATATAGTCTGGTGTATTCTTATGCATGATTGATACTTACACCTGTCATGAAATGTTAAGAAATACTTCTTTTGTTGATTGCGTTGCGCCTCAGCGCAACGCATGTTTGGGGTAATGTAACTGGAAGTCACTGGTGAGGTGGCAATGATCAATTTATCACCGTATCGGTAGTAGTGAATAAATTCGTTTTCGATACTGAAAAGACTTCGTTGAAGTTACTGACATTGAACTAAATTCCACTGGTAAACAGTGCAGTATTCTAAATTTGCTACAAAGGCACAGAATAGTTTAATGATAAAAATGATGAATAATCGTGTTTTATATTAAACATTTCTTTTTCGGCAAATAACAGTTCATTTCGGTGAATATTGAGGTATGTGGTAAAACCCTGACCTGACCAGACCAGAACACACAAAAGGCCGATCGTACCAGAAATTTTCGCCGATATGACAAACACACAATAGCGTTATCATTTCGGTATTAAAAATATCTGCATTTGGTACATGTGTAACCAAACATGATTTTTCATTGTTAAAGTAATAATATTGAGCACTAAGAGCAGTATCGGAACGTTTTCATCTGTAATAGAAACTATAGAATTCAATATTAGTTCAACGAGTGTATATAGGCCCGCTCATGTTTTACCGACTTCTGAGTATTCTTTGTTTATATTGTTTTGTTCATATCGGCGGAAATTTCCAGTACGTTTCGTGCTTTCCGTGGTGTAGTCTTTTACCCCCAAAAATTTATCCAAATTGAAAGACCCGCCATTACGATCTTTACGGGACTGTTTCTCCCCATTATGATGGTCAGGAAAAATGTTTAAAATTTAAAATTCGCATAGAAAGTACAGTAACAATGCATTGAATATAGCCTATGCACACTACAGATGACCACTATATACAATTTACATTCGTAAATATCCATCTTACAGGTCAAGTTCGATTATGGCCACATTTGCACTTAATAGTTCAGAGAAACACATGTGTGCACCTGTATGATAGTCGTTATACATTTTCATATTTGCATGTTACTGAAAAGCACAAAGCGGGAGCATCCGTTTCCTTTGGAAACTTTCCTTTGCACACATTTCTAGATTTTGCTCTTTTACTCTAGGTAGAAAAACTCTGACATATTGTAAAACAAATGATTAAATAGAACACCATCTTATACTTACTACTCTGGGAAATATTACAGTCTGTATGCCACGAAGTTTTCCTTGCAATAACGGTAAAATACACTTCCACTTAATATACTTGTATAAATTTTGTATATATGTCTTTGCACAGTTATTGTAGTCATAAACAATTATTATAACACTCTAAACACTGCAACCAGGGATTTGACGGGTATATTGTCGTAATTGCAAGACTCTGTGTAATTTGAAACTAAAAAAAACTTGCTTCTTTCTATTCCTTGGTTTTAATCAATCGGCCCCTGTATTAAAGTTGTAAAGTATATTAAGAGTATGCATGTGATTATATTGTCGACCATGAAAACATTCTAGAGACTACCATCATGTAAATTGGTCAAAATGTTTGTCTCAATGATTTCTAGGTCAAGTTTGAATCTGGATCATCTGGAGTTATATAGAAACTACAATGTAGGTCACACAGTCAAATTAAAGAAGAACCTTGTAAACACCCTAAAAGCCATATTTTATAGCCAATCAAATGAACATTGGTCAAAATGTTTGTCTATGTTATATTGGAATGGTGGTCACCTTGGATCCAAAACTAGGTAACAAGATCAGCTAAAGAGATAACTTTTTATTGCTCTAAAAGTCACATCTTATAACTAATTTTATGAGAATTAGCCAGAATCTTCCGGTCTTGGTGATAACCTTATAAATCTGGGACACATATAGATCAAGGTTGATTTTGATCACATTGTGTAATAAGTAGGCCATGCACTCAAGTGGACGATATAGGGTCAAGATGGCTACTCTTGTTGGCAGTTCTAGTCAAGTGAAGAAAATCAGTCGATTTAATATGTCTCTCTCTTGTTTTTTAACGTCTCAAAATCGTGTTCCGAAGTCTAATACAGTTCTGCCTTTAATACAAGTCATCATCATTTGGGCAACGCTATCTTCTTTGCTGCGATCCGCAGCAACTTTTCTACTTGTGTTCTCTTTGGTTTATTTAAAATAATTTTACATACTCGTTTTTGCAGAACATAGACTTTGTTTATGTAAGATTTATCATTTTTTCCCCATAGAGTGCACCCATAATCAATGATCGGCAGTATATATGAATGATAAAACATACTTTTCATTTCATCTGTCAGATAGTTTAATATTACTTTTAGCAGTGAAATCTTTGAGTCCATTTTTCTACATACATAATCAATTTGATGTTTCCAGCTTAAAGTATTATCTACATATAAACCTAAAATCTTTTGACATGTAACGTTTTCAGTAACACTGTTTTTTATTGTTAGATGCAGGTTAATAAAATAATAACAACAACAATATTACTAATGTATGTATGAATGTACTTGCAAAAGTAAAGTGTAGCGAAAGAATCATGGAAGTTTGAAATGGCAGCATGATCTAGGGAAATAAAAATGATTTTCCCGTTAGATGATTGCATTTCTGTCTATATAGTCTTCTAATATCGTATTCAAGAAATGTGAATCTATGGTTCACGCCACAGGTGAGTGTAGCGTAGCAGGGACCCAAACAGTGAATTGTTATGCTGGAAAATTCTACAATTTTCCTATATTTTATAAGTCATTTATTATTAATAATTATATTTCATTCTGCATAATTTTACATTTTCTGCATCTTTTAAAATGCCCACAGTTTAGGGAATATGATCTTTTAAAAGCCATTTCTTTGTTAAACACTTTAAGCTTACTTAGTAGTCTCAAAATTCTGACATATGTAGCTAAGTAGGATATCTATTTACACTTATCTATGTTTCAAAGGTGGTAACCAAATGTTTGCTGTTTTAACTGATGCTAAGCTGTATTGTTCTCCAAACATGGGTGATAGTTTGTCTGGCTTCTCTAGTACCACAATTTAAGGATTTTCACAGTTTTGTCAACCCCTTAAGCAGGATTTGCCAACTCCACCTCTTTTGAAATATTCCAAGATTCTGTTTTAGGATTGGTCAAAATACGGTGACCAATGACCAGTGGGATGAAACCTTAAAAGATCCCTTTTCCAGCAAGCAGACATCATTCTGCTAAACTTTGTAGTAAAAACCTGAGTTATTAAAATTGCTGGAAAAGAGGATCTGATCTTTTTGTTTTCTTAACAGGTGAGTGAAGTTTATGTATTTGTACAAAGTTTAAGTATTTTCGTTATTTCAAAGTTAATTATATGAAACCAGATTTGAATATATGTCAAATACTTAATAAAGATCCTTTTCACAAATTAATAGGTAAATTTCTGTAATACAATGTTGAAATTTTATTAGCACTGAACTGTTGATCATGTTGCTAGAATATTTTTATATCATTTATGATGTTACTCAACATAAGAATATTAATATGTTCTAATACACTCTGTCTGGCATAAAATAAAAGTATGAAACTTTAGTTTTCAGCCAGGAGTGTCATATTATATAGTAGAAATTGAATAACATTTCAATACATATATTTTAGGAATATTCTGTCTAAGTTTGTATTTGATCATAGATCTTTGTTTATCTTTTAACATAATTGTATGTATATAATTATGTATGAATCATTCTGCTAAACTTTGTAGTAAAAACCTGAGTTATTAAAATTGCTGGAAAAGAGGATCTGATCTTTTTGTTTTCTTAACAGATAAATTCCCCATTCAACGATAAAGTTCCGGCCACCAATTCGCGGCGGAACACGTGGTGGGTTCCGAAAGATTCCAACCTCTTTCATATGCCAAGCGAAATAGAAGAAGTTTTCCATTTTTAACAAAGCTGGATTATATCATTCCCCAAGAATGAAGGATATTGTGTCAGTGTTATGCTGTTGAAATGGAAAATCAAAAGTGTAGCAGATGTGAAATTTACCATCATAGAGGACACTGACATGCGATCAATGCAAGATGCAACAAATGTCTCCAGGTTGGTCACTTTGCTCGTGCTTGTTGTATCTCAACAGAACAAACAAGGAGAAATCATCCAGAGCAAAACAACACGACACGGAGAGAATATTAGAACTACATAATGTGCAAAACAAATCTATATACAAAAAAAATGTAACTACTTTAAAGATAGAAACAAAACAACAATTTTTGAATGAAACTGTTATGGAACTGATATCCAGTTTGAAAACATTTACAGACATAGTGCGTTGTGCTTGAACAATATGTGATATAGAATATATCAGTTTTCAGGAATGATACTTATACACTAGAATGTTATTCATATGTAATTATGATGTGGTATCTTGAATTCCTTTTACTGAAAATGTTTAAATCATTTGTTTGTTGGAGTACATGGTTTGTTGTAAATGAAGTTGATTTAAAATTTCCTTTAATTTGAACATAAAAATCTGAAGAAACTTCAGAACCTTAAAAACGAAACAGAATGAACAATTGTATTGACTCAAGGTAATATATAAAATAAGATAAAACTGATTGATTTCGGGTACAAAGAAACAGCTTAAGAACTGTCTACAGTAATGTAATTAATTTAGTTGCTGTTATGAACTCACAGATACTTTTACTGTCTTATTTGATGAATAAGACAGGTCACATTGTAGCTTATGAGTAATACTCTATCAAGTACTCTAAGCAGACTTGGATTCATTTTCTTACACTTCATAAGTTTATGTTGTGTCCTTAGGAAATTCAAGGCGGGAATGTCAACAATTTTTAAGGTTCAGGTCTGATTTGTAAGGTGTCTGCATGTGTACTGTATGTTACTGGGCGAATGTTTGTCTTTTCTATTTTTATTTCTTTTTGTCAGACCTGTTCCTGAGTATAGTGCTAGATTGTAAAACTGTTGGCCACAGAATTACAACACAGACTGACCTGCTTTGTTTCTATTTCTTTATAGTTAAATGGGTCTCCAAACTGCTTAGAATTCTACTTGTGGCTCTCTGTTTGACCATGGTGTCTGGATATGCTCCAACTGAGTTGCAGCTTCTAAATTTGTTAGTTTCTATAAGCAATGCATTGCCTTAGAATGAGAATTAGATGTACCAATCATCTGCAAAGACCATTTAATAGTGTTTGCCATTGCACAACTTGCATGCCTTCATTTTGTTTTATATGTTAAACAATCAAACAACTGTATTATGAGTGTTTTCAACTGTTTTGTATTACTTTACTTTGTTTTATGTGTTCTTTTTGCTTGTGATGTTTCATAGCTTTGGATATAAAGATGTTACTTATTTCCTAGATGGAACAAATGGTTCTTCTTTATAGCTTATATCCAAACATCACTATAAGCAATGTCACAAAACATACAATTTTTTTTAGAATACTGTACATATAAATTTTTGATTCACTCACAACCTTCGCTGGTCTTTTGTGTCTCTACTTTATAGGAATAAAGTAAATTTTGAGGGGGAGATGGTGTTATGCTGGAAAATTCTACAATTTTCCTATATTTTATAAGTCATTTATTATTAATAATTATATTTCATTCTGCATAATTTTACATTTTCTGTATCTTTTAAAATGCCCACAGTTTAGGGAATATGATCTTTTTAAAGCCATTTCTTTGTTAAACACTTTAAGCTTACTTAGTAGTCTCAAAATTCTGACATATGTAGCTAAGTAGGATATCTATTTACACTTATCTATGTTTCAAAGGTGGTACCCAAATGTTTGCTGTTTTAACTGATGCTAAGCTGTATTGTTCTCCAAACATGGGTGATAGTTTGTCTGGCTTCTCTAGTACCACAATTTAAGGATTTTCACAGTTTTGTCAACCCCTTAAGCAGGATTTGCCAACTCCACCTCTTTTGAAATATTCCAAGATTCTGTTTTAGGATTGGTCAAAATACGGTGATCAATGACCAGCGGGATGAAACCTTAAAATATCCCTTTTCCAGCAAGCAGACATCATTCTGCTAAACTTTGTAGTAAAAACCTGAGTTATTAAAATTGCTGGAAAAGAGGATCTGATATTTTTGTTTTCTTAACAGGTGAGTGAAGTTTATGTATTTGTACAAAGTTTAAGTATTTTCGTTATTTCAAAGTTAATTATATGAAACCAGATTTGAATATATGTCAAATACTTAATAAAGATCCTTTTCACAAATTAATAGGTAAATTTCTGTAATACAATGTTGAAATTTTATTAGCACTGAACTGTTGATCATGTTGCTAGAATATTTTTATATCATTTATGATGTTACTCAACATAAGAATATTAATATGTTCTAATACACTCTGTCTGGTATAAAATAAAAGTATGAAACTTTTCAGCCAGGAGTGTCATATTATATAGTAGAAATTGAATAACATTTCAATACATATATTTTAGGAATATTCTGTCTAAGTTTGTATTTGATCATAGATCTTTGTTTATCTTTTAACATAATTGTATGTATATAATTATGTATGAATCATTCTGCTAAACTTTGTAGTAAAAACCTGAGTTATTAAAATTGCTGGAAAAGAGGATCTGATCTTTTTGTTTTCTTAACAGATAAATTCCCCATTCAACGATAAAGTTCCGGCCACCAACGCGCGGCGGAACAGAATGTTAGATAAAAATAGCCTAATGACTATATATCAATAAGAAGGTAAACAACACAGTTCGCACATAGACCCAGTTTCAGCTTCAATTACTTCATACAGAATACAGCATATTTATCAAAACCTATTGCATAGATAGCCTACGTAATTATATTTTCCGTAAACGTTTACTTCAAGGTCCAAATGCAAACCGTTTTGTAACAGCGGACTGATAGTTTCCGAAATTTTTACCATTTTTCGCCAACTCGAATAAATCTCACACATTTCGGGTACGTCTATTTTCCAATGTGCAACCGTCACTGTGGACATACACAAGAACGGCACAACACTGCTACTTGAGCTCAGTATTCCATAGACATGTATTAGTGATGTGTAACCTAGACTTGGTAAGACCTGGCAGATCGATGCGGTATGGAAACTAGTTTTTCCCATCATCAGTATGGCTGCATGTATATATTTACAAAATATATCAACGAAATAAAATGAATACTGTATTAACGGATCGTATTAAAACTGGAAAGCTTGTGGAAATATTTATCAAATCAATTTCTACGAGCGTCGGTTGTGTAATATTTGGATGACACAAGGCGAAATTGTTTAAAAGCTTGTTAAAAGGGAAGAATTGCGGTGTCAGAAATGTGTGAGATTTATTCGGGTTGACGAAAAATGTAAAAAAAATCGGAAATTATCAGTCGCTATTTCAAAACGGTTTGCTTTTGGGCCTTGAAGTAAACTTTTACGGAAATGATAAACACTTATGCTATATATGCAATAGGTTTTAATAAATATGCATTATTCTAGATGAAATAATTAAGGCTGAAAGTGGGTCGATGTGTAAACGATGTTGTTTACCTTCTTATTGATATATAGTAACTAGGCTATTTTTAACTAAAAATCACTGTATGGGTCCCTGGTACGCTACACTCACCTGTGGTTCACGCATGTGTATTTATACTCAGGTACAAACCGACTATCGGTAAAATGCGGAAATTTCCGTACCCTTTTAGAACCACGCATTTACATAAAAAACAACAAAACGTGTTGAAAGCGTAAATATCTTTTGTAATATTTTTAAAAGAGATCTATCAGTTTAAATTGCCGATAGTTTTTAGTTTTATACCTTTAAAACGCGAATTTCTGACTAGGAAATATACACAATCAACGGACTTGCGTACACAACCTTGCGGGTGCTTTAACCACGATGTAGAATATATAAAACTTTGATGCTTTATCGCAATATTTTAAGGAAATAAAAAAAAACCTATGAGTAAAAGCAAGTTTGATATATATAGTATGAAAGACAATAATTAGTTTAGTTTATACTAATTTATTTTTGCGCGATTGTGAAGAAAGCTTGTAGCTTATCGAGTTACTCTCGAGTCCGCTTCTTGGAAAAAAACAGTTCTGGTGTCATATGAGGAGGTACGGTCGTGACCCCATTAGGGCTCTAGCCCGCAACCACCGGGATGAGCTGCAGACACCTTAACCTCTACACCATCGTTCCCCCTTATAGGGAAACTAACGTGTTACCTGAGTACGAATAACTGTTTTATTACGTGAGCCACGAACCTAAACACATGCGTGAACCTAAGAAATCATATAGATTTACAGTATGTGCTAAACCCACGTGACTCGCGACGTCTTTTTTAGCTACTGCGCCAAGTAAAAAATCTCCCGATTCGGAGTTTAAAAGGCTGTAAGTATTTCATTTTTAGGTATATTATGTTGAAATAGCGGAAAACAGTCTTCTTTTCACCGACTTTAATCTTTTCTTCACCAGTTTAGTCGTTTGGTGTTGTGTTCCCCAAAATTAGGCAAATTGTCAAATTTGAGAAATTTTGGGAGCTAATGTAATAAGTGTTCATACAGTTTGTAACCTAACCTATTATTATGTACATAAACAATATTTCTATCGGTCAACGAGAGTTCACGAGGATAATCAACATCTGAAAAATGATTTTAAAAAACTACTAAAATGCAAAAACAAGCTAAATATTTGTTCTTTTGAAAATGGGCTATGGTGCAAGCAAATTTAGTATGGGTAATGCGGTGTAAAAATTATATATTGAACAATACAAATGCATGAAAACAGTCCGATTCTTTCCTTGTACACTGCAATGATAATGTAAACTCAATATCTGACAGCCTACTACTGCTGTAGAATTTTCGAGAAATGAATATATGTGAGAACTAAAGTAACTTTACCTTCAATGTCTAATCCACCACCAAGCTGTTCTGCCATTGCAATTTTATTAAATATCTGTTTGTTTGAAATTGTGTTTTAATTACGAAAATGTTTCAGTTGTTTATCCTGTCGATGTATGTTATACAACAAGTTTGTAATCCGTATCTTGCAATTTTAACGACTTCCTTCATGCAAGATTTTCAATGATTCTTTGTTCAAAGCAGCCGATTTTTTTCATCAGAATAAAGAAATCTAGACCACTCCACTTCAAACTTAAAGGGGTGCCAAGTTAAATGTAAACTAATATGATAAAACTTGCATTTGAAGCGTTAAAAATCTTGAAAGTAAAATAAGAAATGCGAAAGCTTATCGGGTTAATCTATTTCCCTGAAAACATAAACGAAAGGAAAATATTGATATACTGTTCTGCCGGCACCTCCTGCCTAGGGGCCGTAGAACAGCGTACAGGATGAAGAGCAGTGAGTGGTCACTATGTGGGTTCGATAGTGTTGAGAAGATGATATAGCAGTACCCTTGTAGGGCTTTGTACCTTATGTACATAGAGACGAAGTCGGATATCCAGTCACATATATGATTTATTTCAGTATAACTGTAACATATATATAGTTGAATTTCTATCAAACACAGATATAACCAGTACATATGGTATACTTAATAAACCAGGGTATAATAACTATGTTGCCAAAAGTCATTGAATATGGAAGTGGGAGGGGTGCTCTCCAGAACACGGGTAGACCAATGATATTTATGGTTCCATATAGAAGATTTAGGTGTTCATAACTACCTGTGCAGAGAGGAGTCCTTTTGACATTTTATAGGGTAAATAATAATTGATTGATGGATCTATGGAGCTTGAGCCTATAGGGTTCTTGTTCGTACAAAAAACGCATTTTTTCTATATAACTCTATAGGAAATCACATGTATAAATACACACCACGTGACAAGCCCGGTATTTAGCCGAGTTAAGGCCAAAAAACGGATTTAAACCGCGAGTAACAAACCAAGCGGACCAACCAGAAACGAGCTCTCTAATTGGCCTACGTTATGTAAAGAAAGCTATAATGCTTAAACAAAATAGGAAACTCAAAGGTAAAAGGCCACAAGAACATAATTAGATGATAGATTAATACAATAAATACCAGTACAGCTACACATGTGACGGAAGTTCAGTAGTTTGATAGTTTTGTAGGCACTAGTTTAGAATTTATAGACTTTATCATGTTTCAATATTCAGAGTAAGAATTTTGATACCTACATAGAAATGAATAGTGTCTGTCCCATGCATTTACAAACCACTGGTGATTACAAAAACAAACACACGAAACCTTGATGTTCAATATAATCACCAGGACAATGACTGGAAAATCACCCAAAATATAATTTATCGCAAAATATGACCGCCTAAATAAGAAAATGCATACTGAATGCCTATATAAATAGTCAAAACACACAAAAAACAATGATTGATCCTATAATTAGATATCCCAGACATTGCAGAAAATGCATGAAACATTATTTCATTCCAGTCTACTTTCAAAAACACCCGGACCCAGCCCAAACCAAACGCTCACCTGTTATAACTCCATCCAGTTCGTGCGCACTTAAAGTTGCAGTAGGTCACCCAATCCAACAAGTAGGTCAGGTCAAGTAGTACATTCAACAATGTCAATCTTAAATCAAAGGACTGAAAGTGCTGGAGGATCGATTGTCTCTGAACAACACAGTCTGCACACATACATGTGTAAATATCAGGACAACATAGACTGTACACATACATGTGTGAATACCAGGACAACCCTTACACGAGTAAAGTTATAAACTGGAGACACAACTGTCCGCAAATTTTGACCTTTCACCATTTGTGCAAACTTTACTTTTGAGATAGCAACCCATGTGCTTACATTATGTCATTCAGTGAATATGTTCAACTACCCTATGAAGTATTAAGCTGTGAATCGTAACTGAGAAATGGATTTTGACAAAACTGAACTGAAAATTTATAGTTTGAACAACTTTTAATGTCATTCAAAAGTTATGGGATATGCCCATAAGGTTGATTGTATTGTGCGAATTAATTCGGATTTAACGTCGCACCCAACAGCTAAGGTCATATTGCAACTTCCGGCTTTCGTGGAGGAGGAATACCCTTGGTGCAAATTTCCTGTATCAGAATTTGGGGTCATTTAGAAATTCCGAGGTCATACCCTTTATTGTAAAAAAGTAGGAGGCATGACTATATGTTAAAGAAGTTTTATTCAGTATAATTCTGTAAAACTGCATGTAAAAACTCACAAAATGGTGGGTAATCAAAGGGTTGGCAAGACAACAGGTGTTTCTCTTTGGATGCTTTCCATTTTGTCACTGCATCTCAAAAGTCAAATTTGTCCACAAAGCGAATTTTTCATAAGTGCATTCAACCATAGACATTAAACTTGGATATTATTTGGCACACTTAAACCCCTTTCAATAGTGACAGTCTGATCGAAATGACTACAAAATGATCATTAAAATCACTCAGAAAGACGTTTTTGTTTCCCCTTTTAAGGTTTGTCGACCATCTCTTGTTGTGCGTCTACAATACATTGATGACGGTATCATAGGAATCAATACACGCAAAAACGCAATGGTACAATAATACGGGTCGATCCGAAATCAGAGTGGACGACAACGACGACGGAATAGGGTCAAAATTAGACATATCCCATACCGGAAGCGTATTTTATAAACAATTTATCTTGCATTTCGAAGCGTTTTGAGAGGTTTTGAAATGTTGTTTTTGTAGTAATTTGATCATACACATTTTAATTGCGTCATAGAAGACGCTCTTTGCTATTTCTGTTGCGTCATTGACAAAATGAGTGCGTCAAAACCGCAGAAAACGCGCTCTCGCGGAAACACTGAATTTAGTGTATCCGGTGTAGCGATGCGTATTTCACGGGTCTTACATTTTTCTTGTCACACCGGTCTGACTAGGAAACTGTTGGGATAAAAACCACGTAGGAAAATAGTTCTATACAGAACAGATACCTCGTTGATTTAAGTTACAAATTATAAGAAAAACAACAATATAATATTATGCTATTCTGAAATGTTTTGATATTATTTAGATCTGTTACTAAATAATTTTTAAAACAGAGGGCAGTATAATTCGTAAGAACGGAATATATGAAACTACTTGTTTGTATGGAAAGAGTTCGGCCGTAAGGTAGCGATATTCTTTTAACATCGGATGCGATTGAATAAAACAATCGATCCAACTAGATGGGTGTTCAGTAGAACACTTGTGTCGCTCTCTTACACTTTGTCAGAATAACCAATAATTTTATGACAAAATCTAAGTATAAAAAGGGGCATAACTCTGTCAAATATGATCTTGACCTATAAAATTTGGCGGCATCATGACCCTTTTGTCATAAGCAATACAATTGTAAAGTTTGATGAAGAAATCTTAAGAAATGGCAAAGTTATAGTCAACGTTAAGTTTTCGTGACAAAAACTAAGAACAAAAAGGGGCATAACTCTGTCAAATACGACCCTGACCTATAAAATTTGGCGGCATCATAACCCTTTTGTATTAAGCAATACAATTGTAAAGTTTGATGAAGAAATCTAAAGAAATGGCAAAGTTATAGCCAACGTTAAGTTTTCGTGACAAAAACTAAGTACAAAAAGGGGCATAACTCTGTCAAATATGACCTTGACCTATAAAGTTTGGCGGCATGATGACCCTTTTGTCATAAGCAATACAATCGTAAAGTTTGATGATGAAATCTTAAGAAATGACAAAGTTATTGCCAACGTTAAGCTTGGGTGACGGACGGACGGACCGACGGACGGACAGACAGACGGACAAAGCGATCCCTATGTATCGCCTTTTCTCCGAAAGGGCGACACAAAAACACATCTTACTTTCGCAATACATATTTCGAGCTGCCAATATAGATGTTTAATATAAGATAAACACTACATTTAGGACAACCTTACTCAGACATGAAAAGCCCAACCACATACCAGGATTAGGATTGGTAGTGTACCAAGCACCTGTCTGAGAAACGAGTCGCAAATCATGATCTACACTTGCTTCTTTTATTAATAATAAGATATAATAAGCTTTTACAACAATTCTTAATTATCACATTTTCAATCATTAATCAAACAAAAGCTATTTTTAAAGATTTTTCTACTAAAACTTTTATAATTGTATATTATTCATAAAAAATCATGATCTACACTAAAAAAGAATAAGTATAAGATTCTTTTGACAACTTTTCCACAAAACTACTGAAATTACTATAATAACAAGACGGAACTAAGTAACGACTTCACTATATCCGCAGGAGGTGACCGAACTGGCTGCCAGTAGCCACCTGCTGATTGGCTAATCACTTTTGTCTCTCCTAGTTTCATTGGTTACTTTACTATCCGATTTTTGCACTTTGCTCCAACTCAAACAATTTTTTTTTCTTTTATAAATTATTTTAATTCAAGAAGTAAGATAGTAGTAGCCTGTTTTTAGAGAAACTTGCTATAAGTAAATTATTGCCATTTACAAATAATATTTCAGTATATTGTTTAATAAATTTAATTTTTAAGAAACATATATTCTCATAAGTAAATACAGAAATTATATTATTTTTTAAGTAAAACACTGCCACTACTTTGAACTCTATCCATAAATTATTCTATCTTTTTGTTAAAGTGGCTAAATTATTATATTATTTCTTAAAACTCTTTGTAAATTTTTATACTGTATCAAATTCGACTACGCGAACCATTTTTCAAAATTACTCTCTCTAAGTTGATAAAGGGCCTTCATTTTTAAAACAAATCCCTGACAGAGTTACCTTCTCTTGCCTACAGATGGGGGTAATGATGTTAACAAGCATTCAAAGTTTCAAAGCAATATCTCAAAGGGTTAAGGCAATGGGTGGATTTTACCCATATTCCATGTATTTTCTAAGTAAAAAAGGGGCATAACTCTGTCAAGGTTTTTGACGGAGATATGAACTCTTGTCTGTTGATGTAAGTCATGATGGTAAACAAGTATGGCTAGTTTAAAAGCAATACCTCTAATGGCTTTGAGATAAAGTGAGGTGGTACGAAAAACTTAATCAAGCTCAATAGGATAGCTCCCCTTACTTCGAAAAGTCGAGCTAAAAATAGGACAACAATTTATTAAAGGAGAAATGCAAATGCATACTCTCTATTACAAAAATTTAAAGGAAACGTTAGGCAACCACGATCCAGACATACAAACTAGGTCGATCACACAACAGATCTCATTGGTCGCCGTGATTGACCTACTTTTTGGCAACCAATCAAATTCACTCTTTGGCTGAAACTGGCCTGAAATTGCAGTCAGGTAAATCTCTCCTATTTTGGACGAAGAAAAACACTTTTGATAGGTAAAGGCATGGTAGGAGACATGCCGAGGTATCGTCCACAAATACAAGCTAATATAATTGCTCTTTTGGACGGACCTTTATAAAATTTGCTTCAAATCAAATTAAATGTATTAGCGATGTTTATGTCAGGTTTTTCTTTTAAAAATGGTTGTTTAATGACGAAATTTTAAATTTGGCCTTTGTAAAATTATCTAGATATATTTTAATTATTTCTTTAAGTTTCTTATATTTAGATTACGAATTTATTTGTTACAAACTTATCCTATCTTGATATAGATTTCTTTTCCCGTATAACTAAAATCATGCCGAAACACATCATTATACGAAAATGTAAGGTTGAAACTTTTGTCACAAAATGTGTTTTATTACAGGACCATATGATATTATTTAAGACACAGATTTGTTTTTTTTTAGATCTAGATTCTAGTCTATATAAAGAACTGGCATTTATATTCAAAATATTTTTTAAAAACCATGTAGTTACAGTAAAGGCCCTTTATAGAATTTATGTGAAACAGATGTTACTTACATGTTGCGGAACACTGAAAGCTGAGATCATCCTTAAAATCCTTCAAACATTGTAATTCTCGCTTTCAATAAAATCAAATTACACAAACAATATCTCATTTTGACAACGTTGCCATGGTAAATAATTAGCGAAGATCTAACCATTGAAGGAATTTCATTGGATCTAGACCAAGGACATAAGTCATAACAAAGGATGCGATATGATTTGTTGTTAATTGGCGACCCCCAGCCAGCAATCTAACTGGTCACACATTATTGCATATTGCACACTGGTCAATTGCATTTGATAATTACACAACAAAATGAAGAGTGCCCAATTTAAATAATGCAACCTTTTTTTATGTGAACTATCGAGGTACAAATGTATTATATGAATTTATTTATCACTGTGATAAAAAACTAACCATATATTTAATGAATGATAGGCCTATATAACGTTTATACATATACATTATTTGTCACTAACCTTCGAGTACATTTATAATGTTTGATCAAGTCTGTATAAAAATATTATTTAGTCATTATAACTTGGTAAAAAAACAGTTCAGCAAATGAAAGTTTCCAGCACCCCTACAAATGATCAGAAAATACATCTTTTTCTGATGAAAGTTTATTGTATGCAGAGACGTACCTGGATAAAAATGAAGTATACGCAAAGTTGTGCTGGGGGGTCCCCCGGAAAAAATGAATTCTAACATTGCATCTGGTGCATTCTCCAAACGTTAAAATGTCATGTTATGTCATGTTACGTTTTGCCTTGTAATGTTATGTAGAAATAATCACACAACTTTTTAAAGAAGAACATCCATCAACAAATGTCTCATTTTCATGCAGATTGCCAATTGAACAATGTTTCATCTGCCCTGAAATATGAAAGCGTTTATCAAAGTTTGACTGCCATATGTACGATTCTGCTAACTTTACCGATGGTAACTGGAAATTTTAGCTTAAACTGTCGGTTTTGGTAGTAGTCATTTCAAACATTTGACTAAAAATTATTTTGAGGTTATTTATTCCGATAACAGATAAAGGTTACACCTCCTTAAAATCTATAACATGTTTCATACAATCGTTCCTGTTTCTCTTACACATATACTACCCCTCAGCAATAACGTCGCATACTGGACAGGGTGTAGCCAAAAACAGTTTTAAATATATTTAATATACACAATGAAAAATTACTGTAAACCAATGAATTTACACTTCAATTATTGTTTGTGTTTATCAATTTCGTGCCAAAAGGCGTTAATTCTCATAATTCATTTAAACAAAATACAAAACGTACGAGAATTTTTTTCTTGAGCAAGAACTGATCTGCATGCTCTTGTAAGCGATAAAAACTGATCTCTGTGAATACCTAGTGAAAATTGTAGGCCATGGCTTACATACATTGTATAACTCGTACAAAAGTCGTAATAATAACCAATCTAGTTACGGTCCCCGCAGATCCCAATTCAGTGCTAACGAAAGAGCAGATCATGACTCGATTTATGATAATAATCCTTTTCAGGGCTAGAAGTAGATGTTGAGTGGCTTATTAAAATACTGTTAGGTGTTTAAATATTGGTACGTGGACCCCAAACGGCATTATGTCAAGCTCTAGTTACTTGTCCGACCTACTCACGGACATGAAAATAGATATCTTTGGTATATCGGAACACTGGCTGTATAGGTAAGATCTACGTTTTCTTGATTGTATAAATAGTAATTATGTATCCTATTCAGCGTCAGACCCAGAGTAACCGAAAGGTTGGAAAAGGGGGCATCGCCATACTATGGCAGAGACGGTTGTCAGAGTATATAACATGTTTAGAGATTGATTCCAAACATTTTATTGGGGTACAGGTCGCCATTAGACCAGGTGTTTATTTGTATATTTTTATGCCCCCGAAGGGTGGCATATTAAAATCGCACTGTCCGTCCGTCTGTCCGTCCCCACTTAAAAATTCGTGTCCGGACTGTAACTCTGTCATGCATTGAAGGATTTTAAAATAACTTGGCACAAATGTCTAGCACATCAAGACAACGTGTCGCGTGCAAGACCCACGTTCCTAGCTCCAAGGTCAAGGTCACACTTGGAGTTTGAAGGTAATGGAATCCTCTATATAAGCACACATTCGTGTCCGGACTGTAACTTTGTCATGCATTGAAGGATTATAAAATTACTTGGCACAAATGTAAAGCACATCAAGACGACGTGTCGCGTGCAAGACCCACGTCCCTAGATCAAAGATCAAGGTCATACTTAGAGTTTGAAGGTAATTGATTCCTCTATATATGCATATATGCACACATTCGTGTCCGGACTGTAACTTTGTGATGCATTGAAGGATTTTAAAATAACTTGGCACAAATGTCTAGCACATCAAGACGACGTGCCGCGTGCAAGACCCACGTCCCTAGCTCAAAGGTGAATGTCACACTTAGAGTTTGAAGGTAATGGATTCCTCTATATATGCACATATGCACACATTCGTGTCCGGACTGTAACTTTGTCATGCATTGAAGGATTTTAAAATAACTTGGCACAAATGTCAAGCACATCAAGACGACGTGTCGCGTGCCAGACCCACGTCCCTAGCTCATAGGTCAAGGTCACACTTGGAGTTTATAGGTAATGGAATCCTGTATAGGTATATGCATACATTTGTGTCAGGATTGTAATTTTTTTAATTGATTTCAAATAATTTGGCACAAATGTTCAGCACATCAAGACAAATGTGTTGTCTGCATGAACCATGGCCCTACCTCAAAGGTCAAGGTCACACTTAGTGTTTAAAAGTAATGGAATACTGTATGCATGGTTACTCTGTCATGCATGAAAGGATTTTAAAATTACATAGCACATTTATTGAGCACATGGAGAGGACACAGACTGTGAGGCACCTCTTTCGGGGGCATTCGTCACTTGTGAGGGACAGCTCTTGTTCAGGTATACTTCCCGTGCAAAAACTATAATGCACATGTGTATAAAAATTGTCTGGATGAATTAGAAAATATTATATTAATGTACCTAGATAAGGGAACTTTGATAATAATGGGAGATTACAATACTGAACTTTTATCTGAGCGGGTCAGTTTGCCTCCTGTGAGTGTAGATGGTAGAAGCAGTATGCTCTCGACTCTCTTAAAACGGTACAGTCTCTTATCTGTAAATACGCTGAACGTCTAAATTTAGTAATGCTCCTTATAATACCAAAACAGAAACCTTAATAGATCACATTGTCGTACAGAATGCATTACTCGAAAGCGTAAATTATTGCCTAATTATAGGCGATGAATGTCTTAATTTGTCAACACATCGTCCTATTGTATACTCGATCTGCCTTGAGGGAGAAACTTTTTTCAACTCCCACACTAACTCGCACCGAGTCATAAACTTGCGCAGCATAAAGCAATATCAAATTGATCAGTATAAAAGCTTTCTAGAAAATAGTGAAGTGCTGCAAACAGCAAAGGACCTTTCGCTAAAATCCGAGAAAGACATAGATGATCTCTACTCTGGTTTAGTCGTCATTCTGAATTTAGCAACAGATCTGTTTATACCGCGGGTAAAATTCAAACCATTCATAAAACATTACTGGAACAGTGCATTAAGCCAAACCCGTAAGGAAATGGTTATAAAACGTCGAATTTGGATAAACGAGGGTAGAAATAAAGATTATATTAACAACTCGTACAATGTATTTAAAATCGTCAAAAATAAACTCAGGTCACAACATCGGCGAGTTGTGAAGGCATATCTAGCTAACCAAGAGGCAGAAATCGATAAAGCCGCAGAATTCGACAGTAATGAGTTTTGGCCACTTGTAAAATAAGCGCCGTCATAAAAATAAAGCTACAAAAGGTTTTGAAATGTGCTTTAATGGTACTACATATAAAGACCCTGAAATAATTAACCAAGAATGGCAAAAATATTTCAGTGAACTATACTCACCTAGCGAAAATGAACAATTCAATGAAAGCTATAAGGTTTGTGTTAAAACAGAGCTTTCGGTTATTAGAGAACGTGTATATCCTGAGAATGTGCAGGTTTATGTTATTACGGAAGAGCTAGTTCAGAAAGCTCTTAATTCATGTCAGTTGCGAAAGGCATGTGGCAATGATCGCATTCATTACGAAAACATAAAATATGGAGGTCCCTTACTTATGTCAGTAATTACAAAACTTTACAACGGTATGTTGCGTCTTTCATATACACCAGTTGACATGAAAAGAGGTGTTATTGTCACATTATTTAAAGGTGGAACTAAAAAGAAAAATGATCCAAATACTTATAGAGCAAGTTCACTGTGCTCAGTTGTCTTAAAACTCTATGAAAAAGCGTTACTCTTAATACTTGAGAAAGACAATAAGCTGAATTTCAATACATTCAAAGACGGCTTTCAAAACATCGTTTATGCTCAGAGAATGTGCTTATTATGGTTTCGAAAATCATTCGCCCGTCTATGCTTGTTTTCTTGATACGAAACGGGCGTTTGATCGTTCATGGATCAGTGCGTTGCTTGTTAAACTGTATAAGATGGGAATAAATGTAATGGTATTTACAGCAATGATGATTTTTTTCACAGATTGCTATAGTTAAGTCAAGTCCCAAGGTTATACGTCTGAGTGGTTCATGGTAAGACAAGGTACGCGTCAAGGTCAATGCTTGAGTCCTTACTTATACTTAGCGTTCATAAATAAATTGCTGAACGAAATAGAAAATAGTCAAAATTGTTTTAAACTTGGTAATATTATCTGCGCTTGTCCCACATTTGCTGACGACATGGTTATATTATCAAACGTTAAATCTGGACTTGATGTACTCATTCATATATGTAATACGTACTCAAAAGATAAAGATTTAGCTATAATGCCAGCTATAATGAAATGTCGACATGCAAATCATTGAAATGTTTCGAGGTTTTACCTCTTTCGAGTTAAGCGACGAAGCTAGGGTATTAAGCTTCAAGACCGTTGTTAACGGTGTTTACTCAATCAGCTGGTTGTAAAGCAGAAACTCACTTGAATAACATTCATCTATATTCCGTTTCCTATTTCGCTTTCGTGGTAACGGTTGAAATACAGATGAATTGCTCGATCTATTTTGAACAAATCGATTCAGTTTTTTCTACTTCCACGCGTGACTCTTGATTTTGTTCAACAGTGACCTAAGCTACAAAGCATTTCCTCATTTCTATCTATAAAACTAATCACTAAATCTGTATAATGATTATCTAATATCCAAATGAGATTATGTATAGTGTATTAGTTCATTAGTTCATAGTTTAGGCACTTCATACATGTACTGCTTTCTCCATTGCTAAAACTACTTTTTAGTGCGTTTCATGTCTATTTTGTGTATTTTTGTTTAATATTGTTATGAAATTTCACTGTAAATAACCCAAGCACGACGACAGTGGGGAAAAAACTGGTGTTGTAAACAACAGTAATAAAATTTGTTTTGTGGGTTAAAAAAAATTGTTCATTCTGAGGTCATAATGACTTATGATGTTACTTCGAGATAAATATAACATTTATCTCCTTTTTTAATGATAATGTTTGTATTTTTTGTAAATATTTTTCTCTCATAAATTATAATCCATTGAATTGGTTAAACTTGTTATTATGTATATGTACCACTCTTCAAAGTTGGAGGAAATAAAGATATATACTTCTTTTTTGTTTCATTGATATGTTTACTTCTATAATCATTTTAATTCATGTTTTTTCTCATTGTACTAAGAACAAATTAAACAATCAAATGAAGGTCAAATTTTGCCTTTATTTGACAACTTATCAAACAGAAACAGTTCATAGGAACAATGTATATACCTTCATTACTTGTTGAAGAATTGTCTTGGACAAATCGTCGTGATTTTGGTAATACTAATTCAATGTACATATTCCATTACACGAGATGCCAGTAGGCATGAACCGCTCGTGCTTGAAATTGTAATAGAATCTTTCAAAGTTTTAAGCATTAACTTTCATTTACTGTTTATTGTTTGTCTAAAAAGATTGAAAAAACATATATCTACACAATTAAAATTTTACCTAATGAAATACTGAAATAATTAAATGGAAAAAATATTAAGCTTCAATGAGGATCGAACCAGTCCTTAAAATCTTTATTTGTAGACACCCAACGCCCTACCCGCTGCGCCAACACACCGCTCTATCTATCGTATGTCCATGTATTTTAAAGTCTATAATCCTTTTCTATATACATGCTCTACCTGTTTACGCAATGCTTGTAAACGTTTGTGTACACATATATCTGTTACGTCACTGTCACGTTATCCAAACTAGGTTATACAGTATATTATCATAATTATTGTTATTTTTATTTTCATTGTTGTTGTTATCATTATTTTTATTATTACTATTATCGTGACTGTTATGGTTATTATTAACACATGAACTCATACTCTATCTGAAACTGTCTAACCTGAAACCAACTGAGTAAGCAACTTTGATCCACAAGGACAAAACAACCAAGGATGGCGTCGCATATAGAAGAAACAGGGACCAACACATACATAACTGGAAATACCATAACGGTCTAAAAAGTTTATATTAAAATCTTTGATCAATATAAATAACCTCAAAACAATTTATTCAAATAATTGCAATGATTGCTACCAAAACTTGAAATTTCAGCCAAAATCTCCAGTAAACATCTGTAAAGTTAGCAGAATCGTTTATGTTGTGGCTCAGTCAAACTTTTATAAACACTTTCATATTTCATACATTTTGTATATATATGAAACATTGCTTTATTGGCAATCTGCGTGAAAATGAGAAATTTGCTAATGGATGTTCTTCTTTAAAAACTTGTGTATTCATTTCTTCATAACATTACAAGGCAAAACGTAACATGACATAACATGATATTTTAACGTTTGGTGAAAATAGTCTACTCGTTGTAGGGAACACCCCTTTAAATTGTACACGCATTTACCATAGATCGGAAAATATTGATGATTTTCTGGAAAAAAAATTGTGAAAGATAAATTTAGACATAACTAATTAAGTCAAACCGATGTGAAAGAGCACCTCCGAATGAAGCCTGTGCGGAGAAAAGCCTTACAAAACTCAAATCGGGACATATATTCAATTTATTTACAAGGAAGTTAAAATTAACCTAAACATGTTGTATTTTTAGTGATGTAAATGAATACTCGAGATCAAAAATTAATTGAAAATACATTAATTTAAAAATTTGTCTTACCCGCAAATCCGATTGTTATTTGTACAAAAGCCACTTCTAACCTTCCATTTTACATTTAAATACCACGCTAAAGTATAGAAATGACATAATTAACAGAAAGGTATCTCAACTTAAGTTGATTCTTTACTTACATGTAAGATTTCCAATCTTTTTATAGATCTATATCTAAATTTAGTTTTAAAGTGGTGGTATAGAAACTCCACTGTTGAAAATACGAACGCAAATACAAGTAAGAAATAAGCTGACTGATTCCTTCAAATTAAGTCTTAAATGTCAAGAAATGTATAAATTCATGAAGACTCTGTAGCTAGCCTATCGCAAGTTTTGAATGCTGCATTCTGTAATTAAGTATCTTCTCAAAATATGCTGGAATCATGAATTTTATCATTACAAATTTCAGTTAAAACAATATAACTCGATTTGAAATTATTCCTGGACTGGACATTCACTCAAATGTCTATCAGAAGTCTATTTTAAGTTATACAGTGTTTGACATATTGGCACGATGGACTACTGGCAGCTGTCACATTCTTGAGACTTTCATAGCAAGCTTTAGCTGTAGGTAGTCAGCAGGTAGTCAGCAGACGACAATTCTGATCCTCAGCACCAGACAAATTAGATGACCACTATCACTACAGTAGTCTGCAGTCGCTATCCACATTTTCATTTGTAAAATCCCTTCATCCAGAAGTCCTGAAAAACAAGCTGACCATCATGGCCCTACATCGCTCACCTGCGCTCACCTTGCCCTTCATCCAAGGTCACAAAATTCAACACACCAAGCACACTCCCGAATATGAACTAGTTCAATTTTCATCAAAGTGTTTGACCAAAAACAGTTTTTGTATTTTCAGTTACAGTGATTCAGTTTTAGAGCAGTGATCTTGACCCAAGATTTGTGAAATTATTTTGAGAATTAGGTCAATCCCTTTCAACAAAATAATATTTTCTCGTATAGTCTTAGTAAAATATGTGACACCCAGGACATGGTCAATTGTTACCCAAGGGCATGATTTGAAAAAGCTTAGTTAAGGACCACTGGGCAATATTACATACGAAATATTAAAAAATTTAAGCCTTGCTGCATTTGACAAGTTTCCAATGTTTACATATACGTAACTAACCCGAAGGATTCGACACTAGGGACATTATTTAAACAAACTGGTAGAACTCCAAAAGACAATGATTCACACCAAATATCAAAGTTCAGGGGACGTGTTGTTTCGGACAAGAAGATATTTGAAGATTTCCCTATATAGCTCTCATGTAAATCAAGCACCCCCGGCTAGGTTAATTTTTTACCCAAGCGCCATGATTTGAACAAACTTTGTAGAAGATTTTTAAGCAATGTTACAAAACAAATATCTAGCTCTGGGTCTCATGATTTCAGACAATATTCTTTCCATTTAAACTGATTTTAAAGACTGCAACTTTTTATCATGAAGTGAGAATATTTTCCATCTTGTTAATGTTTTATGTTATCTGAAGTTTGAATGAATTCTGCCCAGTGGTATAGGAGTAATAGCACATACATAAAATTAAACAAATCAATTGCAATAACTTCACTAAATGTCTCTGATCAGGAACAAACTGCTGATATGCAAATGTAGGCATTGTACTTATGCTTATGTCAAGTTTGGATGAAATCCGCCCATTGGTATAGGATTAATAACACATACATGAAATTAGACAAATCAAGAGCAAAGTGACTCCCTAAAAAAACTAAATTACAAAATGCCGACAATATGCATAACTAGGCTTTGGACTTACCACTCATATGCAGTTTGGTTGAAAGCCACCCAGCAGTATAGAAGGAGTTGCACAGACAAATGCCGTGACCCCCGTCCAAACAGACAGACATCCAGACATGATAACATCAACAAGTCTCTCATCCCCAAAACATGGGGGAGACATATTGACGAACTTCATGATGCTAAGTTAAGAAACGAACTCCACTAAAATTCGCGCTGTTCCTCGGCCAAAAAATCAACAACAACATTTTATCAGATTGACCTAGAAACGTATACCGATATTCTCAGTTTGGTCTCGGTCATGTTTCTTTGAAAGCGCATTTTGGGACGGTTTCTAGTAGGATCTTTTCGAGTACATATTTGTTTAACGATAATATAAACGCATCGCTACAGCATGTAACATTCGTTGAGCTTTATTCGCTTTAAAAGATGTTCATGATGGACAGTTTTCAGTTAATAAAGATGCTGTTATGTTCTGTTCTGCACGTGTCGACTTACCCACAAAGTCAAATGACATCTGACGAGCATGCAGATCTTGTCTCATATTTTCTACATAATACTCAATCAATAAAAATGAAATACGAAACTGTACAACAGTCATATCTTTTAAACGGAACTATAAGAAATTCCTATTCCAACTTCAAAATCCAAATTAAACTGATATTACTGTAATTTTGCGGCCGGATATATAATGAATGCTGATGTTTAAAAACTTTTTACTATTGTGTTTAACTGTTTAACTGAAACATGTGTGACTGATTAGGATTTTTTCCACTGTATAAATGCATCCACCATTAGTTAAAAGATGAGTGTTTGTCGGGTTCATTTATGTCATTTATGTTTTGTTTCATAATGCCATTTTTATTTCAGGATTGTTTCTTTTTTCTTTTCTTTTTTGAAGGCCACATTGAAAATAAGTTTATGATTCGCATGTCTTAATATGTTAACCTTCAGTAAATAAAGATATTATTTTTATTATTATCAATATTGTATTATTTCAGACGGACAATAATGTTAACAAGAGCATGACAGCACTATCGACTATTCGAAAGCTTGTCAGTAAAAAAGATTTTTTTTGTCTAAGAACAGGACTGTATTGTGTAATTGCCTATAATAATTAATGTCAAAGATATGAAACTTGTTCAAACACCTTTGTAAATGTACTTCACGTTCAAAGCCTTACCCTGGATTCTGTGTAGCGTGTAACCGTGGAGAAAACTTATGCAACACTATAAAACGAGTACTTCTAATATGCAGAAAGTAAAAAGATAAAATGCAATTTTTCTCGGGCTACTTCGCCTATAGACTTAATACATTTAAGAAAAACAATTAGTCTTAGGATTCTCATCCTTATTATTTCAAACTAATTGACAATATCTCAAAGAAATCAAAACAATTTAAACCTCAAAAAGAATTCTTTAGTATTATTTTGAGAAGTCCTAACGATATTTCAGAATATCAATTTTCCCTTTCTATAGATTCTACTTCTCGTATCCAAACATTCAAAACAACCCTATCTCAGAAAACATCAAAGTTATAGATCTATATTTCAACTGCGAAATGTTTATGACTCTACTCAAACACCAAACGTTGCCCTAGAGGTTTTACTGAAGCAGCAGTATATTTTTGATGACAGATATCTGAGATTTCTGCGCATCAGTAAATAGTACTACTACTTCGATCTGACACTTGCAAGGGCAACCACACGAATGACTCAAACTCTTTTCTCAGCAACTATTTCTCATTTTCAAACATTCAAAACAACCGTATCTCAGAAAACTTCATAGCTATATATTTCAACTGCGAAATATCTCTATGATTCTGAATTCAAATACCAAACGTTGTCCTAGAGGTTTTACTGAAGCAGCAATACATTTTTAATGTCAGATATCTGAGATCTCTGCGCATTAGTAAATATTACCACTACTCCGATCCGACACTTGCAAGAACAACCACAAGACTGACTCTCTAATTTTTTGTTTGTTTGTGGATTTTATAAGGTCCGTCCAAAGAGCCTTATGTTAGCTTGATTTGGATGAGCCCGGCATGTCTCCCGTCATGCCTAAAAAAAATTAAGCCAGAAAAGGGAATTTCCTGACTGCATTTGCAGTATAGCCAAGTTTGTATTTGTTGGTTACCAAATAGAGGCCAACCGGCGACCAAGGTCTAAGGTGATGCCTGTTGAGCTGGATCGGGGCCTACAGGATTGCTATGTTTATGTGTTTGTTTTGTATAACCCTTTATGACTCTCTAACACTGGGCGAGCCGTTTATATACTAGGCAGAATCTCCGCACCAAATCTTACGCTTGCTTCTGATTGGCTAATAAACCTTTTACTACCATTTTCAAAAAGCGCCTTTTGATCCTATATGATTTTATGATCGTCTTTTGCCTGTGACCAAAATTCACCTAAAACATGACAAAACATACACAAATATATCTAAAGTATACAAGCTTAAACAGTTCTTTTGAAATAACTGCTGAATAACCAAAATACTTACAATATAAAGACACCTAGGACCATTAAAGAACGTCGATATTTTCGTATTAGCGTTTTCCTTACAAATGGCGGAGGAGCTTCAATGGGAGACAATAATGTTATGACTATATACCATTTAACTGAGTAAGTATCCGTCACATCTGTAAGCCAACTGGAGGGAGAAGGGGGAATAATTTAAAAGAAATACATGACCTTGTATATTTGATCATGAATAACTTTGTAACATTTCAAAATTGATATGCATACAATTAAAAAAGCATAACCGCTGCATGCTGCATAATTATTTTATGACATTTCGAAAGTAAGCCATTTCGAGTATTTCCATATAATAGTCCGGTAAAAATTGTGAAAAATTTCTAAGCTAAAAAGGGACATAAATATGTCAAAAATCAGTGCGAAGATGTTGATAGTAAACATACATTTTAAGCTTCAAGTCAAAGCGTTTGATAGTATTCAAGATATTACACTTTATAAAAATCTTTGAAAAATCGAAACAGAGTTATGGGGATTGTTTACCCAGGTGCAGATGTTGATGGTATAGATATATTTAGAGTTTCAAGTCGATACCTTTGATAATAGTCAAGATATTTGACTTTAAAAAAAAAACTAAGTTAAAAAGGGGCATAAACCTGTCACAAATCAAAACAGAGTTATGGGGATTGTTTCCTTAGGTGTATATGTTGATGGTAAAGATATATTTTGAGTTTCAAGTCAATACCTTTGATAATATTCAAGATGTTTGACTTTATAAAAAACTTTAACCGACACAGACAGGGGCGAGTGCAATAGCCTCCTTTTTCTTCGAATGGTCGAGCTAACAAAACGAAAAGTGCTAACATCATGTTTGAAATTGTCACGGTTAAGGGGGATATTTTTGTACGCAGCCGTGTAGCTCTGCCAGTAGCGCCTTCGCCAAGTAAATGAAGGTCCAGGTTCAATATCATGTCAGGCTGCACACCTCCCCCTTTTTATGCCCCTGATGGGAGGCATATTAAAATCGCACCGCCCGTCCGTCTGCCCGTCCGTCCTTCTGTGCGTCCGCCCTTACATTTTTTCGTGTTAGGGCTGTACTTTTGTCACGCATTGAAATATTTTAGAATAACTTGGCACATATGTTCAGCACATCAAGACATGTGTCACGTGCAAAACCCACGTCCCTACATCAAAGGTCAAGGTCACACTTCAGAGTTTAAAGGTAATGGAATCCTCTATATATACACAAAGTCGTGTCCGGACTGTAACTATGTCATGCATTGAAGGATTTTAAAATAACTTGGCATTAATGTTCAGCGTATCAAGACACTGTGTCACGAGCAAGACCCACGTCCCTACCTCAAAGGTCATGGTCACACTTAAGAGTTTAAAGGTAATGGAATCCTGTATACATGCACACATTCATGTCCGGACTGTAACTTTGTCATGCATTGATTGATTTTAAAATAACTTGGCACAAATGTTCAGCACATCAAGACAACGTCCCTGCCTCAAAGGTCAAGGTCACACTTCGAGGTTAAAAGTAATGAAATACTGTATGCATGGTAACTCTTTCATGCATGGAAGGATTTTAAAATTACGTGGCACAATTGTTGAGCACATTGAGAGGACACAGACTGAGAGACGCCTCTTTCGGGGGCATTTGTCACTTGTGAGGGACAGCTCTTGTTCGTAATTAAGTCTGTACCGTTTACAAAATGATACAGTACGGAATGAAAGTGTTGCTCCAATTGATTCTAATTTTGGAAGAATTCGAAAATGTAGCTTTTGTTATATTTTCATAAATTATCAAAAGTATTGAAACAACGAATATAAAGTTGCAGTATTTCATTCAACAAGCATCATGACATGGGGACCAACAAACTGCTTGGTACGACAGAAGAAAATGGATTCATTTATTCCATACATGTTCTGTATTACCTGTATGTTTGCAAAATATGTTGGTAAAAACTTAAGACATATTTACCAGGAAATGCAGTCAGAGTATGCAGGTTGCGTCGAATTTCATTTATCATATGGTACACATGATAACTTTTCACAGTTTGTATGGTTTTATACTTATTGCAGACATTATGATTAAAAAGAAATTTTTGAAAGACTTCTAACATTGTGTGATGTTTTTGGTTATATTCGTATTAACTGACAAATTGTAACGTCCGTTTTACGATGTTTTGACGCAGTACAGTGAAAAGAAAACCACATCAATACTGAAAAAAGTAAGACAAAAGGTATGATTATTCTTTGTTTATTGTAGATAAAGGATCGTTGGATACATTGTTAATTTTAAAGATTTTACCAGAGTGTTTTGGTTTAATTTAAAATTATGCATACATTTTAGGTCGAAAAACGCCCGCCTGATGACGTGTGGACGTCGTTTTTCTACCGACACAATGTACTCTCCCAATAGCAAGTTTTAAATTTTGGTTTTACGATTATTGATAGCCGAGTTATAAAGGAAAACGTACGACACGGCACATGCATAAACTTCGTCGCTAGGTGGTGTCTTAACGCCACTTCGTTGCTAGGTAACCGGCGTCAAATTTAAATAAATGATGTGATTCCATACCTTCAAATATAGTCCCTCTAAGTTTCAGGTTAATCTTATAAAGTTTCATTTTGGCCGAGGAACAGCGCGAACTGCCTTAAACCGGAACCCACAATGTCTACAGGATATGTACGGACGGACGTACGACCGATGTACGACGGACACTCATCGATCCCAATAGCTCACCCTGTGCCACTGGCTCAAGACGAATCAACTGATGAAGTTATAAAAACTGAAAATAATACATTTAAAAGACATTTTACAAGCTGGAATACAGTAGAAATTTTTTTTAACATAAACGACCAAGTAGTACTGGTAACGCAGAGAAGTTTGAGTTTAGAAATGTTTACGAAATGCATACGTGTTATAACTAACTCTTACCCTGATGGCGGTAAAATATTCTGACTTTGTGACCATTGTAGTCTGGACAACCGTGATCATAGTCTGCAGTTAATAGTAGTATAGTAAGAGCTGTATCTTCCTCACTTGTTGTTCCATGTTCCAATATGACTCTCCTTACTGACCCCCTCCCCTCTCATAGCACTGATGACAGAAAGTCTGCGAGTTTGTCTTGACGTGTCGAAGAGCAGGAAATGATCAATTCCTGAAAATCTGAGAGTGTCGCAGACGACGGTTCTAACAAATGTGCTAGAAAAGTAGTTTCGGGCTCGGGTGACCCTCCTGAGTCTAAAATAATTAATGGTCTAGCCACTGTCTCTGGCATCCTTGCAGACTTCCAGGATTCCCGGTGTCAGTAGAGGTAAGGCCCGTTTCAACCTCCAGGACCCCACCGAGTTAAATGCATGGGTCTGCGACACTTTCCGATACCCTCGCAGACTTCTAGGAACCCCGGTTCCAAGCGAGTTAACACCATCTTCGACCTCTAGGGACCTTCCAGTTTTACAGAGTCGCTTTACACGACTGATTTAGCCCCAAGTGTTTTTTTCTATGCATATTAGATATAGAGGAGGAGAGAAGGGTAGGAGGAGGATTACTGGGGATGTGAAAATATCATAGAAAACTATACGGCGAAATTGTTTAAATACGAGAAAGAAGAGAAAAAGCATTGTGTTAACGTCCATTTATTGTATCCTTTTACAACCAAAAGAAGTAATTCATTTTGTCAAATTTTTATGTGATGAGTTGTACGATTGACACATCGCTTTTGGATCGATTGAATTTATTCAATCGTATCCAAAGTTAACAGAGTATTTCAGACCCTTACGGCCGAACTCTTAACACAAATTTTTGTCGAATACGACCGAAAAGTAGTTCTATATCACTGTCCTCTGTTTTAAAAATTATATAGTAACAGATCTAAATAATATCAATACATTACAGAATAGCATAATATTATGTTGTTGTTTTTTATAATTTGTAACTTAAATCAACGAGGTATCTGTTCTGTATAGAACTATTTTCCTACGCGGTTTTTATCGTCAGACCGGTGTGACATGAGAAATGTAAGACCCGTGAAATACGTATCGCTACACCGGATACACTAAATTCAGTGTTTCCGCGAGAGCGCGTTTTCTGCGGTTTTGACGCACTCATTTTGTCAATGACGCAACAGAAAAAGCAAAGAGCGTCTTCTATGACGCAACTAAAATGTGTATGATCAAATTACTACAAAAACAACATTTCAAAACCTCTCAAAACGCTTCGAAATGCAAGATAAATTGTTGATAAAATACGCTTCCGGTATGGGATATGTCTAATTTTGACCCTATTCCGTCGTCGTTGTCGTCTGATTTCGGATCGACCCGCATTTTGTACCATTGCGTTATTGTGCGTGTTGATTCCTATAATACCGTCATCATAGATCGTAGACGCACAACAAGAGATGGTCGACAAACCTTAATAGGGGAAACAAAAACGTCTTTCTGAGTGATTTTAATGGTCATTTTGTAGTCATTTCGATCAGACTGTCACTATTGAAAGGGGTTTAAGTGTGCCAAATAATATCCAAGTTTAATGTCTATGGTTGAATGCACTTATGAAAAATTCGCTTTGTGGACAAATTTGACTTTTGAGATGCAGTGACAAAATGGAAAGCATCCAAAGAGAAACACCTGTTGTCTTGATATCCTTTGATTACCCACCATTTTGTGATGTATCACATGCAGTTTTACAGAAGTAAACTGAATAAAACTTCTTAAACACATAGTCATCCCTTTTATTTTTTTTACAATAAAGGGTATGACCCTCGGAGTTTCTAAATGACCCCCAAATTATGATACAGGGAATTGGCACCCAGGGTCTTCCTCCTCCATGAAAGCCGGAAGTTGCAATATGACCTTAGCTGTTGGGTGCGACGTTAAATCCGAATTAATTCGCACAATACAATCAACCTTATGGGCATATCCCATAACTTTTGAATGACATTTAAAGTTGTTCAAACCATAAATTTTCAGTTCAGTTTTGTCAAAATCCATTTCTCAGTTACGATTCACAGCTTAATACTTCATAGGGTAGTTGAACATAGTCACTGAATGACATAATGTAAGCACATGGGTTCCTATCTCAAAAGTAAAGTTTAAACAAATGGTGAAAGGTCAAAATTTGTGGACAGTTTTGTCTCCAGTTAACAATGTTACTCGTGCAAGGGTTGTCCTGATATTCACACATGTATGTGTACAGTCTATGTTGTCCTGATATTTACACATGTACGTGTGCAGACTGTGTTGTTCAGAGACAATCGATCCTCCAGCACTTTCAGCCCTTTGATTTAATAACGGTTTGCATGGTGTACCATATCCGCAGTGCGTATATAAGATGCAACTGCTCTATTTTCTGCCACGACCACCCTCGGAATAATTATACTATGATCGTGTATCTTATTCAAAATAACAGAGTAAGTATAGTTTGAGGATCTGCCTTAAACCTAGAGTCGCGTTCCACAATTTACACAGGAAGGTGATGATGCAATCTCGATTGAACATATTTAAGACCAGCAGCGACTCCGATTCCGACAGTTCTCTTGACTCCGAGGACAAAGACCTTTCTAACGTCGACACCGATGGCGATCCCTGGCAAGAAATAACCTGCCAGGCAGTGAAACAACTTGAGACACTTCATCAGCTCATGAGTCAAAGGGATGGAATCACCGAAAAAGAAGCCAAGCACATCGTATTCAGAAATCTGAGAGGATCATACAGAACTGCCATGATGGATGAGTTAGGGATGAAGTTACTTTGGATTTAATGCATGAAGCGTGACGCCACGTATACAAAGATAAAAGATACAATTAATCAACTCGTGGACAGAAAAGGATTCGACTCTATTAAAGTTCATAAGGTAATGGCTGTGTAATGAGTATTTCCTGTTAAATGACCATTTGGAATACTTTGGATGTTACAGTTGTACCTATTTTGTACTGTGGCGCAGTGGTTAGAGCGTCTTCTTTGAGATCAAGAGGTCTTGAGTTCAATCCCCATAGGAGCCAAAAAAAAATTTCGTTATTTTTTCTATTTAGTAATTAAATTGAATTAAATGAAAAATTATGCCATTTTACAATTGTCCTTTATTTTATCAAGCTGTACAATTACTTGGAAACATAAAAATTGACCGTGCTCATTTTTAAAAGTTCGATATCTCAAAAAGTAAGAAGGTAAAACAATTTCTTTTTTTCTTATATTAAAGTTCATATACTACTTATAAAAGTTTTATTATCAATAGTGATGTCCCTACTCCGAATCTTTTTTTACAGTCTTGTATATTTACATGCGTGATATGTCTCGGGGCAAAATTAGGTAAATTGTATACCCTGGTTTTTGGCATTATTGCATACTTTTTGTTACACATGTTAAGCTTGTAGTATTATAATACATGTTTTGTAATTCAACATCGCTTGTAATACTTTTGGAACCTAGAACAAAAATAAATGTTAATAAATATTTTCAAACATACCTATTTCAACTTTTAGTGTACTTTTAAATATGGCCAGTATTTCTAAAGTGGGGGTATGGCAACTAAAAACGTAATACATTTTTAATTCAACGGCGAAATGTCTTCAAAATTTGCACACTTGTTAGTTAAACGATGCAGATTATAAAAATATTAAGTTCAATGTGTTTTGGAATAGTGTCTATTAGACCCCAAATACCTTAAGTATGGAATCTACAAAAAAACAATTTCTGCTTGATAAATTCTTGAACAAAATTGAAGCAGGAATTACGTCGGCAGAAGAAGACGAGGTGCAGCTTTCCGAATGATTGAACGTTCAATCGAGATTCGCCTCATCACCATCCTGTGCCCAAAATCGATAAGTTATGACGGTTTCCACCCTACCCCAGAGGCACTCCTCTCTACCTCCGGGGCACACCTCCCACCTTCAGAAGTACTCATCTTACTCCATTTGATTATAATTTCACAGTGTAAAAACAATCGTTAAAGAAGTTCAATACACGAGACATTTCCTAAAGAAGAGAAGACGAAGCGGAACTTGTTATATTCTCAGTGTAAATCCCAACTAAACACGATCTTGTTACGTGTAAGAGTCACTACAGCTGTTGACGGTCTTTAAAACAAACTATGGATGCACATGTCTTTGCACGAATAGCAATAAAAGTATTTTACAATCATGTGTTTAATTTTCTTTAGTTCCTCTACATCGTTTTAAGGGTCTCTGCAGTCCTAGTGAGGGACTCCGCAATTCCGACGAGGCTTCCCTCCATCCCTCCAAGTACCTCCGCATCTTACCTCAATCGCTCCGAGGATCTTAGGTATTCTCTGTACGTTTACGGTACGGCAACCCATTTTAAATCTCACAAACGCGAAATTCTTACAGGATCCTTTGTTTACTTCCGCATCGGTAAATTTTTATCCGACCTATTTTAACGTGTTTATGTTAAAGACGTTTGGAATATAAAGATTTTAAATCAAACCAATATAGTTTAGGCAAGCGGAAAAGATAAATTTACCTGTGATTTAGTGTACAACTTCGATAAATTCGACAAAGAAAGTGTGTGACCTACATTTCGAATGGTATGCTTGGCGCGAAATAATCGTTTCAAAAAATGACAACTAGTCAGGCCGAACGAACACTTTTGATGATAGAGTTGGCAAGTTACAAAAAAATCGTTGTTTTTATGTTGAATTCCGAGTTTTGTAATTTGAAATTCAAGAGTACCTAGTGGTTCCATAATAATGTATTACGATGTTCCGGCAGTTTATGAACAATATCGGATAAAAGACTTAAAACTTATTCGGTCGACTAGTTGCCTTTTAATGTCTCCGGTCTGACTAGTTGTGATCAAACCCGCGTAGGAAAATAGTTCTATACGGAACAGATACCTCGTTGGCTTTTAATTATAAGAAAAACAATATAATATTATGCTATTCTGAAATGTTTTGATATTATTTAGATGTGTTACTATATAATTTTTAAAACAGAAGACAGTATAGTCTTTTCCGAAATCGGAATTTTGTACAAAACACTAAAATTTCTTTCGGAAAAGAATAATAAGGTATACCGTAACCATCCTGACACATGTAGGGCATCTGACTTGAGCAAGACTTAAAGAAGGCAAGGTTTCATTTGCTCAACGACTGCATTTGTTCATCGCAAAAACAGCCTATTGTTAAAGGAGACACGATGTCTTTGTAACCCTAGAAATGTACGTCATTATGCTAATGAATCTTTCATTTCTCACGTAAAATAATCGAATGAACTGGGTTGGTTTTTGTAATCGAAATTCTGTACAATTTTCCCGCGTCAAAGCCACGCATCTCATTGTCCGATTTTCCCGCCTCTGACTGACCTTTATAGGTCGTTGACCTGTATTTCCTGACTTTTATTTTTCTAGAACATTCACAACGGGGTCTGAAACGGTCTAACACTTTCAGGAAGCCATGCCCGAGGGAGTCTACAAAGGCCCCTTACTCATTCCCATTGTTTCTGCTCTGCGACACGTCAAGTCAAATTCGAAGACTTGCATCAGTGCAATGGGAGGGGGATCACTTAGGTCATATTGGAACATGGAACACTAAAAAGAGAAGATACAGCGCTTACTATACTACTGTTAAATATTCAGTCAGAAAGTTTTTCAATTAATATCCACATTGACTATTAAAGATACATGTACTTTTAAAGTTTAAAGACCGACAAAACTATTTTTTAAAGTTAGCAGGGTGGAGGTATTAGGTAATAGGCTTACATAATTGTCTTTCTTCGCCTGCTGTGGGTCACGGTAGGGTTGTTGAATTCGGAGGCTTGAATCTTTGAAGAAGTTTGTTCCAAAACGTTGGGTTTGTGAGCTGATAGAATGCACATAGAAGTGGTGTATTTACCAAGTCAAACTTGTCATTATACTTTCTGCGAGAAGATTTGCGTTTGCACATATAAGAAGACGCCTTTGTACCTGAAAGTTTGATGCAATATTAATTACAAACATTTCATTATTCAGCACAGAATTCGTATTTAACAAATTTCTGTATAACTGTTTTAAGCATTTAAATAGGTTGTTTAAAAATATAAAGATCAGACTAGTTGCAGCTTTAATCAGATTTAAAGTTTTTCCTATTTGTTGCCATAGCAACCAGAGTTCTGCATATAATGAAATTCTTAATTGTTTGATACCCCTGAAACTATTGCCAAGTTTCCAATTACTCCCACGTCACTGAAGAATGTGCATAAAATTACCTTGCATGCAAAACTTGAACCAACATTTATGAGTTCAACAAGTCAGAATGTGTAATAAATTCAGCCAGAGGTTATCTGACCTGATTGTTCCTATTGTTCCTATAGATATTCCTATTGACTATAATGAAGTTTTAGGTAAATCTAAAGAGTGGTCACCGAGATATGTGCATGATGGCACCTTGCATGCAAAACTTGGATCCGAAATTTGAACTAAATTCATACAAGAGTTACCTAATTTATCAGTCTGACACCGCTGAAGACTTTAATGACGTTTCAAAGCAATCCAATAAGTGGTTACTGAGATAAATCAATGACAGTACTTTACACGCAAAACTTTAACCAAATCTGCAAGCCGACGCTGACACCATCACCGAGGCCAACGTGACTGTTATATAGCCATCCTTATTCTTCGAATAGGCGGGCTAAAATGTTTAGTTGGTTCCTCGTGACGAATGTAAGAAGACGGTCCAAGTCCCGACCTTGAGGCATACCGCCATATGGTTATTTTGTCATTTGTAAACTAATTCTTATTTTTCAATGTTTGCTATAATACTTGAAATCTTTTCTATCAAATTATGAAACAAACAAGAGGGCCAAGATGGCCCTATATCGCTCACCTTGATAAAAGCCCACTTGCCTGGTGGAAGATCGCTAGTCAATGTTATATACCAAATAGGTTTCCCTATATACGTCTTTGTAAAACAAGTGACCCTACCCCCGGGCAAGGTCAATTTTGACCCCAGGGGCATAATTTGAACAAACTTTGAAGATGTCTTCTAGGCAATACTACATGCCAAACATCTAAGCTCTAAGCCTTGTGGTTTCAGAGAAGATTTTTAAAGTTTTTCCTATATAAGCCTATGTAAAATGAAGTGACCCCCCCCCCCGTGCGGGGTCAATTTTGGTCCCAGGGTCATAATTTGAACAATCTTGGTAGAGGTCTACTAGCCAATGCTACATACCAAATATCTAAGCTCTTGGCCTTGTGGTTTCAGAGGAGAAGATTTTAAAAAAAATTCCTATATAGGCCTATGCAAAACTAAGTAACCACCCGGGCAAGGTTAATTTTTACTCCAGGTTCATAATTTGAACAATCTTGGTAGAGGTCTACTAGACTATTCTACATGCCAAATATCTAAGCTCTAGGCTTTGTGGTTTCAGAGAAGAAGATTTTTAAATTGTTTCCTATATAAAGCCTATGCAAAACTAAGTGACCACCCGCGCGGGGTCAATTTTGACCCGGGGTCATAATTTGAACAATCTTGGTAGAGGTCCACTCGACAATGCTACATGCCAAACACCTCAACTCTAGGCCTTGTGGTTTCAGAGAAGAAGATTTTTTTAAAGTTTTTCCTATTTGTTGCCATAGCAACCAGAGTTCTGCATGGAATGGAATTCTTTGAACAACTTTGATAGAGCTTCATGCAAGGAACATCCCTGCAAAGTCTCATCAACATTGGCCCAGTGGTTTCAGAGGAGATGTCGTTTGAAGGAAATGGTGGACGGACGGACGGACGGACGTACGACGGACGCCGGACGGAATGCGATCCTGATAGCTCACTCTGGCACTTTGTGCCAGGTGAGCTAATTAAACGAATAGTGATACACATAATTTACTGTGATATTTATATTGGATCTTCTGAGTAATATACAAATGTATATACGTGTTATAATCAAATAAAAAAGGGAAATGGCAGATGGTGCGTTAAAAGTCTCGTTCAGTATAATATATGCGCCGTTGTACCGGAACAACGACAATGGATCGCAGACGAGAAGACCAGTTAATTTTGTTTTTTGAGAATTTGAGAAAGCAATAATTTCGCGAAGCAGAAGGTCATGTCGGGCAAGCGGTGCGAATAATCAGGAGAGCAATGGTGGTAAAGGCAATAGAGAATCAAGTTAGTTTATTTTTGAAAGTGTATAAACCGTATGTAGATTTATGATATCTTATAATCATGCATGCACATGCGTCTCGGACTAGCATCATCAACATCTTTTATGAAAAACCTTTACCATTGAAAAAGCATCGTCGATATATTTTACATTCAAAGCATAAACATCAATCACCAAAGTAAAAATTTACATTTGATAGTTCATTTGAATGAGTGTTCTATTACAATAAAGCAAATGATTGGTGTATTTTATCATTTTATCCATTTGACTTCGCGTATTTTGCCTCCTAAAGGTACCAACCACTACCCGACCCCACCTCTTAAAAATGAAAAAAAAAAACAAAAACACTGGTGATGGTGAATACAACAGTTAGCGTCTCAATGAGCACCTGCTTAAAAAGTAACGTCTGTTGACGTAACTGCACAGCAGACGATTGCAAATATTCAAGACTCTGTATAATCATGAAAGTACACTTCATATCGCAGACGAATTTAACTCGCGTATCAGGGAGTACTTTTCAGCCGGTGTTTACGGAATTCCGTTAGGACCATCGTGGTTTCGCGCTGTCGAGAGATCACGATGCCAAAAATAACGCGTTTTCGTGCTATTAATATCGAGTTTTCTCGTTTTCGCCTTACTGACTGCGAAGGCGAACACGATGGGAGATCGAGGGCGAAAAAGCGAAAACACGATATTGATTGCGCGATAACGCGATTATTTTTGCATCGCTGGCCCTACCGGAATACCGTAGGTTTTTCATGAACTGAAACGCTGACCTTCCTAGAAGTTAAACAAACTATTATCCTAAGGTAAGTTATACATCGTGTTTTCGCGGTTGAGAGGGCGAAAACGCGACACGAGATCGCGAGAACACAATTCAAATCAATTCAATTCAATTTACTTTATTTTACGCTGTTACACAATAAACAATTACAGCATTATTTATCTCACTTGCGGCCGTCAACAATATGATTAAAGAATACATTTACACAAAATCAAGCATTCTAAACACATATACAATTTACATATCAAATTTTTAAAGAAGAATGAACGCTGTGAGCGAGTTGCCTGGATTTCTTCACATAACCATTCTTTTTATAATCATGGTTGTTTTCCAAGAAGATGTTTCTGTAGTGTTTGCGAAACGTGTATTATTTATCACAGGTACGGATTTGAACCGGGATTTCATTCCAGACAGCCGTAGCAGAATATTGGAAAGTGTATTTTGTATAACGCGATTTAATTAATGGATGAGGAATATCGTTTTTGTTTTGGAACGAAGATTATCGTTTGCACCATTAGCGAGTAGGATTGATAAATACACAGGGGCTAAATTATGAAAAGCTTTGTAAATTAAAACACCCATATGGTATTTACAACGTTCCAAGAAGCCAACCAATTGAGTTCTTGAAATAGAGGAGCTGACGAATGATCGAACTTCTTCTGACTGCGAAGGCGAAAATACGATGGGAGATCATGGGAGAAAAAGCGGAAGCACGATATTAATAGCGCAATTACGCGATATTTTCGCGTCAATGTATCGCGTTTCCGCGATTTCGCCCTTGGGACGACAGCTCGAAACAAGGCCCTAACAGAACACCGAACAAGAGGCATGTCAAATGTCATGAAACACATTTTATTTTTGTGATCTAATTTAATGTGCGCTCTCTTTTTTACGTTTTGACGAACAGTTGGGCTTTATAATCAATTGGCTTCAGTGAAGAAATTGATAGAAATTTTTCAATCGAATAAATATAATCTACACGACATAACAAATTGAAACGTTGTTTTTCTGACCTGTGAATAGAAATCTAGATGATCATCGTAGTCCTCGGTCTATTACATTCAATAATGTATAATTACGTGACATGTGCAGTATGCATATTCTAAGTGCCAGCTTTGTAAATATCTGGTCTTTGTAGATATTAAATTTCATTATATACTACTACTTTATCTGAATTTTCTTTAGTATTTTGTGCAGTAAAATACAACATCCCGTAGATCTATTAAATTTTCCGCATGAGGTGAATTTAGCCGTGTCTTATCTGTCCACCGTGTAAGTTGTACACAAATGCATATTCATATCATATTCCTACGCTAAAAGTTGAAAAACAGATCCACATTGCTGCAGTAAAATAAGCTTAGTTTTATTGTGGTCATGTTTTTTAATGTCACATTTGAAGACAAATGAATACAATGTCTTTTTCGCATTAAATAAACTAGAATGATGATTTACATTTTGCATTTACTTTTTATTCTAACACGACTAGCGAATAACCTACATGTAGAACAAATTCTATTTGGGTTTTTCTCCAATAAACCGACCTTGAAGGACGCTTTACGCGCATCGTGTTTAGGCTGTTCAATTTATCTGACGTATAGAGGATCTTACATGGCATACTGTGGACAAGGTCTTGCAAATAGTATTTGAAAGACCTTGCTGTGGATGACTTGGTTGTCTCGACCAGAGGTAAAGCGGGTGGATCCAACGGATTACACACGTCCAGTTAACTTGATTAATGTTACGATACCATTTACACTGACTTTATTTATTGTTTTGGTGTACAGGGGGGTGAACGTAGCCCCATTTCTTCATAGTGTTAAGCGACGAACCGGTATCTGCGGAGGAAAAATGGCGGACAGTGCTGTTTGAAAGTGAAAGTAGAACCACAATTTGACCTGTAAGTAGACTTGCAGCATACTTTGAAATCTTTCGAGTACTTTCATCAGGCGAAGAAATATGTAATCTTCAATCGGCTTCTCATTTTAGCTTCGTAGGTGCCATACTTAGCCTGTTTGCTTGAACATTGTCTGCAACGATCGATGTCTATAAATGCAAAACGATCGACTCCCGGTATTCTTTCGTCATTTCTATGGCAAAAACAACGGCTCTGTACTTTGTTATACAAGTTATCATTGCAGCTAAACCCACTGTAAATTGATGTGCCGGTGACAGTAACTGTATGGTCCAGGACTATATTGCCGGAAAAAACAGTATCACGCACTTTTTTTGTCTCTGCAGAGAGTATTACGCAAGTTTTGGTATCTGCCGTCGTTAATTTATAATCGTTACACGTACCCGTTTGACAAAAATGTTTTCAGTACCGATATGGCGTTAAAATATACGTCTAATTTGTTAAGATATCAACAACGTTTAGAGTCTATTAGCACCTAAACAAAAAAATCTATTTACAACCTAATAATGTTTTGTTCTTGATGATTTTAGGTGCCATGAAAAAGTCGTTATATACTAATAATATTCTTTATGTTCATCAGTACGTATGTTTTAGACATATATCCACAATATTATTATATATTTTGTGTTTTTCGGTGGATGATCGAATTGCGATGGTGGACTACATATCGACAAACTCGCTGTGATAGTTATCAAAATGTTCTATCCGGAATAACATCTAAATGTATACCGAGCGTAATGAATGCCGGAAACCACGACGATGTCTTTAAAATTACATTATGTTTGCTAATTGTGACGATTTCGGCGATTTTCGACATTTCATTGAAACAAAGTTAACAAAGGTATTGTTACAGACACATATTAAACAGAAACATTGTCGGTATCGATGTAATATCACGATAATTTCACTCGTGAACACCGAAACAGTTGCGGAATTTCCCCCGTGTCTGCTTTCGTGACAGGTTAAAATTTCACTGTATTACATCCTTCAATAAATACTTTGTCAGAAAACTCTTTTATGTGTATATTGTGTACAGCGAAGAGAGAGGCGAACTTCAGTAAGCGGTATGTTCGGTTATGACAGGAGAAATTATTGTTACATTTACTTTTTTCTTTCTTACGAGACTGTAGTTAACGTTGATGAAAAATCTGAAAACCGCGTGTACATCTTTTGTGAATGGAAGTGACGTTAAAATAGCGTCTTTACTGCGTTCACGGGAGGAAATTTAAACGGCAAAATCGAGGTGCGTAGCACACAAGTGTAATTTACGTTTGATGAAAATAGTTTTCTCATTTTTCTTCAAATGTTGTTTCAAATAAGTCGTGTTAGAATCGAAATACTACAATCCTTTTTAAGAAACTGCCTTTGGCCTTCGTGATATATTCTCACGCATAAGAACTCCAAACTCAGGTTATTCTACGATAAACCAAACATGGATACATATTATTTCTTAATTACTGTTGTTAGTTTATACACGGAAGATACAAGTGACGTCATTGACGTCATATAAAACGTGAATCGAAATAGCGCATTATGTTGATTTTACGCCATTAATGACACAAATTAACGTTTATATAAAATTAAACATGATATTCAGTAAAAGGAATATAATAAAAGGTATATTAAAGATCTATAACTGTCCGTTGATCTGCGTGTGTATCTTTCTCGTTGACTGCATAGATCAGGATCACTTTCGAGGTTCCGCCTCTTGGGAGATCCGGAACTATACACCCAACTCAAAAGATACGACGCCGTAGATTAACCGACTGTTATAATATTCCGTATTTATGTTAACTTGTGTGTCCTTTACTTTGTGCTTTATTTTTACCTCAGTTTTTACCCAGTCTCTTGTGGCAATTTTAGGCTTAAAGCCAAGGGCAGATCTGCTATCACATGTTTGAAGCTGTATAACTGTTCGTTTGTAGATGTATATTTTTGTAGTTGTTTCTTATTGGCCTTGTTGTTAGAGGCGGACAGTTTACCTGACCATCGTTCCTGGGAAGTACCAGTACAAGACTACATGTACCATCCTTCGTAAGAAACTGCTGCCTTTCACACAAAGAAACATGGTCGGTAGCAGGGCTCGAACCCGTGACCTCAATCAGTCAGAGGTTACAGTGATTGTAAGTCAGATTTAAAAATAGGTTACTGTTTTATATACAGTACAGATGACATTCAATTTCATTGTTATTACTGTAACGAAATTGCAGACAAAATATCTTAATTAATATAAAAGATGTCGTAGCATTTAAATTCTTCTCATTTTAAAGTGGAAGCATACCTTATAAAAATTATCTAGTCTACCTTAGTGTTTGGTACCAAATGAAACTTGACAATATTTCGTATTCAGATCTATATTTTATTTGACGTTATTCAAATTTTTACATAACGTTACCAGGACGTCGCTAGCATGACTATGTCGCGCCATTATTACGTCTTTTGTACGGAGACAAAGTTTGTCTTAATAATATACTTACTGTACTGAGATCATTTGTTGACGTAAGGCAATAAAATTGGCATCAAAATAAAGGTATTAAAATTGCCTACACGGTTATTTACTCTGAAATTCTTTACGATTATGTTGTGCAAAAAGATATAACATTTTCTTTTCCTTTTTCTGAATTTATCCACAACAATTACCTTCACTCGAAATTAAACAAAAATCTGTCCGTAATTGTTTTGCCAAAGTTTAATATGTTTTCAACTAAAATGTAATCTAAATATACGCAAAAAAATAGAAACTTTTGCCATTTCATATTTTATAAGCAGGCGGTTATATTTTGACACATAGGACACAAATTACGTCTTTTCGACGTTGCCGTTTGAAAGTGTATTACGGGGCAATTTAAATTTATTTTACGTCCAAATTAACCATGAATTACAGGATTATCATTTGGTGAATTTGTAGCTGATTCATGACACATATACATTTCACATATACAATGTACATCTAGTAACCGAATAGCCTTTTTAACACGGCTGCTTGTTTTCCTACGTTTAGTAAGAAAGGAGAATCAGTGGAAGCTTCGCTCAAATGCGATTTCTTATTTTTATTTGTTGTTTGCTAATAAAAAAGTGTTGTAAAAGCCACCACTATATTTAAAATTTAATATAGAATAAGAAATACTGCGCACAGTTCAAAGAAATACAACGGAAAATTAACATGTTGCCGTGAATTCTGACCGTGAGCCGCGAAATGAACCATCAAACGCAGACGGTGTGGCAAATGTGTTATACCGAACCATTAGACTACATAATTTAACACTTTCTGCACTCAGTTACTTTCATTATAATGTATTACTATTTTAAAGTCATTCGGGTGGCGGGGGTGGGGGGGGCACTATTTCAACAGCACAGAGTTCGAACCAAAGATGATCATGACCAAGCACTGCCTTTTATACTCTTCCGAGCTGAGAACACTGTCAAGTTCATCTTCTTTTTAAGAATAATACAAAATCATTTTATATTTCTACATTTTTGTTAGAAGTCGTGTTGTTTTGTTCAACATACATGTATTTTAAAAATAATTATGTACGTACATTGTTTAATAAACATACCAGTGACTAAATGTAAGATAATCAATGCTTTTTAGGGCGAAACATTCTAAAATTTCTGCGAACTCGGCAATTTCTCACATGTTATTCTGAACGGTTTTGATTCTTTTTGGATCGATTGTTTCTCAATCGGTCCAATGTTAACAGAGTATAGAGTCCTTACGACCGAACGAACAACAAACAAACGTCAAGTAGTTCCATATATTCAGTTGTTACGCATTATGCTGTCTTCTGTTTTAAAAAATATAAAGTTACATATCTAAATAATATCAAAACATTTCAGAACAGCATAATATTATATAGTTGTTTTTGTTTAAATTTGTAATTTCCTACGCGGTTTTGGTCACAACTAGTCAGACCGGAGACACTAAAGGAAAATCAAAGCGCTGTGAGCGCTGAAGGCCTGGGGGCTATAGGTTAACTCCCCGAAAAACAACTTTTCACCTACGTGTTCTGCGTTGAATCTTACCTAAAGCGCGGGTCGAAATGTGCAGAGGACGAAATTCAATATATGACACAGAATGAAGGCCTGGGGGCTATAGGTTAACTCCCCGAAAAACAACTTTTCACCTACGTGTTCTGCGTTGAATCTTACCTAAAGCGCGGGTCGAAATGTGCAGAGGACGAAATTCAATATATGACACAGAATGAATGATTCACAAATATATGGGTGACAGGGAAGTTTGTTTTATTATGAAATGTACGTTAAATGAAAAATAATCACATAGATCTAGTCAACATTATAAAATGTTTAAGCCAGTACAAATAATTCGATCTGCGCTTTGTACAACTTCAAGCGATATGATCTGATGATGTGGATCGAAAATTATTGTGTAGATCTACCAATGACAAGACCTTGAAACAGAAATAAACAAAGCAATACCAGCAATGAAATATAAATACAGTACTGTACAATGTGTATAACAGAGAAAACCAAAAATGATTCTGGGTTACCTTGTAGTTGTAATCAGTGAAACCGTTCACTGGGCCTCGGCATGCAGCGTCCTCGATAAATGGCGGGTGAATTTGATCACGTTAGTTCCTTCTCGGGAATGTACGTAAATTATATCTTTTTTTAGAGACATTTATTTTTAGGTAAATATATATGTAATCGTTCGTAAATAACAAAGTTGTCAATGAAATAACATCGGAAATTTAAAAATCAAACTACAAACTCTTATATCGAGCTTCGTACGTTTTCGTAAATTTCCGTAAATATCCGTACTTTTCCGTGATATGCATATGATTATCTTCCGTAATCAGCTAACAGCGCATTAATTTCTAAAACAGAAAAAAAATGTGTAATGCAGCCCGTAAGCTATATACCTTCCTGCAGTCGTTTGAAGTTTTATGTACTATTTTTATTTGTAACATGTTCTTATCATATGCGGCATTCAAACAGAAGATTGATCTGGTCTGTCGCATAGCGCATGTTTACAGTTGTTATTCGCACATAGCACGGCTAAAATTCTTGCAGGGTTTGAAATGTGGTATACTAACTTAGGCCTTGGGGACTTTCAGTCCCCAGGCCAACTAGTCATGCTAAAGCGTCTGAAACGCTTGTCAAAAATACGCGTTTATGTATAAAATTGAAACTTTTCTGAAAATCAACTTTACAGAGGCACTGGTAGATGTCTTTTTGAAATACGACAACATATTTTTATGCTTTAAATGGGTAACTGGACTATATAAAACACTAGATGGCGCTGGAGCCGGTTTTTCAATATTTTCAAAAAATGTTTCAGATCAGAGACCTTTTTTTGACGAAGTTACATAACTGTTTCCTTTGAAACTTGTTACAAAGGTAAACTGTGCCATATCAAAACAGTTCATCCAAAAATCTTAATTTCATATCACTTCTAAAAGTGACTTTGAGAAAAAATCAAACTGTCAAGCAGACGATCTCAGATTTGAAATTCCCGGGAGGTGTGGCTAATTGACATGACGCCAATGGTGCTATAACCCCACCCCTTTGTTGATGTCGGATTATTTATAACAAAAGAATCCATTGAAACCTTTTCCACGTGCATTTATTTGTCGTAGGTAAAGTCGAATTTTGATAGGTAATGAAATCATTTGATTGACACCTGGCGTCTGGTCAATTGCTGATAAAGTCTGTGTTTATAAACAAATCCACGTGGTGATGTTTATACTTGGGAGCAGTGGCATGCATTACAGAACAAAAACAGTTTACTAACCTTGATGAAAGTTTTTTTCCATAGAATGAGAATATCCTTCATTAAAATGAATCATTCAAGACCTATATAAGTAAATTAAAAGCCAGCAGATAACATAAATATATGTTTTTGTGCAGATTTCTATTCAAGTTACCATACTGGCTAGAGTCCTACAACTGGACACTTTTCAAACATATTTTGCGATAACTCTGACAATTTTTGGATCGATTGAATTTATTCAATCGTATCCAAAGTTAACAGAGTATTTCAGACCCTTACGGCCGAACTCTTAACACAATTTTTTGTTGAATACGACCGAAAAGTAGTTCTATATTACTGTCCTCTGTTTTAAAAATTATATAGTAACAGATCTGAATAATATCTAAACATTACAGAATAGCATAATATTATATTGTTATACACAAAAAGTAACTCCGAAGGGAGAATAATTATGAAACAATTCAAAAGTTCACTCTTTACTAAATATTTCGGCCTATTGGCCTTCTTCAGTAGATGAAATACACAAATTGTTTTACATTTTCATATATAACGTTATTGACGTTACCGGAAGTAAATAATGAAACCGGATGTAACGTCATAAGTGAACGTGACGTTACGCGCCAAAATTACTTGAGTCTGCTATAATGGACGTCATTTGCAAGCAATTGCGATGGAATCCAACTGTCTTTGACGTTGCATCCGTGTGGTCTCGCTGTTTGTAGCCGTTTGATCCATATGCTTTCTCGTATAATACGTTCCTGATATTCGGCTTTGTTAAGTTTTTCAAGAACCGAAAACTGAAGATTACCATCATCATGACTTAAATCAAAGTGTGCCGTAATTGGTTTGTCTTTTCGTAATCGCACATCACGTAAATGTTCTGTCATTCTCTCACGGATCTGTCTCTCAGTTTCTCCAACGTAAACTACAACGTCACATTTGTTACAGCGTATGCAGTACACTACATTACGTTCACGGCAATTGACATCATGGACAATTCCGTGTTTTCCGTTTTTATTTGTATCTTGGACATCCGTTGTAATTATTTTGTCACAGTATGGACATGTATCTTCACATGTTGCTGGTATTGTAAGTGTAGCTTTATTCGTTTTACTATGAACTAAAGTGTCACAAAGATTTCTGTCTCTGCGATATGCGACTAGTGGAGGCTCACGGAACACTTCACACATTCTGTTTGATCTATACAGTACATGTAGGTGTTTATGTACTATGTTATGTATATTAGGGAGTACGTTGGAGAAAGTTAATACTAGGGGAACCCTTTCTTTCGATTGCTTTTTCTTGACTTTAGTGAGTAAGTCTGTCCTGTCTATTTTGTCGACCTTTTGTAGTTGGCTCTCTATAAATCTACCACTGTATTTACGTTTTCTTACTTTCGCGCTTTCATTATTTACTTCCGGTAACGTCAATAACGTTATATGTGAAAATGTAAAACAATTTGTGTATTTCATCTACTGAACGAAATATTTAGTAAAGAGTGAACTTTTTATATTGTTATTGTATTATATTGTTGTTTTTCTTATAATTATTATATAATTTTCTTATAATTATTGTATTATATTGTTGTTTTTCTTATAATTTGTAACTTAAATCAACGAGGTATCTGTTCTGTATAGAACTATTTTCTTACGCGGTTTTTATCGTTAGACCGGTGTGACATGAGTAATGTAAGACCCGTGAAATACGTATCGCTACATCAGATACACTAAATTTACGTACTACTTTACGGCCGAACTCTGAACACAATTTTTTTCGAATACGACCGAAAATTAGTTCTTTATGACTGCCCTCTGTTTTAAAAATTATATAATAACAGATCTAAATAATATCAAAACATTACAGAATAGCATAATATTATATTGTTGTTTTTCTTATAATTTGTAACTTAAATCAACGTACAGAACTATTTTCCTACGCGGTTTTTATCGTCAGACCGGTGTGACATGAGAAATGTAAGACCCGTGAAATACGTATCGCTACACCGGATACACTGAATTCAGTGTTCCGCGAGAGCGCGTTTTCTGCGGTTTTGACGCACTCATTTTGTCAATGACGCAACAGAAAAAGCAAAGAGCGTCTTCTATGACGCAATTAAAATGTGTATGATCAAATTACTACAAAAACAACATTTCAAAACCTCTCAAAACGCTTCGAAATGCAAGATAAATTGTTGATAAAATACGCTTCCGGTATGGGATATGTCTAATTTTGACCCTATTGCGTCGTCGTTGTCGTCTGATTTCGGATCGACCCGCATTTTTGTACCATTGCGTTTTTGTGTGTGTTGATTCCTATGATACCGTCATCATAGATCGTAGACGCACAACAAGAGATGGTCGACGAACCTTAATAGGGGAAACAAAAACGTCTTTCTGAGTGATTTTAATGATCATTTTGTAGTCATTTCGATCAGACTGTCACTATTTAAAGGGGTTTAAGTGTGCCAAATAATATCCAAGTTTAATGTCTATGGTTGAATGCACTTATGAAAAATTCGCTTTGTGGACAAATTTGACTTTTTATAAAACTTCTTTAACACATAGTCATGCCTTTTATTTTTTTACAATAAAGGGTATGACCCTCGGAGTTTCTAAATGACCCCCAAATTATGATACAGGGAATTGGTACCCAGGGTCTTTCTCCTCCATGAAAGCCGGAAGATGCAGTATGACCTTAGCTGTTGGGTGCGACGTTAAATCCGAATTAATTCGCACAATACAATCAACCTTATGGGCATATCCCATAACTTTTGAATGACATTTAAAGTTGTTCAAACCATAAATTTTCAGTTCAGTTTTGTCAAAATCCATTTCTCAGTTACGATTCACAGCTTAATACATGTACTTCATAGGGTAGTTGAACATAGTCACTGAATGTCATAATGTAAGCACATGGGTTCCTATCTCAAAAGTAAAGTTTACACAAATGGTGAAAGGTCAAAATTTGTGGACAGTTGTGTCTCCAGTTTATAACTTTACTCGTGCAAGGGTTGTCCTGATATTCACACATATATGTGTACAGTCTATGTTGTCCTGATATTTACACATGTACGTGTGCAGACTGTGTTGTTCAGAGATAATCGATCCTCCAGCACTTTCAGTCCTTTGATTGTATTTAGCAATCAAAACTTTACCAGTAGAAAGTTAGGTTCTTCTCCGAAACGAAAAGCTAACTTGTTAACTCATGAGACTAAATCAATCACATTTTGAGGCCCGGCTGTGGGGTTACCAAATTTCTATATTTTATTGACCAACTGTACCATGTTTACGGACAGGTAGTTAACTGTATCAATCATTCGACATTTTAATGAAATATCATGATTTAAATTTCCTGAGATATCAACATTAACACGTTTTTCATATTCAAATCGTATCGTATATTAGGACTTTATTGTTGGTACCGCTTTCCCATATGATCAACGCCCCCAGAAGAGGTTAGTTATTTTAGGTTTCGGAGGATAGTGCAAGATACAGAAAGCGTCCCGATTACAGAGACGCCCCCTGGTTCTTATACATGCCAGGTGTATAGCACCCATACATGGGACCTCGGTTTTAGTCTCATCCGAAAGACTGTAAGTAATTTTAGTTGGTCAGCCCCGGGAATCGAACCCGCTACCCGAGATTACAAGTCTCGTGCTTTACCGATTGAGCTATCCGGGCTGACCATATTCAAATACTTTTGCATTATAATTTTATTTCATCAACTATAATGGCCTGTCCGCCGTTACATTCAGATAAATTGACATGAAAAGATACGCATTTATTGTGCGAGAAGATATATTCGTTGCACACTAAATTATGACTGACTGCAGGAAAGTGCCACGTGCAAAGCAAGTTCAGTTACAACATGGTTGCGTACATTGTTTTCTTTTATGAACACTTAGCACTAAGCTAGGGCTAAAATACAAACATGGTCAAATCAACACGTTGGCCTGACAGGTAAGCATGTTCATAGGAAAAAGTATAATCAGTATCAACTATTTTAGGCTAGGCAATGATTTTTACAGTCTTTCAACAGTCTGTTATCAAATAAAAGTCTGGTGCAAATTTGATACGCTCAACACAAAACCAGACCAAATTTTTTTTTTTATGGGGGGCGGGGGGGGGGGGGGTGGAGGGAGGTGAAAAAATACTACACGCGCAGATGGTGCAGAAGGTACTAAACAGAGAAATAGTTTTTTATCAACAATAAAATTTGACCTCATGCAATGTCAGTACGTTAATCTCATGACATTTTGTGAAAGTAGTTTCCTCTATTTTCAAATTTGGTCTTTTTAACACGGGTTTATTTTCGTTCTCGATATACTGTACAGACATACTGTTTAACATACCCAAACGACAGCGTACAGAGACAAATGATGAAACGTATTTTAGTGCACTTTATAATCACTCAATTTAGGGGGAGAGTGTGCGTATGGAACGCCTTTACTGTCTTATTATGTTGTATTGTATTATACGCAGTCCAGTTTCATGTATACGAGGGACATATTTCATTTGACATGGTACATTCTTCGTGATATACGGTGCCTTTTCAGTTATATATGGTGGTTATTTAATAATATGCAGTGCAAAAACTTGAAGATACAGTAGAATAACCATTATATGGTGTGCAAATCACAGACACTTGGGTTCAGGAGAGCGATTCTGGCTCAATTGTGTCTATCTTTTTTTTTTTTCATATTCACATACTACAAGAACTCAGTATACACACTGCACAGGTTTAGTCACTCAACGGGAACATTAAGAAATCAAAGGACTGAAAGTGCTGGAGGATCGATTGTCTCTGAACAACACAGTCTGCACACATACATGTGTAAATATCAGGACAACACAGTTTATACACATCACATGTGTAAATATCAGGACAACCCTTGCACGAGTAAAGTTATAAACTGGAGAAATGACTTTTAACCATTTGTGTAAACTTTACTTTTGAGATAGGAACCCATGTGCTTACATTTTGCATTCAGTGACTATGTTCAATTACCCCTGTGAATGGTAACTGAGAAATGGATTTTGACAAAACTGAACTGAAAATTCATAGTTTGAACAACTTTTAATTGCATTCAAAAGTTATGGGATATGCCCATAAGGTTGATTGTATTGTGCCAATTGATTGATTCGGATTTAACGTCGCATTCAACAGCTAAGGGAATATTGCAACGTCCAGCTTTCATGGAGGAGGAAGACCCTGGGTGCCAATTCTGGTATTATTTCAGTCACGAGCGGGCACCTGGGTAGAACCTAGATAGCTCCCAGACATAAAAGAATTCGACCCAAGTAGGGCACGAACCTACAGCGGTGAGGGACAAGTAAACATCAGTCAGTGACCTTAACCACTCGGCCACAGATGTCATTGTATGATGCCAAGCAATTGTCTGAAGTTTGAAGGCTTTAATGGTTACCGAGAAAGTGAATTTTAACAAAGCTTAACCTGATTCAAGACGACAGTGCCGACTGACGTCAAGAAGGTTATGACAATGACTCTTCGGTTTTTTCAAAGAAAAGCTAAAAATTGATAAATCAATCTTTTGTTATAAAATGATTCAGTATATACCTATTGTAGAACAAGTACTTGCAGCTTACATAAGCTATCCCCGTGAGTGCTTCCAAAATACTGCGAATTGCAATATACCGGGTCTATTGCGCACACCTAGTCATTACCAGCCTTTCTACCATACTGTTTTAAATTTTCATAACTTGTCTAAAACAACAACTGAATGTTTTAATAGCAGACTATTATCTTTCATATTTAACACATACTAGACTCTAGTAGTATTTCGTAATAAGTAATAATGATGATGATGATGATGATAATTATGATACTATATGATTAATGTATGTATGAATGTACCCGCCAAAATTTAGTGTAGCAAAAGAATCATGGTAATGGTTGAACGTTTTAGTTACAATACAATAAATTCTAATTGTATTTATATTTGAGTTAATATCTGTTCTTTGTAAATGACAGCATGATCCAGTGAAATGAATTTGATTTCCCCTATGTATTATTACCATTTTCTGTCTACATTTAAAACTCGTAGTTAAGACATGTAGATCTATGTGATTTCTTACAGTTATTCGTACCCAGGAACGAACCGACTTCGAAGCGTTTCGAGGACTATCCTATCTGCTTCTATTTTCATATACACTTAGACTAGTTTTGCTTTCACCCCTCGTTATACTCTGTTAACATTGGATCGCTTGAAAATTCAATCGATCCAAAAAATATTTTTTCACTATATGTCTCTATAAACCACAAGATACCAGACTCCAATGGTGGAAAAAATACTACTTCTTTCACGATGCATTTCAAGAATCCACATTACACCTTACGAAAACTTACCGGTGCCAATCAGTAGTCTATATGTTTACCTCTTCGTAAACAAAGTTGTTGGAGCTGACATTCTCATTTTCAAAAGAAAACCGACACAAATTTCAAAAACTACCTGTATTTTGGAGCTGGATACTGTTGATGTCGAATAGCTCCCGGTCGTGTATTAGCGCAGTTTTGAGCCGGACACCAAATTGCGCTTACGAATACAGGAATTGTTAATATCATCTCACCTGGCGTGAAATTCAACCGCTCTAGCGACGGTGTGTACTATAAAAGTTTTACGAAAGTTTAGATTAAAGTGATAATTACCGTTTAAAGTGACCATCATACATTTAAATAAAACATTAAAGATTTATACTCCTAGAATAATAAACATTGCCATAGTTATTACCAAAAATAACGGTCTGTATAACAGTTTCGTTACAATTGAATTATAGAGGAAATCTGTCAAAACCTTGTTGACTATCCTAAAAGATAATAAATCCACCATTTTGGTTATGCACATCTTAATTTGTATTTGTAACTAACAGAAATAACTTGGTAAAACTTATTTCTTACATGTTTTAAAGCATCCACTGTTCTTTGAGCATCATTCTTAACTGTAAACCAATGTGAGCATTTTGAAGGGTAATATGGCGAGGTATTGCAGAAAAGAAATGATTCCATAAAACACTTTTTTCCGAAGTCACTCAGCAATTCGTCTGATACTGGGGGGAGTTAATAAAAATCTCCTGAAAGGATCACCTGAATACCATCAAAATACCTTTCGTCTTTTCTAAACGACCTGCATAAAAGGTTAACTGTTTCAAATACTTTCTTACTCATTATGGATCATTCATCAATGACGACGATTTCACAAGATTTTATACGTTGTCTTGTCTTAAGAACAAGAAGAAACCGTGGTACCAAAAAAAAAAAAAATATGCACGATGATTTATGTAAACAACGCTTAAAACAATGCACAGTCATTTTCAAAAACACTACAAGAACAAGAAACGGTCGTCTTACTTATTCTCTTAATTTTGACTTGAATATACTTAAAAATACCGAGTTTCGAATTTCGAATTCAAATGTGTTTTTTTAATTCAACAGAAGGTGGTAAAAATGATGCATAATAAAGTATATTAGTGTATGTCTAGCTATTGTAGTAAATCTTTCGTCATTTCTTAGAGAATGAGTTGTTTCAGACACAGTTAATGGGAAAATATGTTGCAAGTAGTCAGGTAAAGCTCCATATTTTTCTTTATAAAGAATAACATCTTTTTTATTTTTAATTTTACGTGTAACAAGTGATACCCAGCCTATATTTGTAACAAGCGTTCAATTGAAACTGATCGTGTGAGGCCTGTGACAACTCGGACGGCTTCATATTGCAACTGTTTCAAAGAATTGTGTTCATAAACCGTGCAACCATCCCAGACTACAGAAGCATATTCTATTATTGGACATACATGTATTTACTATGTATAAATCCGATTAATCTAAATTTGAAAGAACGCACAGAGCCCAGAACTTTTGAAGCTGAAATTTTAATAATATCAATACTGTATGCTCATGCCACTTTAAATCGGACGACAATGATAACCCAATGTGTTAATGATTGTCGACGAAGTTCAGTGAAACATCATTAAATAAAAGTGTTGGTTTATTATTGGTGTTGGATGAGAAAAACATAACTTCAGTTTTATTAGGATAAAAATTTACTAGCCACTGCTTTGACCAATCACTGATTGTTTTGAAGTAAATTGTTTATAGTTGTTTCTATGTAGTTAATATCTTTTGACGAAACTGCCAAAGAATTGTCATTAGCTAAAAGACTAAAAGATAATTAATAGGTCTTCGGCAATGTAAATGTTTTTAATGTTGACGTAAATGAAAAAAGTAGGGGGTCAAGGGCTGAGCCCTGTGGAACACAAGCTGAAATATTAAATACCTCGGATGTTGCGGAACAAATAAAAACTGATTGTTTATGGTCAGAGATATACCGATAATCATTAATCCATTGAAGGAGTTCATCCTTATAAGCTGGTATACGGTTGAGTGTCATGGAAGAAAACCTGATTGTAATGGATAGATCAAATGGTGAGGGTGAAGATGATTATAATGTTGTTTGTAAATTACTCGTTCCATGGCATTTCTTATACAGCTTATTAATGATATAGGTCTATAATTAGAAGGCATATTTTCATCTCCCTTTTTATGAAGTGGTATGACTTTTGCGAATTTCCAAATATTAGGAAGAATCGTATGACTGATTTCATCAGGTCCTACTGCTTTGTTTAAAGTTAATGTAGACAGGATGTCTTTAATTGTTTGAGGGTGAATGGTAAATGACGACGAACCTTTTTCAGTTTTACGAATAAAATTTGGTAATTGAGTTGCCGTTGCATCGACTGTTTAAATGGAAGTAAAATGCTCGTTTAGACAATTAGTCTTTTCTTCATCCGAAATATCATATTTGTCAGTACCGTTTTTGTTAACTATTAGCGTAGGAATGCTTTTGAGACTGTTATCGCTATTCTTAATGCGTATCTCTTTCTCTAAAAATTCTACGAATAACGGAAGGCCGTCCATTAATGTTACTAGAACTTGTGGCCCTTACCCACTTGCTTTTGTTTTGTTGTGTCATATGTCTGTTTTGTGTACATGCATTTATGTATATATGGAATAAAATATGATAAAACTAAATCAAACTTACTTATTCCAAAGTAAGACTTAGACAATGATTGATTTCGTTGTAAAAAGGGATTTAAGTTGAGGGACATTTTTAAGCACACGCAACCACGTAACATGTAATTGCAATTGTGAATATGAAAAAAAATACAAGATAGACACAATTGGGCCAGAATCGCTCTCCTGAACCCAAGTGTCTGTGGTGCAAACAACGTCATATGCAATACAAACAACATTATATGCAGTACAAATGGCATTATATGCAGTCATGGTACTGATACAGGCGTTGGTATTTTGATTATATGCAGTAGTTTTACATTTATAGGGTGTATGTTGGTCAATTGGTGTGATAGATATTTAAATATATGAAGTGCTTGCGATTAATTCTATACATGGTGAATTATTAGTTACGTGTTCATAAAAGAAAACAATGTACGCAATGCATTTGGTAATATACATGGCGGAAACGGCATTTTCTTTTTTATTATGTTCGGTCCATTCTACTATATACATGGTGTATATAGAATTATATGCGGTGCATTTTTCATTACGATGGTCATACTTTCCGGCATTCTCCGGAATTATTTATCCGGAAAATACCGAGTAAAACAGATAGATATTACTATAAATAGCGGTTACGTCATCAACCACAGACGTGCGTAATGTATAGCGTTACCGAGTCCGTATCTCAATAAATACTTGATGTATTGCATTGAAACTTAAATAATCAAGTAAAATAACTATACCTTGTATATAATGCAAAGCATGGCCCTTTTTTCGACTAAGAAATTCTGGTTAAAGTTTGGCATGCAACTACATTAAAGCTGCTCGCTCACAGTTGTCGCTTTCAACAATGATATACTAATATATAGAACATAAAACTAAAGGCTAGAATGAACAACACAAGTAAAAATCTAGGTAGGAATTTGCAAAAATCGAATGAATATGTTGGTTTTTACGGCAACTTTACACTATATGTTTATGTTCGAATTTCAAAAGCGTGAAATGCTTTCCAATTTATGAAGCGTATTATTTCAAATCTACAGATATACATAACAGGAATTTATATTATATTGGAACCTTTTAATATGACTATTCTTCTAAAATATGTTATTTTCATACAGTTTGAAGAGCTTTATTTTTGCACCAAAATCTGAGAGCAAGCAGCTTTTAAGTCCATATCTCAATTACTACTTGATGTATTGCATTTAAACTTAATACAAGGTTTCCCTTGCATATAATACAAATAATGGCTCTTTATTTTTCGACTTAGACATAAGTTAAAGTCCATATCTCAGTAACTTCTTGATGTCTAGTAAGAACATTTGCAGAGCTCACTTTGGGATTGCTTTTTGTGCCGGTCTGTACAAGGTCAAGGTCACCATTACTGAAGACAGAAAACCAGTTTATGCTAAATATCTTATTTATTCATACTTTAGGTGTATCGACTTCAAACTTGGTGTATGATAAGAACATGTAAAGATCTCACATGGGATGATTTTGGGGTCGTCCAACAAAGGTCAAGGTCAGCTTTACTAAAATAGGGTTGATATGGATAGTGTTTATATTTTTACCTTTATTCTTACACAGTTACAAAATACACACAATTACCTATTCTTGGACAAAAAACCCATTTTACTGACAAACAACCGAGCACGCTGTCATGGCACAGCTCTTGTTTTTAAATGTGAGTATTTTTAAATCCTAACATTTATTGTACCCGGTTTCTGAGAAGAGCAGTTTCTACTTTTAAAACCGAACTACCCCTCAATTCTAAATAATCCTTCAGATTGATCACATCACATATTTATAGAAAGAAACATAAGTAATCAACAGTTTTGCTGTTGGGATGATTGCAAAGATTTATATTGTTTCAAAGATAAGAAAAATATGCGACAATTTATCATAAATCAAAGGACTGAAAGTGCTGGAGGATCGATTGTCTCTGAACAACACAGTCTGCACACATACATGTGTAAATATCAGGACAACATAGACTGTACACATATATGTGTGAATATCAGGACAACCCATGCACGAGTAAAGTTATAAACTGGAGACACAACTGTCCACAAATTTTGACCTTTCACCATTTGTGTAAACTTTACTTTTGAGATAGGAACCCATGTGCTTACATTATGTCATTCAGTGACTATGTTCAACTACCCTATGAAGTATTAAGCTGTGAATCGTAACTGAGAAATGGATTTTGACAAAACTGAACTGAAAATGTATGGTTTGAACAACTTTAAATGTCATTCAAACGTTATGGGATATGCCCATAAGGTTGATTGTATTGTACGAATTAATTCGGATTTAACGTCGCACCCAACAGCTAAGGTCATATTGCAACTTCCGGCTTTCATGGAGGAGGAAGACCCTGGGTACCAATTCCCTGTATCATAATGTGTCATTTAGAAACTCCGAGGGTCATACCCTTTATTGTAAAAAAAATAAAAGGCATGACTATGTGTTAAAGAAGTCTTATTCAGTTTACTTCTGTAAAACTGCATGTGATACATCACAAAATGGTGGGTAATCAAAGGGTTGGCAAGACAACAGGTGTTTCTCTTTGGATGCTTTCCATTTTGTCACTGCATCTCAAAAGTCAAATTTTTCATAAGTGCATTCAGCCATAGACATTAAACTTGGATATTATTTGGCACACTTAAACCCCTTTCAATAGTGACAGTCTGATCGAAATGACTACAAAATGATCATTAAAATCACTCAGAAAGACGTTTTTGTTTCCCGTATTAAGGTTCGCCGACCATCTCTTGTTGTGCGTCTACGATCTATGATGACGGTATCATAGGAATCAACATACACAAAAAAGCAATGGTACAAAATGCGGGCCGATTCGAAATCAGACGACAACGACGACGCAATAGGGTCAAAATTAGACATATCCTATACCGGAAGCGTATTTTATCAACAATTTATCTTGCATTTCGAAGCGTTTTGAGAGGTTTTGAAATGTTGTTTGTAGTAATTTTATCATACACATTTTAATTGCGTCATAGAAGACGCTCTTTGCTTTTTCTGTTGCGTCATTGACAAAATGAGTGCGTCAAAACCGCAGAAAACGCGCTCTCGCGGAACACTGAATTCAGTGTATCCGGTGTAGCGATACGTATTTCACGGGTCTTACATTTCTCATGTCACACCGGTCTGACGATATAAACCGCGTAGGAAAATAGTTCTGTACGTTGATTTAAGTTACAAATTATAAGAAAAACAACAATATAATATTATGCTATTCTGTAATGTTTTGATATTATTTAGATCTGTTATTATATAATTTTTAAAACAGAGGGCAGTCATAAAGAACTAATTTTCGGTCGTATTCGAAAAAAATTGTGTTCAGAGTTCGGCCGTAAAGGTCTGAAATACTCTGTTAACTTTGGATACGATTGAATAAATCCAATCGATCCAAAAAAGAATTTAGTCAATTTTTCTAAGTGAACGTGCATAGGTTGTAAGTAACTTCTTAAACGTTCGACAGATACAGCATTATGGCACTTAAGTGATCTGTTTCTTACTACGCAGTTGGAATGTCGTTCAGGTTAACTACGCTGTTACGATATGTTTTCACTCCAAAATCGAAAGTAGCGAAGTCACGAAGATACTACGCAGTTGGCAGTTTAAAGATGGTTGTTATTTAGCTATAGAATTTATGTAGAAAAGAGCCAGTTTTTAAGTTGCTGTCGCTATTAGCGATAATTGTGAAATAAAACCTTTAACTGCCATATTCAGGGAAGCACCGTGGTGTGCATTTGTTAATATAGTTGAACATGCGAAATAGACTTTTAAAATGCACCGAAGATTTTGTTAGTAAGCTAGTAGCAAAATAGTTTCGTCTTAAACCACCTTTTCAACAGTGTTTCAATAGACAGGTTGAATAACAAAAATTGAGCCGCGTCATGGGAAAACCAACATAATGGACTTTGCGAGCATGCAAGCAGTCTAGTCTGGATCGATACTGGTCGCCCATATATATAAGCAGTTTTTGTTTTATGTTGTGTTTTATGGTATATGTTACATGTACCATACGACTGTTTTATCGTGAACGGGCTTGATAGGAATGTTCGGGTTTAACACCCGGCGGGAAACAATTTGTTATGAATGGAACACCAATAGAAAGTTGTTTTATTATTTCGCATATATTACATGTATGTATTATACCATAAATGCAATCGATCAATAATTTTCATGTCGATATTAAAGAAATGTGTTGTGTTAATGTTTACAATGGTGAAAAAAGACGTTGTAAGCCATGCTCAAATGCTCGGTAAAATGTGTACTATGTATTAAATAGTCCGACTTTGTTCTTTATTCAATACTTTGTCTAGAAACAAGATCTAAGTCAAATTTAAGGAAACACATTTCAGTTACATGTACGTTTATTTACAGGCGGACAGTTCATTTTATGATAATTCCTGGTAAGGACCAGTACTATGACTATTATCTTCTTAAAACTTTGCAAACTTTCTCACATAAAGAGACGTGGTCAGTAGCGGGGCTCGATCCAAAGACTCTCAATAATTGAGAAGTTTCAGCTTCTCTAACCACTTGACCAAGGAGGAATCTCACCGTCCGTAACACTGCTCAATATGTTGTTACATCAAGTGGTCAGATGTTCCACTTAAAACTATCAGACATATTGCAAAACATGTGTTCATAAGTACCAATCCTTACAATAATCTATGTTTCAGACCGAACATTTTCAGTGCCTTCAGCGCTTTGATTAGATTAATGCCCATTATTAACTGCTTTGTTGAAGATCACTTTTTTCAATAATTATTCAACAGAGTGCAAATCTAGTATATGCAGTTTATCATAGTTATGCCTTTTCACTGACAAAACAGACAAGCGTCAGGCACCCGCTGGTCGTGACCTAGTTTAGATCTAGTAATTTGCAATAAGCCGTTGGTAATTAGTGTGTTGTGACTAATATTCCTAATTATGGCAGTACTATGGAACGCCATGGCCGTCTTATCATGACTTGTTTGCTTATATGCGGTACATATTTCATTATATTCAGTAGATATTTTATAATATGCAGTAGATATTTCATTATAAATTATGAAGTAGATAGTTCATTATGTGTGGTACAAGTTACTTTATATGCTGTACGTTCTTTCTTATATGTAGTACAGCTCTTCTGATATGTGGTGGTACTGTCTTTATATCAACAGTATTATTATTGGGGATTGAAAATAAATGTTAGCAAAACCAAACTGTATTTTTGAGAAACGTAAGCAAGTACATAATATTGATATATACATGAACGGAGAAAAAATTGAACTGGTTGACAGCTTTACATACTTAGGTGTAAAGTTCACGTATACTGGTAGCATGGCTAAAGCTGTTACAACGCTGTCAGACCAAGCTTTAAAAGCGTATTATAACCTTATGTCATTGTTTGACGAGTTCCTCTAGACTTTAAGACAAAATTATACCTTTTTGACTGTATGGTTGTACCAATCAGAAATTTGGGGCGCGTTTAACTTTAAGAAAGTCGGTATATTACACATACAGTTTTGTAAGCACATATTAGGGGTACGAAAGCAAACACCAAACGAAGCATTTTATGGTGAATTGGGAATATTTCCCCTGTCTGTTATATGTAAGGAAAGAGCAATTAAGTTTTGGCTTAAAGTTAAAAAGAATGTAGGTGCATCCATTCATTCTACTTACATAGACAATATAACAGTATAGACAGAAAGAGTTGGGGCTTTTGCATGAACTCGCTGATAGATAACTTAGGATATTCATTTCTCCTAACTAACTTTGATGTGAATGTTAATTATTAACCAAGTCTTAAAAGACGCATACGAGATTAATATATACAGAGATGGTATGATTCTGTTAATAGTAAAACTAAACTTGACTATTATGTGAAATATAAAACCGAATTCTGCTATGAAAAATATATAGATGTTTTAAAAAATGACATATTACGGAAATATCTTACATGTTTTAGACTTAGTTCACATTCTCTTGAGATAGAATTAGGTCGATATTATACAATTATAGACTATGTTGAGGTCTATATATAGTTTTGCGGACCTGTTAAAAGTGATATTGACCGAGGACGAAGTAAAAAGTAGTCAAAATTATGCGAAAATATAACAGAAATGGGCGCAGGTCTACACATCATTTTCCAGTTGTACACATACTTTTGCGGACTCGGCACGTGAGCGCTATCGGCCAATCAGGATTAAGTATTTATGACAGGTATACGATATAACGATATAAATAGAGAAAATCGATTATGTAAATGCTGCAATGAAAATAAGACCGAATCTGAGTACCATTTTCTTATGTGCTGTACTTTGTATTCTGACATATGTCGCAAATATCTTGGGCTGGTGTCTTGGCCAAATATGCATAAATTTGTTAGTTTAAAAAAAAATGTCGACACATAGTAAACAACTTTTGTACAAAATCTCTTATATGAAAGAAGCTTTTGCAGTATGTTCCGATACCCTTAGTAATATGACCGTTCCATAAAATATATATTATTTATCATGAAAAAATGTATATGTTCATATGTATGAGAATTTGCATTGCCGCAGTTATATATGTTTGTGCTTAAAATGTACCATATGTCTTGGCCGTATTCACTGTGTTATATGTAAGATGGCCAAAGGCAATTGTATTTGCCGATTAACTGAATAAAAACTGAACTGAACTGATTATTTTTGTATTCCTGTTACAAATAAAAAAATTCTACATTTCCTTTTCTCTTGTTCAATTCTTTAGCGGCGATCTTTGATGCTTTGCATCAATGGTTTTTTTTGTCTGTACTGGTTTCGGTCAACACCAGCTTTGTGATGTGACGCACAACCGTATAGTTCGCACTTGTGACCGCTTCTTATAATATGTGGTATAGTTACCTTTCGCGGCTTGCACATAACGTTATTTCACTTTGATGAATACTTTTATACCAGCGTTTCATGTGCGCCATATCACCGGGTTCTATACACCTGCAAGTCCAAAGTGCGTGTAGGCAATTTTAATATCTTTATTTTGATGCCAATTTTATTGATTTATGTCAACAAATGATCTCAGAACAGTAAGTATAAAATTTGTCTCCGTACAACACACGTAAAAATGGCGCAACATGGTCATATTTGCGACGTCATTGTAACGTTATGTACATAAATAACGTCAAATAGAATATAGATCTGAATCAAAAGTTTCAGTTGGTACCAAACACAAAGGTAGACTAGATAATTTTTATATAGTATGCTTCTTCCTTAATCGCAAAAACTGGCCTTCAAGCTGTGACAATATATAAGTAAATTTGCCAGTTCGTTATATCGGAACTTAACTTATTGCATTTTGGTGAAATATAATGCGCGACCCCATCCTCACCCACCCCCGGCCCCAACATACATACGCCCTTCATTTATTTTATTAGATTAGGATCTACGCTAAGCGAGTCATTAGTTGATTGAATCTCTGTCGATGATCAAACCTTAAAGTGAGTCGTCTTCACAGTTCTGGTGAAAAAAATGGCAGATTTTCAATAATACATGTGCGACATGTCGGACGACAAAATCATACAACAATTATATGAGCGTATTTCGCTGAATTAGAACTAGCATATGGTGTTTTTGTAAGATGCATATTTGAAACAATTATGCATGTAAAACGTCGCGTTGCTAGGAAACGAAGTGAAAAATAGAAAAAATTAAAACGCATAGAATAACATGTTAGAGCACCATTATGCAACATTTCATAGCAATCAGAGAATACTCGTTTTTTGACGTCTGACGTCGGAAAAATGTGGCATACTACCGTAAATATTAGCAATACCGGCAAGTTGGCAGCAAAGAAAGGAGCACCGTTCATTTCTAACGCTACAAGGACAACAGACTGACAAAGGAACGGACAAAGACCAAACAGACAAAACTGACAAACATAGCCACACAGTAATTTCCTGCATAAATCATCTTGTTGCGTTGGAAGAGTTTCAGCTTTACGCATACTATGCTAAGAGATATTGTATTTTTTTCATTTTGCATTCATATTATCAAATGACATTTATTTACGTCATTTTTTGTGCTTGTTATTCTTTAAGTAATATTATTGCTAAACAACATTGGATACACTTGATTTGTTCATCACGAACAGAGACTGCTGTCAAATTGTACACCTGAAATAAGGTAAAACCGCCCAAAACCAGTGGAATTGTAAAACGTTGCAACTTTGAAGATAGGTATATGATTTTATCCTGTTCAATATATTTGGCCATAAGTTCATACTTTTGTTTTTCACTTCTTTCAGTTTTGGACCTGGGGTATACAGCTTCCCTAAGTGGCAACGGAATGAACATAACATACCTTAAGCAACACCCACATCATACAACTTAAAGAGTTTGTACGAACAGACAGACGGACAGACAGAACAGAGCAAATGTGTAGTCCCCAAAGCGGTCTGCGTTAAGAAAGGGCATTGAAATATCGGCGAGTTAAGCTATATATACGTATTTTAACACATTGCTGCATTATCAGGCATCGACATAACAGGCTCTAGCAAGAGACACTACTATCTCTACCTCAGAACTCTGTCAAAGAAGCCCAAATACAGTATTTTAAGTTCAGCTGAACAAAAGCAGGCACATTAAAAATATCTATTGTCTACTTTGAGTAGTATTTATTTTACAACGATTGTAAAAAGGGTTCCAGCTACAGTACGCTCGATGACTGCTTTCTGGATATCTGACCAGAACTGAACCGAAAGAAGGCATAGTGGAGCCTCTGCCGCGATTAAAATAAACGACCTATGGCTTAGAAGTCCGAAGCTCTACCCCCTACACCACGGCGCCTCCATCCACTGTGGATCACGATAGTTCATTGTTAAGGTCATTCATCCTCCAGAACAGAAGGTTTTTGGGTTCGAATCGTTGACAGAGGACGAGGAGTGTCATTCGGAGAAAGCACTGATGCCACTCTCACATCAGTCTACCGAGCTGTAAATTGTGTTACTTTGCAGTGATGGAAACTCTCGCTTCCTTTCTTAAGCGAGCGTGGTAAGATCTGGACTGGATGATAGCGGTCAATAAAATGAAAGCTTTCTTCGTATAATTGAACTTACAATAAGTCCGTATGAAGTGAAAAATTCTCCACTTACATGTTACTTCAGAAAACATCAGGATGTTACAGTGTTGACTTTCGAAAAGTATAGTTCTTGTCTCTCACACATCTCACCAGAAAGATTGCACGTCTTGCAGTTAATGTCTAGGTGATATATCCCTACGAGTCACAGTATGGTTTTTGGAAAATCTGAAAAAAAGAGGCCTAAAAACGTTGTTGTTGAAAGTTTGTGTGAAAATGAGTGTTACTTCATAACTGCCAATCGGATCTGTAATCAGTTAAAATCTGTAGAAAATATATTATTCATTTATATTATTTCAACTGAACTGTGAAGAACGCTTGATTCGTAACAAGTCGCTCTCGTGTGAAGCCAACCATGTGTAGCCGGAACACACCGATTGGTTCTACCCCACAGCATATGGAATGACTGACCCGAGTGACCGATACTTTGCAGGCAGACAGGCAGGTACAAAGAAGGCAGACAGACAGGCAGGTACCATGCAGGCAGGCAGACAGACAGGTACCATGCAGGCAGGCAGACAGACAGGTACCATGCAGGCAGGCAGACTGGCAGGTACCAAGCAGGCAGGCAGACAGGGAGGTATAATGCAGGCAGGCAGACTGGCAGGTACCATGCAGGCAGGCAAACAGGCAGGTACCATGCAGGCAGGCAGACAGGCAGGTACCAAGCAGGCAGGCAGACAGGCAGGTACCATGCAGGCAGGCAGACAGGCAGGTTCCATGCAGGCATACAATGGGAAGCCAAAGTTCGAATATCCCCTACTCGGCTGTTTTTTCCTTGTATAAAGATCACTATTGCCCCATTGTACTCAACTGTAAACGGGCAAAGTATGTTTGGTTTGAACTGGGTCATGCAGAGAGCTCTACAGAACGTTGATTGTCATGAATGCAGGATATACAATAATACTGACACATTCGTAGAACTGATGACATGAAATGAAACTACTTCTCTTTAACTCTGTAAGAGTTAAGCTGCTATTTTGTCATATACCTAAATAGTGTACGCTATCTAACTTACAGTGCGCTACCCTATTAGTTCCATTATCCTTGTAAATTTCTAGTAAATTTAACTAGCTTTAAAATTAAGATATTGTAAGAAAGTCAGAATGATATGACTACGTAGTCAAACCTGCAGTCTGGAAAGAAGTAACCTTACCTTACAAACAACATTTATATTCTTTTCAATGACGGTGTAAATCATGATCAATATGAATATCCGTTGTTATTTAATTTTCTTTGTGATAAAAGGCTTTGAAATATAAATACTTGCAGAAAATGCGATTAAAATGTATGAATAGTCGAGCCGATGGCCTTCGTGTTTTATTACTGCGCATCAGAACTAAAAATAGTGGTTTATTAGACAATGGTCACGGCTAACCTACTGGCATTGTTGTTGTACGTTTCGACCGTATTTTGGCAGGGCTGGCATAAAACCCGGGTTTTATCATATTGCCCAGCCCGGCGGGTAATACTGGGAAAACCCGGGTTTTACTTGCTTTTACTGGGTAATACCGGGCAATAAAAATTTTGTGTGGCTGACATCTTTATCCCTACTTAAAGACACAATTAAAGTTACCCGTACCTGTAGAATTCACACCTGTCCCAGGGTAGTGAGTCTATTATGCAATGATTAACCATAAAAACAGCATTGGAGTATTGGTACAGGTAAGGAGATAACAGTAAAAGAGTGAACTCAAACTCTGCATTGCTTGACATTATAAAAAAATTATGTTAACAATAGTCCCTTTCAAATCTGAATGGTATTGTGGTCGGAGAAATGTAGTGCTGTTGATCCAATGCTATATATGTCTTTTTGCAAGGCAGCTCTTGAAAATGCCTGCAAGTTCTGCCTCAATTATAAGGATATTTTCAAACTTTGGTTTGATCCAGAACAATCTCAGAAACAAATTGGGCATTCAGAAATGTGCAAAGTTAGAGTTTTGTTACAGAATGCTGAGGGGAAAAGAGGAATTAGACTGGTAATCACTGTTTAATAATGTACAATATTACTTGATATGAATCAGACAGTGATTATGTAGTTAATAATGTCAGTTTGTGGTTTAGTCTGCTTTAAACTGACATTTTGACATGGGAAATGTACACAAGCATGATGTAAATAAAGTTTCTTAGTTAAGAATAAAAAAAAATATTTTGTGTAGTTGTTATCAGATTCTTACATTCAAACATATTCATAATACACTATATATCATCTATGTACCCATTCTAATGTAATATAATGTTAAATGAGGCAATTAAACACCAGTACAGTTGAAAAAAATCATGTTTTAGTTTAACCCAGTATTACCCAGGGCTGCCCATTTTAGGGATATTGCCCAGCCCGGGATTTCCAAGGCGGGAAAACCCGGGTGGGCAATACTCTGCCAACCCTGTATTTTGGTCATATTTACAGGCTGCAGACTTCTTTATTATCGTTCCTGTGGAGAAACAGTGCTAGATCCCTATCCTCCGTAAGAAACTGTCAACTTTTTCACATAAAGAGACATTATCGCTGGGCTCGAACCCAGCTGGCAACAAATGAGTCTTCTTTCTCAACCAATATAGATCATGATCAACTTGCACACTGGCCAGTGTTGTCAGATAACAGTCGTCTCAATTAGCACTGTCACACTGTTATTAGTTACATATGCAAATGTATGTACTTACAAATATGTTGTTTTTTTCATTAGGTGTAGAATTGATTTTTAACCAGGCGATTTCCATGGTCTGCATGTACCTCTGAGTCGTCAGGGGAAAATCTGCTGATTCAGTACCATCTTGCATCTTTTATATTAACAGCAATATGTTGTACCTGTAACTTGTATATAACAGCAACTCCTTTTTTATTTTAAAAATTGCTTAACAGATTTTGTCGTGTCATATATACCAAATATAATTAGAAATGGACAATATTTTTATAGAAAGTCCGATAAAACATGTATTTACAGGCGAACGTGTAGCCAGCAAAAATATAACGATACGTTCTTTACATGCTTGGCAGTTGTTTATTCAACATCATTGACAGAGACAACCAATCTTATTTGGCTTTGAAATTATTTTTTATACAAATTATATTTAATATACATTGTATAAACAACTTCGAACCTACACAGAAGTAGTCATTTAACGATACGTTATTCACACAGATGAGTCTGACTTGAAGACCAGTGTAGACCAATATCAGCTTTGCATATCCGTCACACTGGAAACGAATGGGCTGAGGTCTTTTATTAACTGATGTAAGCCACGTGAGCTTCTACTAACCTGCTGGTGGTGAACCTGGTTTTGATTCCGCTGGTGATCATGATCAGCTTGAACATCTTAACATGGAACAGTCTGCCGACGAGCTGTGGATCTACGTTTTCGACAATTGTTATTCATAATTAGCGTTAACAATCATTGTAAAATAAATATGTGTATTAGCTTTTCTTTTGCAGCAAATGACCCTGAACACGCTTCGAGTGTTGACCATTATCAGACTGCACAGTCATCTGGGTCGTGAGGGGATAACTGGCGGAAATAGACCTTCAATCTGGAATGAATAATCTGTACCTGTAATCATGTAATACAATGTATGTCAAAAATAAACTTCTAGTATTTACATAATGTCCGATCAATATGCAGGATATATGGGATATACGATATCATATATAGGATATAGTCGGATATTGAATCAAACTAAGAATATTGCAAAAATAGCCATCTAGCATTTAGCCTATTCTACCTTTACGACAACGCAATGTGAACAACCATCCAAATACAATGGATGTGAAACAGACAAATTTAAACTACTCTGTATCCAGCCAAGAATATAACACCAGTGGTCATCCAATAGATTCCCTGTTGGCGGCAAGTGATTCTGCCTTTACGACCAACGTGAACCACAAATAGATGTGAAACATGCGAGATGCCTGCCACCAAGAATGTATCAAAATGGTTATCCAGTTCTAGCTTTACGACCAACGTGAACCACAAATAGATGTGAAACATGCGAGATGCCTGCCACCAAGAATGTATCAAAATGGTTATCCAATTCTGCCTTTACGACCAAAGTGAACCACAAATAGATGTGAAACATGCGAGATGCTTGCCAAGAATGTATCAAAATGGTTATCTAATTCTGCCTTTACGACCAATGTGAACCACAAATAGATGTGAAACATGCGAGATGCCTGTCACCAAGATGTATTAAAATAGTTATCCAATTCTGCCTTTACGACCAATGTGAACCACAAATAGATGTGAAACATGCGAGATGCTTGCCAAGAATGTATCAAAATGGTTATCTAATTCTGCCTTTACGACCAATGTGAACCACAAATAGATGTGAAACACGCGAGATGACTGCCAAGAATGTATCAAAATGGTTACCTAATTCTGCCTTTACGACCAACGTGAACCACAAACAGATGTGAAACATGCGAGATGCTTGCCAAGAATGTATCAAAATGGTTATCTAATTCTGCCTTTACGACCAACGTACACCACAATCATCTGATACCACGAGTGTGCAATATTTAACTTTAAATATTCTACATGAGACAAGTTAGTCTGCCTTTAAGACTAGTTCATATCATATTCAGCCTATACAATCGATGTAAAATAAATCAGTTTATTAGAGTCTTAAACCTCTATCAGTGTAGACTATGATCGGTATGCATCCGTGTGGTCAGAGGACAGTAAGCTGAGTCAGCACCCTTATTCTGTTATCTGAAAACATATTTATTTTATTTATGTTCATTTATTTAAATTATCAAATTGCAGTAAGTCCTTTTTATTCTTTATACCCTTGTCAAAAATACTAAATCTAATCCAACCAATTAGGGGTCAATCGTTCTACGTCACCAAACAATGACTTTTATCTATCAAAATGTTTTCATGGGTCTATAGAATATGAAACCGAAAAGTAGATGGAGTCGCTAGAAATCCAAGATGGCGTCATAGATGGCCGCGACGATAAAGGAAATAAGTATTTATTACCTTTTTCCTAAATGCAGCCCTTTTCACCAAATCCACTTTAATTTGCGATCAGTCTTTTTAATATTACATAAGTTAATTTTAAAATGTTGAGGTCAAGTGTCAAATTTAGCAAATCGTTGACTTCTCACAAGATGTCTTTCCTCATTTCATAATATACACAAGCTTATCAACAGTTATAAACAAGAGCTGTCCCTCACAAGTGACGAATGCCCCCGAAAGAGATGTCTCACAGTCTTTGTCCTCTCCATGTGCTCAGTAATTGTGGTATGTAATTTTAAAATCCTTCCATGCATGACAGAGTTACCATGCATACAGTATTCCATTACTTTTAAACACTAAGTGTGACCTTGACCTTTGAGGTAGGGACGTGGGTCTTGCACGCGACAAGTTGTCTTGGTGTGCAACACATTTGTGCCAAGTTATTTTAAAATCCTTCAATGCATGACAAAGTTACAGTCCGGACACGAATATGTGCATATATACAGGATTCCATTACCTATAAACTCCAAGTGTGACCTTGACCTTTGAGGTACAGACATGGTTCTTGCATGCGACACGGCGTCTTGATGTGCTAGACATGTGAGCCAAGTTATTTTAAGATAATTCGATGCATGACAAAGTTACAGTCCGGACACGAATGTGTCCATAAAAAGAGGATTCCATTACCTTCAAACTCTAAGTGTGACCTTGACCTTTGAGGTAGGGACATGGTTCTTGCATGCGACACGTCGTCTTGATGTGCTAGACATGTGAGCCAAGTTATTTTAAGATCCTTCAATGCATGACAAAGTTACAGTCCGGACACGAATGTGTGCATATGTGGAGGATTCCATTACCTTCAAACTCTTAAGTGTGATATTGACCTTTGAGGTAGGGACGCGCACAGACGGACGACAGACGGACGGTGCGATTTTAATATACCACCTTTCGGGGCATAAAACAATTTAACTATAACGTTTACCGTTCAAATATGTTGCACTGTTGAACTAATATATGTCCTTGCCATTGAGATATCTAGGAAAGCTTCCAAGGCGACCGCTAAAATTAAGAGACCAGCTAAATATTACATAACGGGTTTTTTTTGTGCAACAACTCTTATTATTTTTGTACATATTATCACCAAATCAGTTATTTTTTTAACTTTTTAAAGTCCTTTAAAACTTATTAAATAAAACAAATTTCAGTAGTAGAGAGCATGGTCATTACCATAATCAAATGTCAAAATAAAAAAAAAAATAAAAACAAGAGGGCCAAGATTGCCCTATATCGCTCACCTTGGTACAATTCCATTTGCCTGGTGGAAGATCACTAGACAATATTATATACCAAATAGGTTTTCCCATATACGTCTTTGTAAAACAAGTGAACCCTCGGGCAAGGTGTATTTTGACCTCAGGGGCATAATTTGAACAAACTTTGAAGAGGTCTACTAGGCAATGTTACATGCCAAATATCTAAGCTCTATGCCTTGTGGTTTCAGAGAAGAATATTTTAAAAGTGTTTCCTATATTAGCCTATGCAAAACTAAGTGACCACCCGTGCGGGATCAATTTTGACCCAGGGTCATAATTTGAACAATCTTGGTAGAGATCCACTAGACTATGCCACATGTCAAATATCTAAGCTCTAGGCCTTGTGGTTTCAGAGAAGAAATGTTTTAAAGTTTTTCCTATATAAAGCCTATGCAAAACTAAGTGACCCACTGCGCGGGGTCAATTTTGACCCGGGGTCATAATTTGAACAATCTTGGTAGAGGTCCACTAGACAATGCTACATGACAAATATCTAAGTTCTCGGCCTTGTGGTTTTAGAGAAGAAGATTTTTAAAGTTTTTCCTATATAAGCCTATGCAAAACTAAGTCACCCCCTGCGCGGGGTCAATTTTAACCTGGGGGTCATAATTTGCACAGTCTTGGTAGAGGTCCCCTAGACATGCTACATGCCAAATATCTAAGCTCTAGGCTTTGTGGTTTCAAAGAAGAAGAATTTTCAAGTTTTTCCTATTTGTTGCCATAGCAACCACAGTTCTGCATGGAATGGAACTTTGAACAATTTTGGTAGAGTTCATGCAAGAAACATTCCTGCATAGCTTTATCATCATTGGCCTAGTGGTTTCAGAGATGTCATTTGAATCAAAATGTTGACGGACGACAGACAATCATCGATTAGAAAAAAGAAATGAAATATAACAATCGCGAAACAATTCCAAAAACTAACAGAAATAGTAACTCTTCAAGTCTGTTGCTCTTTTAAACTATTCTTATTTGTAGTTAAATCTTTTAACGGTAATATGAATATAAAATGTAACATAACTATTCAAAGACGTAATGCTCAACGTCCAAAAAACAACTAGATGGGTGTTCAGTACAACACTTCTGTCGCCCTCTTACGCTTTGTCAGAATAACCAATAATTTGGTGACAAAATCTAAATACAAAAAGGGGCATAACTCTGTCAAATGTGACCTTGACCAACAATATTTGGCGAAATCATGACGCTTATGTCATAAGCAATACAATATGAAAGTTTGATGAAGAAATCTTAAGAAATAGCAAAGTTATAGTAAAAATCTAAGCATAAAAAGGGGAATAACTCTGTCAAATATGACCTTGTTCTACAAAATTTGGCAGCATCACGACCCTTATGTCATAAGCAATGCAATTTGAAAGTAAGATGAAGAAATGTTAAGAAATGGCAAAGTTATAGCCAACGTTAAGTTTTCGTGACAAAATCCAAGTACAAGAAGGGGCGTAACTCTGTCAAATATGACCTTGACCTACTAAATTTGGCGGCATCATGACCCTTTTGTCATAAGCAATACAATTGTAGTTTGATGTCTTAAGAAATGGCAAAGTTATAGCCAACGTTAAGTTTGTGTGACGGACGGACCGACGGACGGACAGACAGACGCAAAATAGTGATCCCTATGTATCGCCTTTTCTCCGAAAGGGCGACACAACAACGAGTGAAAATGGTAAATTTGTAGTCTAGTGGTAAAAACGTCGTCGGTGGTACTGGCAGGACAATGATTATTTTGCAATTTGGAAATTTGTCTTCAGGTAAATTTAAAATGCTCCCAATACATAATAAACGTAAACTTTTAAGGGCATTCAACTGGTGATACTTTTGGAAAACTATAGTACAAATTTGGAAATTTGTCTTCAGGTAAATTTAAAATGCTCCCAATACATAATAAACGTAAACTTGGCGCAAAATATCATGAAATGATTGAGCAACTCCAGTCTTTGCAATCGGCAAATACAGCTACAAATTAATAAACGAAGAAAGACCCTTGCGTATCGTAGAATTGAATGAGGCTAGGATAACGCGTATTAATCTCATTTTCAGAGGCAATCAAGAAATTTATTTGACTGAAATTTGTGTATCATTATCTATCTATCTATCTACCTATCTCTAGATACTGTACTCGCTCCAGTTGGAGCACTATGACAGGTGGATTGGTGGCGAATTGCTTTGATCAAGTACATATAAGAAATGATACATCTTAAATAATAACGGATGTATGATACAAAATATTAAAAAAAGACCAAAGACAGGCTTAGCTACTTGAGAACTATTTACAAGAAGTAGGTGACTGCTACCCGAAAACAGGAAGCACATTATAGGTTTAATTAAATTTTAGATTTAAACCAGATACTATTCTTGAAGAAACAGCATCAAAAGGTAAGCAGTTCCAAAATGTTATGATTCATGGCAAAAATGAGAATTTATATGTATCCGAGTACACCAATGGTCTAGCGTATTGGAATGGGTTATTGGCCGTAGTTCGGATGGACCTGGGATGCTGAAGCAAGTGGAGGTTACTGGGCTTATCAATATGGACTAAGTCATTATGGGTCTTATAGAAGACCACGAGGCTTGAGTGGTCCCTACGTATCGCTAAGGTTGGTCAGGAAAGTCAACTAACATATCTCCAACATGACTTTTGTTCCTCCACCTACGACAGCACCACCTAGCAGCTGTTCTCTGCACTTTTTCTACTTTGCCAGCATCTGTAGCTGTGTATGGACTCCAGATACTTGCTGCAAATTCAAGTTGGGGCCTTATCATGGTCATATACAACCGCTAACGAAATTGATTAGAGTAAGGAGGTTTACCGATAACATCAAACGCAATGCACAAATGTTTGACATGTCAAAGTAGCTATGAAGAACCGCCCAATATTGGTTTCCTAAACTCCGCCTTTTATCAGTTTTTTTTTTACAATTACCGATTAATACTATACTAGTTAATACTTTATGTATAACGCGTCTTTAGTGATGACTTTAGACTGTTTATGGTGCGGAAACTAAGCGATACTGGCCCTTCTATGTCTCTTGTTTAAATGAAAGCTGCCGAAACATATGTCAATTCAATGGACATGTTACACACACACTTGAGGGAACGGGTAACAACATGTAGAGGCAGATAATTACTCAAACTTTAACATGTAACTATCATTGTGTCGGGTATTGCTCATATTTTGGTGTAGAAACGTGTACGAACGATAAAAAAAAACGTTTTTAAAATATCTCAAAACAATAAAACGACGGGCGTTTTTACGGCGGGAAAACGCCGGTGAAAAATTGTGTGTGGTGAAAAACTGAATCGGCTTTGAACACATAAATTATGTTTTTGCCTACCTTCATATATCTGTAATTTATTGTATTTCTATGACGTACATGTATGTCATATCGGATAAACTCACTGCGGTAAAAAAACAAGAAAGGGGAGTGGTGGTGTAGAGCTTATGGTGTCTGCTGCTCATTCCGGAGGCCGTTTCGGGTTCGAGCCCAACTGGGTTTCACGACCGTACCTCCTCATATGATACCGGTACTATTTCTCCAGGAAGCGGACTCGCGAGTGACTCGATAAGCTCAAGCTTTCTTCACAATCGAGCTAAAATTATAAGTATAAACACTAAATAACGTGTTCGCGGAGAGACATTTAATATAATTTATATAATGTAGTTAATTGTATTATATAATGTAGTTAATTGTATTATATAATGTAGTTAATTGTACAGATACGATACTGATAAACATGGCATGTGTATCTTACTTAAACTTCAAATAAAAAAAACCAATACAAATTCTCATGCGTAGCTCTCTATATACATTAATAAACATTTCTGCAGGGAATCACCCATTTGCATGAAAGGTATTTGTTCACGCCATGTTTTAGATACATTTAAATCTATTCTTTATACATTGACACAATATATGAAATGTACTCGGCCTCTAACACCTGTATCATCAGTATTTGTTCATAAAGCTCAAATTGTATTCAGCGATTGATACCTGGCTATTGAGGTATTGTACACCCCTATTTCTAGCGGTGATTTAATAATAGAATCTTCTGCACAAATATGTTCAACTCAAAACGGGTATTAGGCTCTGGTTATGAAAATATAATATCACAGGATAATTTGAACAATAGAATAACCGTCGCGTGCATGTAAAAAGTCTTGATGGTCGTTTTTCCCGTGCAGTGCTAAATTTGTAGATGGCGTCAAATCGATGGTATTTAATCATAGAGTTAAGTAAAGATATAAATGAGGTATAGTAAGATTGTGACTGCACTTTTATACTTTTATGTTCTATATAATATGTCATAGCTCACGAGTCAAAATCCTACTATAATACCGTCGCCGACAAAAATATAACTTTAATGGCCATGGATTCATTTAACAATTCCCTAAACATGTCGAAACTCTGACCTAAGTAGCGGTTTCCACACTTACGACACATTTTATTACGTTATCAGTAATTCTAATATGCCTACGGTATATTTCTATAGTCAATTCGAGTGCATTAATATGATTAAAGCACTCGGAAAAGTAGGCGGAGTTTCGGACATGGAAGTAGCTCCTTCCGACTTTTCTAATTTACTCCCGCGCAAAAATAAAATATAGAAATGAAAATAATATCAGTATAAATACATCAGTCGCATGAAAAAGATTTGTTTAAGAATCTAAATATTATTTTTGATTGCGTCAAGTAAGCCTTAGAATACCCTCACCTTGTTTTCCTTAAAAAGGCCAAGAAATTCAGGATTAACAGTCATGCAATGTTTTGATTCCGGGAGACAAAATATGAATGAAAACGTTTACGTCATACACTGACGTCATTACTCCACGTTAAAACGTTGTACAGTTCAAATTAACGGTACGCATTTAAATCGATTGGCTGCTTTTGTTAGGTTCTGAATCTGAACTCTTCTGCATAATGTCAGTCAGGTATTTCTTTTTATATTTGATGTATTAGATGATTAAACTAAAATAAGTTTGTATAATATAGTTATGTTTGATATCTTGAATGGTTGCCCGAATAGGGGAGTGAATTCCAACAGCTACTATTTATGCTGTTTTTCACATTACCGCCGAACTGAAAAAAGGTTCGTAGTAGTTACGATAGTTTTTAAAAAAATCGGCTTCTAAGAATCGAAATAATCTATGTATTGGAGTGCTTTATCGAAATTGAAGCATTTCCCGTCGGTAATGTGCCTGCGTAATAATTCACTCGGGCTTCGCCCTCGTGAATTATTCCGCCAGGCACATCACCTCCGGGGAATGCTTCAATTTCGATAAAGCACTCCAAGCCATAGATTATTTCTTAAATATTGATTGACAGCATACGTCGCTCTGATTGGAGCGGCGTAATAAAGCATTGTGCTTTCTTTGAAGATGTGATCAGCTGTCGCCGAAATGAACTCTGACTGTTACATTTTGACTTGTGCTGAATTCACGCCCCTCTAATCAATTTCGTTAGCGGTTGTATCTGGTAATTTTAGGCGCAAGTAAGAGATGATTACGTCTCAGAAAACCCAGTTGGCCTTATTAGTAACATTTTGTATGTGAGTGCTCCAAATCAGGTTATCAGTAAAAGTTAGGCCTAAGTATTTCGCAGAGGTTACATGTTCGTGTAGACTAAAGATTAAGGTGATGGTTTAGGTACTGATTACTGACTCTGAGTGTATAGCATTTCGATGGATTTAATTGCATAAGCCATAGCAAGTGTATCTGAATGACATCTTGGAGAGCTTGACAGGCTGCATTCTCATGTATATTATGGTAGAATCCACAGACATCAGATATACAGAAGGAATAAGACTGGGCCCAGGACAGAACCTTGGGGCATCCCAGAGACCACACCGGCCGAGTCTGAAGACAGCATTTTGAGTACAGCGTGAAAGAAATGAATGTATCCATTTGTAAGTCCTTGTATATCGTAGTAATTAGGCTTATGTATAAGTCTACGATGTGGGACCTTATCAAATGCTTTTGCAAAGTACTTGATAATGACGTCTGTTTCTCTGTGACCTTTATTGTAAGCCGTGTCTAGGTTGAAGGATAGATCGTGTACAAACTGGACAAACCTGTGCTGTGAGTCAACAATGATATTATTTGCCTCAGCATGTTTCATTATGTTGCTAACAATTATATGCTCCATTAATTTGCAACAAATGCATGTTAGTAAAACCGGGCGGTAATTCGCAGGGTCATATTTTTCACCTTTATAAACATTGACGAGGCGCCAGTCATCAGGCACGGTACCAGTAAGTACGGATTTGCTGAAGATACAGGCCAGTATAGGGCTGATCTCCTTGCGGCACTCACTTAATACTCGAGCACTAATGCTGTCAGGACCGGTTGCTTTATGTGTGTTGAGCTTACCAAGTAGCTTTTCAACGCCAACATGTGTGTCGGCCATTATAGGGAATGGGCTTGAACCTTTGTCCGGTATGGCGCCGTCTGGTTCTGCAGTGAACACATACATAACGGGACATACCCTATAACTGATACCAAACTAAATAACCTCCAATACATAAATAATATAATCTTTAGAATCATTATAACGTAATTCAAAAGTTTCAGCTATGCATTCCCACTCAATATCGATAAAATCAGCGGTTTAGAATATACTGCAGTACCGTAAACCATTCAATAATCTATGTAAAGTTGTTACTGTACAATTAATGGGTGGATGCGATTTATTACAAAATAATTGAATACATAATCTTTTTTTCGAGAATATAATCGGCCAGATGTAGGGAGTGTCCCTTTAAACTGGTTGTTGAGGATATTATCCTTAGTTTTGGTTTCGGACCTAAGGATGCAGTTGTCTCTAAGAGATGCTATCTTAGAGGAGTCATTCTTCTGACTTTTGATAAATGACCGAAACTTCTTATTTGCGATCTAGATTGGGCCGGGTCATTATGGTCTGTCTGGTCAAAATACCTGAGAGATACCGCCAATAGGAATCTCTTTAAAATGACCCTTCTGCACCTTGAGAAGTTAATGGCCTGAAAGTCCTCTTAATGACCATACAGTCATATAAGATGCTTTTGTTCAAAATAATTGGTCTAAAATGTCCTTATAAGAGCATTCAATGGCATTTATACTTTTGTTACTCTGGGTATATCTCAGTTAAGGACCAGCTACCAAGAAACTAAATTTGTACCTAACTTAGGAAGCCTGCTTGGGATAGCCAACATGAAGACAGACTTACCATCATGCAAGTTCAGAGGGAACAGTAAACAATAGCTGTCAGTAGGACAGCGCGCTCGACTTTTTAGTGCTTGCCAATAAAACAAAACTTTGACAGTTAAAGGCAAAACAAGGATCTGTATAAACAAGGGCCACAAGTAGCAAGATATTAAGTCAAGAGTTATCAAACTTAAATGTTTGATATCCTTGAATACTACAGCAAAGTTGTAGATTAATACTTCAAGTGGTTAATGATATATATGCATGACAGTGCCAGTTGCACACAAGTCTAAGTACAGATCAAGAAACATTTTCACAGAGTTATCTTCTCTTGCTTACAGATAGGTCTCATGATGGTACATAAGTACTCCAACTTTCAAAGTAATATCTCAAATGGTTAAGTCAACAAGTGGACAAGAATGAAAATTTTAACTGAGTTTCTAAGTCAAAAAGGGCCATAATTAAATAAAATCCTTGACAGAATTACCTTCTCCTGCCCATGTTTTGGGATCATGATGGTTTACAAGAATTCAAATTAATATCTCAAACAGTTTAGTCAAAAAGTGGACAGGTACGAAAAACTTAACCAAGATTCTAAGTCGATAAAGGGCCTTAATTTTTAAAACAAATCCCTGACAGAGTTACCTTCTCTTGCCTACAGATGGGGGTAATGATGTAAACAAGCATTCAAAGTTTCAAAGCTATCTTAAAGGGTTAAGGCAATAAGTGGATTTTAACCATTTTCAATGTAAAAAAGGGGCATAATTCTGTCAAAAACCTTGACAGAGTTATGTACTCTTGTCTGTTGATGTAGGTCATGATGGTAAACAAGTATGGTTAGTTTCAAAGCAATACCTCCAATGGTTTTAAAATAAAGTGAGGTGGTACGAAAAACTTAACCAAGCTTAATACACTTTCTAAGTAAAAAAAGGGCCAAAATTCTATCAAAAACCTTGACAGAGTTATGTACTCTTGTCTGTAGATGGAGGTTATGATGGTAAACAGGTATGGTAAGTTTCAAAGCCATACTTCTAATACTTTTGAAATAAAGTGGAGTGGTACGAAAAACTTAACCAAGGTGTGACACAAACGCCGACGCCGGGGCGAGTAGGATAGCTCCCCTTTTCTTCGAAAAAAAAAAAAAAAATATCAAACAGGGAATGCCACGTACCAAAAACGCAGCCTCCCCAAAACGAGCCCCACAGCACCCAGAAGTGCACACCACCAACACACACACACGCACGCACGCACGCACGCACGCACGCACGCACGCACACACACACACACACACAATCATGTACACACACACACATACACTACCAACACACACAAAAACAAAAATAATATCAAACAGGGAATGCCACATACCAAAAACGCAGCCTCCCCAAAACGAGCCCCATAGCACCCAGAAGTGCCACACACACACACACACAACACACACACACACACACACACACAGACACACACACAGACACACACAAGACACACACACAGACACACACACACACACACAGACACACACACACAGACACACACACACACACACACACACACACACACACACACACACACACACACACACACACACACACACACACACACACACACACACACACTACCAACACACACTAGCATACAAAGCAAACACACGAGGACAAAACGAACAATTAACAGTGGGGCACCGCCTTGGAACGGTCAGTGGCAAAAACACAAGTCGAGCTAAAAAACAGCAAAAGCAACGATTGAGATACGAACCTACAAATACATTTGACATTTCAACCAAAAAAAAAGTGAATAGACCAAGACGTTTGTACAAGGACTGACCTTAATACCATCAAATAATTTATCCCCCCGCCGAAGGCGAAGGGGATATTAGAAATGCCCTTCGTCCGTCCGTGCGTCCGTCCCAATTTTGTCCGGAGCATAACTCCAAAAGTACTTGAGGGATTTTCTTCAAACTTCATACACTGACAGAGCACATTGGGAGGAAGTGCAGTGTGCAAGAACAATAACTCTACTTTGCCTACTTTTAGAGTTATTCCCCTTTATCAGATTTACTCTAAAAGTTTTGTCCGGAGCATAACTCCAAAAGTACTTGAGGGATTTACTTCAAACTTAATACACTGACATAGCACATTGGTAGGAAGTGCAGTGTGCAAGAACAATAACTCTACCTTGCCTACTTTTAGAGTTATTCCCCTTTATCAGATTTACTTGTCCGAAGCATAACTCCAAAAGTACTTGAGGGATTTTCTTCAAACTTAATACACTGACAGCACATTGGTAGGAAGCGCAGTGTGCAAGAACAATAACTCTACCTTGCCTACTTTTAGAGTTATTCCCCTTTATCAGATTTACTTGTCCGAAGCATAACTCCAAAAGTACTTGAGGGATTTTCTTCAAACTTAATACACTGACATAGCACATTGGTAGGAAGTGCAGTGTGCAAGAACAATAACTCTACCTTGCCTACTTTTAGAGTTATTCCCCTTTATCAGATTTACTTGTCCGAAGCATAACTCCAAAAGTACTTGAGGGATTTTCTTCAAACTTAATACACTGACATAGCACATTGGTAGGAAGTGAAGTGTGCAACAACAACAACTCTACCTTGCCTACTTTTAGAGTTATTCCCCTTTATCAGATTTACTTTAAAAGTTTTGTCCAGACCATAACTCCAAAAGTACTTGAGGGATTTTCTTCGAACTTAATACAGTGACATAGCACATTGGTAGGAAGTGCAGTGTGTAAGAACAATAACTCTACCTTGCCTATTTTTAGAGTTATTCCCCTTTATTCTTTTTCCACTTACTTGAAAACTGTACTCAGCATGACCATAACTATACGGCTTTTTAAGGATTTCCTCTCACCAAGTAAAATGTACGAAAGTACAACCTTCAGGTAACTTTTTCCTGGCGGGGGGATTAACCATGTGTAACATGGCTCTTGTTTTTTTTTGTTTACACATTCTATATGATGCTAACCACTAGCTACCTTTCACTTAGGCACTCAACTTGTGCTTAACCCCGAAAGCTTGCTAGTTTCAGATTTTATCACACTCACAAAAATGCAAAACGAAATTTAAACAGTATTGCTTGTCAAAGATGATGATGAATACTTTTCTACGATAAGTTACCAAAGACCAATTAAGGCTCATGTACACAAAAGTTAAAACTAGTTACATAGTTCACTTTTATTTATCCCCCCGCCGAAGGCGAAGGGGATATTAGAAATGCCCTTCGTCCGTCCGTCCGTCCGTGCGTCCGTCCCAATTTTGTCCGGAGCATAACTCCAAAAGTACTTGAGCACTTTTCTTCAAACTTCATACACTGACAGAGCACATTGGGAGGAAGTGCAGTGTGTAAGAACAATAACTCTACCTTGCCTACTTTTAGAGTTATTCCCCTTTTATCAGATTTACTTGAAAAACTTTGTCCGGAGCATAACTCCAAAAGTACTTGAGGGATTTTCTTCAAACTTAATACACTGACATAGCACATTGGTAGGAAGTGCAGTGTGCAAGAACAATAACTCTACCTTGCCTACTTTTAAAGTTATTCCCCTTTATCAGATTTACTCTAAAAGTTTTGTCCGGAGCATAACTCCAAAAGTACTTGAGGGATTTACTTCAAACTTAATACACTGACATAGCACATTGGTAGGAAGTGCAGTGTGCAAGAACAATAACTCTACCTTGCCTACTTTTAGAGTTATTCCCCTTTATCAGATTTACTTGTCCGAAGCATAACTCCAAAAGTACTTGAGGGATTTTCTTCAAACTTAATACACTGACATAGCACATTGGTAGGAAGTGCAGTGTGCAAGAACAATAACTCTACCTTGCCTACTTTTAGAGTAATTTCCCTTTATCAGATTTACTTTAAAAGTTTTGTCTAGAGCATAACTCCAAAAGTACTTGAGGGATTTACTTCAAACTTAATACACTGACATAGAACATTGGTAGGAAGTGCAGTGTGCAAGAACAATAACTCTACCTTGCCTACTTTTAGAGTTATTCCCCTTTATCAGATTTACTTGTCCGAAGCATAACTCCAAAAGTACTTGAGGGATTTTCTTCAAACTTAATACACTGACATAGCACATTGGTAGGAAGTGCAGTGTGCAAGAACAATAACTCTACCTTGCCTATTTTTAGAGTTATTCCCCTTTATCAGATTTACTTGTCCTGAGCATAACTCCAAAAGTACTTGAGGATTTTCTTCAAACTTAATACACTGACATAGCACATTAATAGGAAGTGCAGTGTGTAAGAACAATAACTCTACGTTGCCTACTTTTAGAGTTATTCCCCTTTATCAGATTTACTTTAAAAGTTTTGTCCAGAGCATAACTCCAAAAGTACTTGAGGGATTTTCTTCAAACTTAATACACTGACATAGCACATTGGTAGGAAGTGCAGTGTGTAAGAACAATAACTCTACGTTGCCTACTTTTAGAGTTATTCCCCTTTATCAGATTTACTTTAAAAGTTTTGTCCAGAGCATAACTCCAAAGTACTTGAGGGATTTTCTTCAAACTTAATACACTGACATAGCACATTGGTAGGAAGTGCAGTGTGCAAGAACAATAACTCTACCTTGTCTACTTTTAGTCAAATAGAAAAATATCATACCTATACTGATAATGAACATTAATATAATTTTGCAAACCTTCTCTTCATTGCCTTATTCTTTTTCCACTTACTTGAAAACTGTACTCAGCATGACCATAACTATACGGCTTTTTAAGGATTTCCTCTCACCAAGTAAAATGTACGAAAGTACAACCTTCAGGTAACTTTTTCCTGGCGGGGGGATTAACCATGTGTAACATGGCTCTTGTTAAAAATGATTAGCCTAAACATCCTTAAAATACAAGATATTTGTCAATAAGTACTTGCCTTATAAGTTTTTGTAAAAAATGATTGGTCTATATGTTTATGACACATTTTTTGTTTTCTGACCAGTCCATAAAATTAAACCAATGCATTATAAGTCTTTGTCAATGATGAATGGCCTGGTCTGTCCTTCAAATAAACCTACTAGCTAACATTTAGATGCTTTGTCAATAACGAGCGGCCTGAATACTAGTATTTCCTAAAATGATTGTATAAGCCTATCAAATGTTTTTGTCAAAGATGAGTGACCTTAACAGTCTTTAAATATACCTTCAAACTAAATTTGTGCCTAACCTAGGAAGCCTGCCTCGCATAGCCAACTTGAAGACAGACTTACCATCATGCACATTCAGAGGAAGTAATCAGGAGAAGACAGTAAAAAAACAGCAAAAGCAAGGATTGAGATACAAACCTACAAATACATTTTACATTTCATCCAAAAAAAAAGTGAAAAGATCAAAACGTTTGTACAAGGACTGACTTTAATACCATCAAATAATTTTTGTTTACACATTCTATAATATGCTAACCACTAGCTACCTTTCTCTAAGGCACTTAACTTGTGCTTAACCCTGAAAGCTTGCTAGTTTCAGATTCTATCACACTTTCACAAAAATGCAAAACGAAATTTAAACAGTATTGCTTGTCAAAGATGATGATGAATACTTTTCTACGATAAGTAACCAAAGACCAATTAAGGCTCATGTACACAAAAGCTAAAACTAGTTACATAGTTCACTTTTGTTAAAAATGATTGGCCTAAACATCCTTAAAATACAAGATATTTGTCAATAAGTACTTGCCTTATAATTTTTTGTAAAAAATGATTGGTCAGAACATTCCTTAAAATGGAATTACTACTCCATCACAAAATTAAACTAATACATTATAAGTCTTTGTCAAAAATGAATGGTCTGGTCAATCCTTCAAATAAACCTACTAGCTAACATTTAGATGCTTTGTCAATAACGAGCGGCCTGAATATTTCTTAAAATGATTGTATAAGCCTATCAAATGTTTTTGTCAAAGATGAGTGACCTTAACAGTCTTTAAATATACCTTCTGCACCTTGAGAAAGTTTTTGTGAAAAATGATTGGCTTAAAAGTATCCTTACAAGGGTATTCATATCGCATTTATGCGTTTGTTACTGAAACTACTAAACTATGTTGGTATATGACTATTATGTATAATCTCAACCACTTGCTTTCTCTTTTACATACTGGACCATTTATATACTGGAAAGTCTGCTGGGTATATCTCAGTTTAAGACCAGATACCGAGAAACTAAATTTGTGCGTAACCTAGGAAGCCTGCTTGGCATAGCCAACTTGGAGACAGACTTATCATCATGCACATTCAGAGAGAGTATTCAGGAGAAGACAGTTAAAAAACAGCAAAAGCAAGGATTGAGATACAAACCTACAAACACATTTTACATTCCAACCAAAAAAAAGTGAAAAGACCTGAACGTTTGTACAAGGACTGACCTTAATACCATCAACTAATTTTTGTGTACACATTCTATAATATGCTAACCACTAGCTACCTTTCTCTAAGGCACTCAACTTGTGCTTAACCCCGAAAGCTTGCTAGTTTCAGATTCTATCACACTTTCACAAAAATGCAAAACGAAATTTAAACAGTATTGCTTGTCAAAGATTATGATGAATACTTTTCTACGATAAGTAACCAAAGACCAATTAAGGCTCATGTACACAAAAGCTAAAACTAGTTACATAGTTCACTTTTGTTAAAAATGATTGGCCTAAACATCCTTAAAATACAAGATATTTATCAATAAGTACTTGCCTTATAATTTTTGTAAAAAATGATTGGTCAGAACAGTCCTTAAAATGGAATTACTACTCTATCACAAAATTAAACTAATACATTATAAGTCTTTGCCAAAAATGAATGGTCTGGTCAATCCTTCAAATAAACCTACAAGCTAACATTTAGATGTTTTGTCAATAACGAGTGGCCTGAATATTTCTTAAAATGATTGTAAAAGCCTATTTAATGTTTTTTGTCAAAGATGAGCGACCTTAACAGTCTTTAAAATATACCTTCTGCACCTTGAGAAGTTTTTGTCAAAAATGATTGCCTTAAAGTATCCTTACAAGGGTATTCATATCGCATTTATGCGTTTGTTACTGAAACTACTAAACTATGTTGGTATATGGCTATTATATATAATCTCAACCACTTGCTTTCTCTTTTACATACTGGACCATTTATATACTGGAAAGTCTGCTGGGTATATCTCAGTTTAAGACCAGATACCGAGAAACTAAATTTGTGCCTAACCTAGGAAGCCTGCTTGGCATAGCCAACTTGGAGATAGACTTAGCATCATGCACATTCAGAGGGAGTATTCAGGAGAAGACAGTAAAAAAAACAGCAAAAGGACCGATTTAGATACAAACCTACAAATACATTTGACATTTCAACCAAAAAAAAAGTGAAAAGACCGAAACGTTTGTACAAGGACTGACCTTAATACCATCAAATAATTTTTGTGTACACATTCTACATGATGTTGACCACTAGCTACCTTTCTCTAAGGCACTCAACTTGTGCTTAACCCTGAAAGCTTGCTAGTTTCAGATTCTATCACACTTTCACAAAAATGCAAAACGAAACTTAAACAGTATTGCTTGTAAGAGATGATGATGAATACTTTTCTACGATAAGTAACCAAAGACCAATTAAGGCTCATGTACACAAAAGCTAAAACTAGTTACATAGTTCGCTTTTGTTAAAAATAATTGGCCTAAACATCCTTAAAATACAAATTATTCTGTCAAAAAGTACTTGCCTTATAAGTTTTTATAAAAATGATTGGTCAGAACAGTCCTTAAAATGGAATTACTACTCTATGAAACATTTTTTGTTTTCTGACCAGTCCATAAAATTAAACTAATACATTATAAGTCTTTGTCAAAAATCAATGGCCTGGTCAGTCCTTCATATAAACCTACTAGCTAACATTTAGATGCTTTGTCAGTAATGAGCGGCCTGAATATTTCTTAAAATGATTGTATAAGCCTATCAAATGTTTTTGTCAAAGATGAGTGACCTTAACAGTCTTTCAAATGTACCTTCTGCACCTTGAGAAGTTTTTGTCAAAAATGATTGGCCTAAATTATCCTTACAAGGGTATTCATATCGCATTTATGCGTTTGTTACTGAAACTACTAAACTATGTTGGTATATAACTATTATATATAATCTCAACCACTTGCTTTCTCTTTTACATACTGGACCGTTAATATACTGGAAAGTATGCTGGGTATATCTCAGTTTAAGACCAGATACCGAGAAACTAAATTTGTGCGTAACCTAGGAAGCCTGCTTGGCATAGCCAACTTGAGGACAGACTTACCATCATGCACATTCAGAGGGAGTATTCAAGAGAAGACAGTAAAAAAACAGCAAAAGCAAGGATTGAGATACAAACATACAAAAACATTTGACATTTCATCCAAAAAAAAGTGAAAACACCAAAACGTTTGTACAAGGACTGACCTTAATACCATCAAATATTGTTTGTGTACACATTCTACATGATGTTGACCACTAGCTACCTTTCTCTAAGGCACTCAACTTGTGCTTAACCCTGAAAGCTTGCTAGTTTCAGATTCTATCACACTTTCACAAAAATGCAAAACAAAACTTAAACAGTATTGCTTGTCAAAGATGATGATGAATACTTTTCTACGATAAGTAACCAAAGACCAATTAAGGCTCATGTACACAAAAGCTAAAACTAGTTACATCGTTCGCTTTTGTTAAAAATGATTGGCCTAAACATCCTTAAAATACAAATTATTCTGTCAAAAAATTCTTGCCTTATAAGTTTTTATAAAAAATGATTGGTCAGAACAGTCCTTAAAATGGAATTACTACTCTTTGAAACATTTTTTGTTTTCTGACCAGTCCATAAAATTAAACTAATACATTATAAGTCTTTGTCAAAAATCAATGGCCTGGTCAGTCCTTCATATAAACCTACAAGCTAACATTTAGATGCTTTGTCAGTAATGAGCGGCCTGAATATTTCTTAAAATGATTGTATAAGCCTATCAAATGTTTTTGTCAAAGATGAGTGACCTTAACAGTCTTTCAAATGTACCTTCTGCACCTTGAGAAGTTTTTGTCAAAAATGATTGGCCTAAATTATCCTTACAAGGGTATTCATATCGCATTTATGCGTTTGTTACTGAAACTACTAAACTATGTTGGTATATGACTATTATATATAATCTCAACCACTTGCTTTCTCTTTTACATACTGGACCGTTAATATACTGGAAAGTATGCTGGGTATATCTCAGTTTAAGACCAGATACCGAGAAACTAAATTTGTGCCTAACCTAGGAAGCCTGCTTGGCATAGCCAACTTGAAGACAGACTTACCATCATGCACATTCAGAGGGAGTATTCAGGAGAAGACAGTAAAAAAACAGCAAAAGCAAGGATTGAGATACAAACCTACAAAAACATTTTACATTTCATCCAAAAAAAAGTGAAAACACCAAAACGTTTGTACAAGGACTGACCTTAATACCATCAAATATTGTTTGTGTACACATTCTACATGATGTTGACCACTAGCTACCTTTCTCTAAGGCACTCAACTTGTGCTTAACCCCGAAAGCTTGCTAGTTTCAGATCTTATCACACTTTCACAAAAATGCAAAACGAAATTTAAACAGTATTGCTTGTCAAAGATGATGAAGAATACTTTTCTACGATAAGTAACCAAAGACCAATTAAGGCTCATGTACACAAAAGCTAAAACTAGTTACATAGTTCGCTTTTGTTAAAAATAATTGGCCTAAACATTCTTAAAATACAAATTATTCTGTCAAAAAGTACTTGCTTTATAAGTTTTTATAAAAATGATTGGATTGGTCAGAACAGTCCTTAAAATGGAATTTCTACTCTATGACACATTTTTTGTTTTCTGACCAGTCCATAAAATTAAACTAATACATTATAAGTCTTTGTCAAAAATCAGTGGCCTGGTCAGTCCTTCATATAAACCTACTACCTAACATTTAGATGCTTTGTCAGTAATGAGCGGCCTGAATATTTCTTAAAATGATTGTATAAGCCTATCAAATGTTTTTGTCAAAGATGAGTGACCTTAACAGTCTTTCAAATGTACCTTCTGCACCTTGAGAAGTTTTTGTCAAAAATGATTGGCCTAAATTATCCTTACAAGGGTATTCATATCGCATTTATGCGTTTGTTTCTGAAACTACTAAACTATGTTGGTATATGACTATTATATATAATCTCAACCACTTGCTTTCTCTTTTACATACTGGACCGTTAATATACTGGAAAGTCTGCTGGGTATATCTCAGTTTAAGACCAGATACCGAGAAACTAAATTTGTGCGTAACCTAGGAAGCCTGCTTGGCACAGCCAACTTGAAGACAGACTTACCATCATGCACAATTAGAGGGAGTATTCAGGAGAAGACAGTAAAAAACAGCAAAAGCAAGGATTAAGATACAAACCTACAAATACATTTGACATTTCAACCAAAAAAAAAGTGAAAACACCAAAACGTTTGTACAAGGACTGACCTTAATACCATCAAATATTGTTTGTGTACACATTCTACATGATGTTGACCACTAGCTACCTTTCTCTAAGGCACTCAACTTGTGCTTAACCCTGAAAGCTTGCTAGTTTCAGATTCTATCACACTTTCATAAAAATGCAAAACGAAACTTAAACAGTATTGCTTGTCAAAGATGATGATGAATACTTTTCTACGATAAGTAACCAAAGACCAATTAAGGCTCATGTACACAAAAGCTAAAACTAGTTACATCGTTCGCTTTTGTTAAAAATGATTGGCCTAAACATCCTTAAAATACAAATTATTCTGTCAAAAAGTACTTGCTTTATAAGGTTTTATAAAAAATGATTGGTCAGTACAGTCCTTAAAATGGAATTACTACTCTATGAAACATTTTTTGTTTTCTGACCAGTCCATAAAATTAAACTAATACATTATAAGTCTTTGTCAAAAATCAATGGCCTGGTCAGTCCTTCATATAAACCTACTACCTAACATTTAGATGCTTTGTCAGTAATGAGTGGCCTGAATATTTCTTAAAATTATTGTATAAGCCTATCAAATGTTTTTGTCAAAGATGAGTGACCTTAACAGTCTTTCAAATGTACCTTCTGCACCTTGAGAAGTTTTTGTCAAAAATGATTGGCCTAAATTATCCTTACAAGGGTATTCATATCGCATTTATGCGTTTGTTACTGAAACTACTAAACTATGTTGGTATATGACTATTATATATAATCTCAACCACTTGCTTTCTCTTTTACATACTGGACCGTTAATATACTGGAAAGTATGCTGGGTATATCTCAGTTTAAGACCAGATACCGAGAAACTAAATTTGTGCCTAACCTAGGAAGCCTGCTTGGCATAGCCAACTTGAAGACAGACTTACCATCATGCACATTCAGAGGGAGTATTCAAGAGAAGACAGTAAAAAAACAGCAAAAGCAAGGATTGAGATACAAACCTACAAAAACATTTTACATTTCATCCAAAAAAAAAGTGAAAACACCAAAACGTTTGTACAAGGACTGACCTTAATACCATCAAATATTGTTTGTGTACACATTCTACATGATGTTGACCACTAGCTACCTTTCTCTAAGGCACTCAACTTGTGCTTAACCCCGAAAGCTTGCTAGTTTCAGATCTTATCACACTTTCACAAAAATGCAAAACGAAATTTAAACAGTATTGCTTGTCAAAGATGATGAAGAATACTTTTCTACGATAAGTAACCAAAGACCAATTAAGGCTCATGTACACAAAAGCTAAAACTAGTTACATAGTTCGCGTTTGTTAAAAATAATTGGCCTAAACATTCTTAAAATACAAATTGTTCTGTCAAAAAGTACTTCCTTTATAAATTTTTATAAAAATGATTGGTCAGAACAGTCCTTAAAATGGAATTTCTACTCTATGACACATTTTTTGTTTTCTGACCAGTCCATAAAATTAAACTAATACATTATAAGTCTTTGTCAAAAATCAATGGCCTGGTCAGTCCTTCATATAAACCTACTACCTAACATTTAGATGCTTTGTCAGTAATGAGCGGCCTGAATATTTCTTAAAATGATTGTATAAGCCTATCAAATGTTTTTGTCAAAGATGAGTGACCTTAACAGTCTTTCAAATGTACCTTCTGCACCTTGAGAAGTTTTTGTCAAAAATGATTGGCCTAAATTATCCTTACAAGGGTATTCATATCGCATTTATGCGTTTGTTACTGAAACTACTAAACTATGTTGGTATATGACTATTATATATAATCTCAACCACTTGCTTTCTCTTTTACATACTGGACCGTTAATATACTGGAAAGTCTGCTGGGTATATCTCAGTTTAAGACCAGATACCGAGAAACTAAATTTGTGCCTAACCTAGGAAGCCTGCTTGGCACAGCCAACTTGAAGACAGACTTACCATCATGAACAATTAGAGGGAGTATTCAGGAGAAGACAGTAAAAAACAGCAAAAGCAAGGATTAAGATACAAACCTACAAATACATTTGACATTTCAACCAAAAAAAAAGTGAAAACACCAAAACGTTTGTACAAGGACTGACCTTAATACCATCAAATATTGTTTGTGTACACATTCTACATGATGTTGACCACTAGCTACCTTTCTCTAAGGCACTCAACTTGTGCTTAACCCCGAAAGCTTGCTAGTTTCAGATTCTATCACACTTTCATAAAAATGCAAAACGAAACTTAAACAGTATTGCTTGTCAAAGATGATGATTAATACTTTTCTACGATAAGTAACCAAAGACCAATTAAGGCTCATGTACACAAAAGCTAAAACTAGTTACATAGTTCGCTTTTGTTAAAAATGATTGGCCTAAACATCCTTAAAATACAAATTATTCTGTCAAAAAGTACTTGCCTTATAAGTTTTTATAAAAAATGATTGGTCAGTACAGTCCTTAAAATGGAATTACTACTCTATGAAACATTTTTTGTTTTCTGACCAGTCCATAAAATTAAACTAATACATTATAAGTCTTTGTCAAAAATCAATGGCCTGGTCAGTCCTTCATATAAACCTACTACCTAACATTTAGATGCTTTGTCAGTAATGAGCGGCCTGAATATTTCTTAAAATGATTGTATAAGCCTATCAAATGTTTTTGTCAAAGATGAGTGACCTTAACAGTCTTTCAAATGTACCTTCTGCACCTTGAGAAGTTTTTGTCAAAAATGATTGGCCTAAATTATCCTTACAAGGGTATTCATATCGCATTTATGCGTTTGTTACTGAAACTACTAAACTATGTTGGTATATGACTATTATATATAATCTCAACCACTTGCTTTCTCTTTTACATACTGGACCGTTAATATACTGGAAAGTATGCTGGGTATATCTCAGTTTAAGACCAGATACCGAGAAACTAAATTTGTGCCTAACCTAGGAAGCCTGCTTGGCATAGCCAACTTGAAGACAGACTTACCATCATGCACATTCAGAGGGAGTATTCAAGAGAAGACAGTAAAAAAACAGCAAAAGCAAGGATTGAGATACAAACCTACAAAAACATTTTACATTTCATCCAAAAAAAAAGTGAAAACACCAAAACGTTTGTACAAGGACTGACCTTAATACCATCAAATATTGTTTGTGTACACATTCTACATGATGTTGACCACTAGCTACCTTTCTCTAAGGCACTCAACTTGTGCTTAACCCCGAAAGCTTGCTAGTTTCAGATCTTATCACACTTTCACAAAAATGCAAAACGAAATTTAAACAGTATTGCTTGTCAAAGATGATGATGAATACTTTTCTACGATAAGTAACCAAAGACCAATTAAGGCTCATGTACACAAAAGCTAAAACTAGTTACATAGTTCGCTTTTGTTAAAAATGATTGGCCTAAACATTCTTAAAATACAAATTGTTCTGTCAAAAAGTACTTGCTTTATAAGTTTTTATAAAAATGATTGGTCAGAACAGTCCTTAAAATGGAATTTCTACTCTATGACACATTTTTTGTTTTCTGACCAGTCCATAAAATTAAACTAATACATTATAAGTCTTTGTCAAAAATCAATGGCCTGGTCAGTCCTTCATATAAACCTACTAGCTAACATTTAGATGCCTTTTCAGTAATGAGCGGCCTGAATATTTCTTAAAATGATTGTATAAGCCTATCAAATGTTTTTGTCAAAGATGAGTGACCTTAACAGTCTTTCAAATGTACTTTCTGCACCTTGAGAAGTTTTTGTCAAAAATGATTGGCCTAAATTATCCTTACAAGGGTATTCATATCGCATTTATGCGTTTGTTACTGAAACTACTAAACTATGTTGGTATATGACTATTATGTATAATCTCAACCACTTGCTTTCTCTTTTACATACTGGACCGTTAATATACTGGAAAGTATGCTGGGTATATCTCAGTTTAAGACCAGATACCGAGAAACTTAATTTGTGCCTAACCTAGGAAGCCTGCTTGGCACAGCCAACTTGAAGACAGACTTACCATCATGCACAATTAGAGGGAGTATTCAGGAGAAGACAGTAAAAAACAGCAAAAGCAAGGATTAAGATACAAACCTACAAATACATTTGACATTTCAACCAAAAAAAAAGTGAAAACACCAAAACGTTTGTACAAGGACTGACCTTAATACCATCAAATATTGTTTGTGTACACATTCTACATGATGTTGACCACTAGCTACCTTTCTCTAAGGCACTCAACTTGTGCTTAACCCCGAAAGCTTGCTAGTTTCAGATTCTATCACACTTTCATAAAAATGCAAAACGAAACTTAAACAGTATTGCTTGTCAAAGATGATGATGAATACTTTTCTACGATAAGTAACCAAAGACCAATTAAGGCTCATGTACACAAAAGCTAAAACTAGTTACATCGTTCGCTTTTGTTAAAAATGATTGGCCTAAACATCCTTAAAATACAAATTATTCTGTCAAAAAGTACTTGCTTTATAAGTTTTTATAAAAAATGATTGGTCAGAACAGTCCTTAAAATGGAATTACTACTCTATGACACATTTTTTGTTTTCTGACCAGTCCATAAAATTAAACTAATACATTATAAGTCTTTGTCAAAAATCAATGGCCTGGTCAGTCCTTCATATAAACCTACTACCTAACATTTAGATGCTTTGTCAGTAATGAGCGGCCTGAATATTTCTTAAAATGATTGTATAAGCCTATCAAATGTTTTTGTCAAAGATGAGTGACCTTAACAGTCTTTCAAATGTACCTTCTGCACCTTGAGAAGTTTTTGTCAAAAATGATTGGCCTAAATTATCCTTACAAGGGTATTCATATCGCATTTATGCGTTTGTTACTGAAACTACTAAACTATGTTGGTATATGACTATTATATATAATCTCAACCACTTGCTTTCTCTTTTACATACTGGACCGTTAATATACTGGAAAGTATGCTGGGTATATCTCAATTTAAGACCAGATACCGAGAAACTAAATTTGTGCGTAACCTAGGAAGCCTGCTTGGCATAGCCAACTTGAAGACAGACTTACCATCATGCACATTCAGAGGGAGTATTCAAGAGAAGACAGTAAAAAAACAGCAAAAGCAAGGATTGAGATACAAACCTACGAAAACATTTTACATTTCATCCAAAAAAAAAGTGAAAACACCAAAACGTTTGTACAAGGACTGACCTTAATACCATCAAATATTGTTTGTGTACACATTCTACATGATGTTGACCACTAGCTACCTTTCTCTAAGGCACTCAACTTGTGCTTAACCCTGAAAGCTTGCTAGTTTCAGATCTTATCACACTTTCACAAAAATGCAAAACGAAATTTAAACAATATTGCTTGTCAAAGATGATGATGAATACTTTTCTACGATAAGTAACCAAAGACCAATTAAGGCTCATGTACACAAAAGCTAAAACTAGTTACATCGTTCGCTTTTGTTAAAAATGATTGGCCTAAACATCCTTAAAATACGAATTGTTCTGTCAAAAAGTACTTGCTTTATAAGTTTTTATAAAAAATGATTGGTCAGAACAGTCTTTAAAATGGAATTTCTACTCTATGACACATTTTTTGTTTTCTGACCAGTCCATTAAATTAAACTAATACATTATAAGTCTTTGTCAAAAATCAATGGCCTGGTCAGTCCTTCATATAAACCTACTACCTAACATTTAGATGCTTTGTCAGTAATGAGCGGCCTGAATATTTCTTAAAATGATTGTATAAGCCTATCAAATGTTTTTGTCAAAGATGAGTGACCTTAACAGTCTTTCAAATGTACCTTCTGCACCTTGAGAAGTTTTTGTCAAAAATGATTGGCCTAAATTATCCTTACAAGGGTATTCATATCGCATTTATGCGTTTGTTACTGAAACTACTAAACTATGTTGGTATATAACTATTATATATAATCTCAACCACTTGCTTTCTCTTTTACATACTGGACCGTTAATATACTGGAAAGTATGCTGGGTATATCTCAGTTTAAGACCAGATACCGAGAAACTAAATTTGTGCGTAACCTAGGAAGCCTGCTTGGCATAGCCAACTTGAGGACAGACTTACCATCATGCACATTCAGAGGGAGTATTCAAGAGAAGACAGTAAAAAAACAGCAAAAGCAAGGATTGAGATACAAACCTACAAAAACATTTGACATTTCATCCAAAAAAAAGTGAAAACACCAAAACGTTTGTACAAGGACTGACCTTAATACCATCAAATATTGTTTGTGTACACATTCTACATGATGTTGACCACTAGCTACCTTTCTCTAAGGCACTCAACTTGTGCTTAACCCTGAAAGCTTGCTAGTTTCAGATTCTATCACACTTTCACAAAAATGCAAAACAAAACTTAAACAGTATTGCTTGTCAAAGATGATGATGAATACTTTTCTACGATAAGTAACCAAAGACCAATTAAGGCTCATGTACACAAAAGCTAAAACTAGTTACATCGTTCGCTTTTGTTAAAAATGATTGGCCTAAACATCCTTAAAATACAAATTATTCTGTCAAAAAATTCTTGCCTTATAAGTTTTTATAAAAAATGATTGGTCAGAACAGTCCTTAAAATGGAATTACTACTCTATGAAACATTTTTTGTTTTCTGACCAGTCCATAAAATTAAACTAATACATTATAAGTCTTTGTCAAAAATCAATGGCCTGGTCAGTCCTTCATATAAACCTACTACCTAACATTTAGATGCTTTGTCAGTAATGAGCGGCCTGAATATTTCTTAAAATGATTGTATAAGCCTATCAAATGTTTTTGTCAAAGCTGAGTGACCTTAACAGTCTTTCAAATGTACCTTCTGCACCTTGAGAAGTTTTTGTCAAAAATGATTGGCCTAAATTATCCTTACAAGGGTATTCATATCGCATTTATGCGTTTGTTACTGAAACTACTAAACTATGTTGGTATATGACTATTATATATAATCTCAACCACTTGCTTTCTCTTTTACATACTGGACCGTTAATATACTGGAAAGTATGCTGGGTATATCTCAGTTTAAGACCAGATACCGAGAAACTAAATTTGTGCCTAACCTAGGAAGCCTGCTTGGCATAGCCAACTAGAAGACAGACTTACCATCATGCACATTCAGAGGGAGTATTCAAGAGAAGACAGTAAAAAAACAGCAAAAGCAAGGATTGAGATACAAACCTACAAAAACATTTTACATTTCATCCAAAAAAAAGTGAAAACACCAAAACGTTTGTACAAGGACTGACCTTAATACCATCAAATATTGTTTGTGTACACATTCTACATGATGTTGACCACTAGCTACCTTTCTCTAAGGCACTCAACTTGTGCTTAACCCCGAAAGCTTGCTAGTTTCAGATCTTATCACACTTTCACAAAAATGCAAAACGAAATTTAAACAGTATTGCTTGTCAAAGATGATGATGAATACTTTTCTACGATAAGTAACCAAAGACCAATTAAGGCTCATGTACACAAAAGCTAAAACTAGTTACATAGTTCGCTTTTGTTAAAAATAATTGGCCTAAACATTCTTAAAATACAAATTGTTCTGTCAAAAAGTACTTGCTTTATAAGTTTTTATAAAAATGATTGGATTGGTCAGAACAGTCCTTAAAATGGAATTTCTACTCTATGACACATTTTTTGTTTTCTGACCAGTCCATAAAATTAAACTAATACATTATAAGTCTTTGTCAAAAATCAATGGCCTGGTCAGTCCTTCATATAAACCTACTACCTAACATTTAGATGCTTTGTCAGTAATGAGCGGCCTGAATATTTCTTAAAATGATTGTATAAGCCTATCAAATGTTTTTGTCAAAGATGAGTGACCTTAACAGTCTTTCAAATGTACCTTCTGCACCTTGAGAAGTTTTTGTCAAAAATGATTGGCCTAAATTATCCTTACAAGGGTATTCATATCGCATTTATGCGTTTGTTACTGAAACTACTAAACTATGTTGGTATATGACTATTATATATAATCTCAACCACTTGCTTTCTCTTTTACATACTGGACCGTTAATATACTGGAAAGTATGCTGGGTATATCTCAGTTTAAGACCAGATACCGAGAAACTTAATTTGTGCCTAACCTAGGAAGCCTGCTTGGCACAGCCAACTTGAAGACAGACTTACCATTCATGCAATTCAGAGGGAGTATTCAAGAGAAGACAGTAAAAAAACAGCAAAAGCAAGGATTAGAGATACAAACCTACAAAAACATTTGACATTTCATCCAAAAAAAAGTGAAAACACCAAAACGTTTGTACAAGGACTGACCTTAATACCATCAAATATTGTTTGTGTACACATTCTACATGATGTTGACCACTAGCTACCTTTCTCTAAGGCACTCAACTTGTGCTTAACCCTGAAAGCTTGCTAGTTTCAGATTCTATCACACTTTCATAAAAATGCAAAACGAAACTTAAACAGTATTGCTTGTCAAAGATGATGATGAATACTTTTCTACGATAAGTAACCAAAGACCAATTAAGGCTCATGTACACAAAAGCTAAAACTAGTTACATCGTTCGCTTTTGTTAAAAATGATTGGCCTAAACATCCTTAAAATACAAATTATTCTGTCAAAAAGTACTTGCCTTATAAGTTTTTATAAAAAATTGATTGGTCAGAACAGTCCTTAAAATGGAATTACTACTCTATGAAACATTTTTTGTTTTCTGACCAGTCCATAAAATTAAACTAATACATTATAAGTCTTTGTCAAAAATCAATGGCCTGGTCAGTCCTTCATATAAACCTACTACCTAACATTTAGATGCTTTGTCAGTAATGAGCGGCCTGAATATTTCTTAAAATGATTGTATAAGCCTATCAAATGTTTTTGTCAAAGATGAGTGACCTTAACAGTCTTTCAAATGTACCTTCTGCACCTTGAGAAGTTTTTGTCAAAAATGATTGGCCTAAATTATCCTTACAAGGGTATTCATATCGCATTTATGCGTTTGTTACTGAAACTACTAAACTATGTTGGTATATGACTATTATATATAATCTCAACCACTTGCTTTCTCTTTTACATACTGGACCGTTAATATACTGGAAAGTATGCTGGGTATATCTCAGTTTAAGACCAGATACCGAGAAACTAAATTTGTGCGTAACCTAGGAAGCCTGCTTGGCATAGCCAACTTGAAGACAGACTTACCATCATGCACATTCAGAGGGAGTATTCAAGAGAAGACAGTAAAAAAAACAGCAAAAGCAAGGATTGAGATACAAACCTACAAAACATTTTACATTTCATCCAAAAAAAAAGTGAAAACACCAAAACGTTTGTACAAGGACTGACCTTAATACCATCAAATATTGTTTGTGTACACATTCTACATGATGTTGACCACTAGCTACCTTTCTCTAAGGCACTCAACTTGTGCTTAACCCTGAAAGTTTGCTAGTTTAAGATCTTATCAAACTTTCACAAAAATGCAAAACGAAATTTAAACAGTATTGCTTGTCAAAGATGATGATGAATACTTTTCCGCGATAAGTAACCAAAGACCAATTAAGGCTCATGTACACAAAAGCTAAAACTAGTTACATAGTTTGTTTTTGTTAAAAATGATTGGCCTAAACATCCTTAAAATACAAATTATTCTGTCAAAAAGTACTTGCCTTATAAGTTTTTATAAAAAATGATTGGTCAGAACAGTCCTTAAAATGGAATTACTACTCAATGAAACATTTTTTGTTTTCTGACCAGTCCATAAAATTAAACTAATACATTATAAGTCTTTGTCAAAAATCACCGAGAAACTAAATTTGTGCGTAACCTAGAAAACCTGCTTGGCATAGCCAACTTGAAATCAGACTTTCCATTATGCACATTAAGAGGGAGTATTCAGGAGCTGAAAGTAAAAAAAAACACCAAAAGCAAGAATTGAGATTACAGACCTACAAATACATTTACATTTCAACCAAAAAAGGTAATAAGACCAAAACGTTTGTAAAAGGACTGACCTAAATTCCATCAAATAATTTTTGTGTACACAGTCTATATGATGCTAACCACTAGCTACCTTTCTCTAAGGCACTCAACGTTTGCTTGACCCTGAAAGTTTGCTACTTTCAGATCTTATCATACTTTCACAAAAATGCAAAACTAAGTTTAAACAGTATTGCTTGTCAGAGATGATGATGAATACTCTTCTACGATAAGTAACCAAAGGCCAATTAAGGCTCGTGTACACAAAAGCTAAAACTAGTTACATAGTTTGTTTTTGTTTAAAATGGCCGGCCTAAACATCCTTAAAATACAAGATGTTTTGTCAATAAGTACTTGCCTTACAAGTTTGTATAAAAAAATAATTGGTCAGAACAGTCCTTAAAATGGAATTTCTTCTCTCTGACACATTTTTCTCAAAAATATTTTTTCTGACCAGTCCATAAAATTAACCTAATACTTTATAAGTCTTTGTCAAAAATGAATGGTCTGGTCAGTCCTTAAAATAAACCTACAAGCTAACATTTAGATGTTTTGTCAATAATGAGCGGCCTGAATATTTCTTAAAATGAAGATAAGCCTGTCAAATGTCTTTTGTCAAAAATGAGTGACCTTAAAGGGGCACTCGCTACATCTAGCCGATTACAGGCTAACATGTAGATGTTTTGTCAATAATGAGCGGCCTGAATATTTCTTAAAATGAATTTAAGCCTATCAAATGTTTTTTGTCAAAAATGAGTGACCTTAAAGGTGCACTCCCTACATCTAGCCGATTATTTTCTCGAACACAGATTGTGTGTTTAATGCACGTAAAATGATAAATTAATACATTTTCAAAGAAGAACCTATGGCGAAAAATGCCTCATTTTACCACAATTAATCAATATAGAGGCTTTCTGTAATGAATCGCATCCACCCATTCATTGTACAACAACAACTTTACATAGATTATTGAATGGTTTACGCTACTGCGGTATACATGTATTTTAAACCGCTTTTATCGATAATGACTGGGAATTTTGAGTTACGTTATAATGATTCCAAAGATTATATTATTCATGTTTTGGAGGTTATTTAGGTTGACATCAGTTATAGGGTATGTCCCTTTAAAATGTACCTTCTGCACCTTGAGAAGTTTTTGTCAAAATGATTGGCCTAAAGTGTCCTTACAAGGGTATTCATATCGCATTTATGCGTTCGTTACTGAAACTACTAAACTATGTTGGTATATGGCTATTATATATAATCTCAACCATTTGCTTTCTCTTTTACACACTGGACCATTTTTATACTGAAAAGTCTGCTGGATTTATCTCTGTTTAATACCAGATACCGAGAAACTAAATTTGTGCCTAACCTAGGATGCCTGCTTGGCATAGTCAACTTGAAGACAGACTTACCATCATGCACATTCAAAGGGAGTATTCAGGAGAAGACAGTAAAAAAACAGCAAAAGCAAGGATTGAGATTGCAGACCTACTAAAACATCTACATTTTAACCAAAAAAAAGTGAAAAGTCCAAAAAGTTTGTACAAGGCTTGACCTTAATACCATCGAATAATTTTTGTGTACACAGTATATATGCTGCTTACCACTAGCTACCTTTCTCTAAGGCACTCAAATTGTGCTTAACCCTGGAAGCTTGCTAGTGTGCGAAGTAAGTTAAGACCAACTAAGGCGCATGCACAAAAAATTAATTACTAGTAACTGAACATGTTCTTGTTTAAAATGATTGGCAAATAATTCTTAAAATACATTGTCAAAGATAATTGTTTTGTTTTTGGAATAACTTAACTCATGATATGTTTTACTTTATGAGACACTTGGCCGAGATATTATGCCAAGTTTGGTTAAGATCGGATGAAAACTGTTCTACTTAGACAGAAGACAAAGTGTGTACGCCGTCGCCGCCCACCGCCCGCCACAGGTGTTCCCATAATATAGAAAACATCTTGAGTAATGCCTTCAAACTCTTGGGGATAAACAGGGATCGTTGAAGCCAGAGCTCAAGATTGGCATAAGTATAAGAATGAAAAGTCCATAAATTTACCTAAAACAGTGCAAATCTGTTACCCAGCGAAAGTTATAGTTAGTACAAAGGTCATATTCGATGAAATCGGACTTGAACAATCCAGGCATGATAAGGACACAAAAATAGGTGTTCCTTAAGCCAACACAAAACAAATTTTATGTCCTGGCAGAAGAAAATGGTTTGCCCTGATAGAGTCTCAATACTCTAATAGCTCCAATGGTAATCACATGGAATTTTTCAATCAAACTATGTGTCACTTCGAAACAAGATAAGTCAAACCGACAGACAATTCGAACACTTGTGAGAACTCTGCTGTACTAAGGCCATCCGAAAATAACAACACATAGGTTCAAAGGGGAGATGTCTCGCCTACCTATATTAAGCGAAACGAGATAAACATTACAGAAACAAACTAAAAGTATTACCACCTAATATATGTGGTGTTAAACAGCATTCTAATTTCCCAGTGTTTATTTGTATGATGATTTTTTATTTCAAACTAAACTTGATATTGTATAAATGATGTTATAATAATTGATGGTAACTATTTTTGTCAACATAAACAGGGATAGGGAAGAAGATTGCTAAAGCGTATTTAAAATGGCAGCATCACCCCGGAAGAGCTGGCCACAATCTGCAGGAAGGATTTTTCATCAGAGGAATCGGTCAGCACTGATTTTACCCTCACCGACAAACAGGAGGGTTAGTGTGCTCACAGCTCTGATTGCGAAGCAATGGATGTTTGGCTTGAAGCCAGATCAAATTTTGGCTATGAACAAGACAGAAACGGTGAGTGAGGCCCTCATCCCCACCTTTTCACGTTTGGCTTGTAGTAGGTCCATAATGATTGACTTCCTGCAAAGCACGGTCAGAGCGGCCTTCAACCAGGCCCCAACCTCTTCGCTTTTGACTGGTAGTAGGTCCTTAAAGCCGGACCCCAAGGAATATTATAGTTTGAACCAGGGTGTAACTCCAGGGTTGATGAGTTCGCGACTTCCCTTCCAGAACGCTTATTACTTGATGGGATGGGGAACTGGAACGTATATAGAATGGTTATAAGCGTTGGTCGGAAACAACAGCAATACAGGGGCAAAAGTGTGACTGGAATGTGGAATTGCAAAATTGTAAAAAGTACTATGAGAAACGTCGCCCAGTCACAAGCTACATACATGTTCGACAAAAAGACAATTTTGAAATATGTTTGACTTAACCTAAACCTGTGTGTATGTGGGATTCTCGTTACATTAGTCCTATAAATAAGCATGATGTCTAAATGTTTGGCTTATCATAGCAAGTGAATATGCAGAGAAAATGCATGCAAAATACACTTTTGGACCAGAATGGCTCTACTTAACCAAAGCGTCTGTGGTATCGCCTTAACACGTGGTCTAATGCAATGTGACTAGTGATGTAGTAACGCCCCGCAATCTGTTGTCTGTGTGACAGACATCATGCAAAGAAACCGATTTGGATTTTTTGAAAAAAATGTAATTAAGCAAAGACAAGAGGGCCATCATGGCCCTATATCGCTCACCTGACTACCATTTGCTATACTAGTAATAAAGGGGTCATGATTCTAACATAATTCGTAGAGGTCCGCTAAGTAACATTTCAAATATCTTTTATATGCCTGTCGGCCTTGTGTTTTCCCTATATAAGCCTATGTGAAATCAAGTGCTTTCCCCCCTCCCGGGAAGGGTTAATTTTGACCAGGGGGTCATGATTTGAACAATCTTGGTGAAGGTCCACTAGACAATGCTACATGCTGAATATCTCAGCTCTAGGCGTTGTGGTTTCAGAGAAGAAAATTTTTAAAGTTTTTCCTATATAAGCCTATGTTAAACCAAGAGACCCCCGGGCGGGGTCAATATTGACCCAGGGCTCATAATTTGAACACTCTTGGTAGAGGTACACTAGACAATGCCACATGTTAAATATCTAAGCTCTAGGCCTTGTGGTTTCAGAGAAGAAGATTTTTAAATTTTTTCCTATATAAGCCTATGTAAAACCAAGTGACCCCCGGGCAGGGTCAGTTTTGACCTAGGGCTCATAATTTGAATAATCTTGGTACAAGTCCACTAGACAATGCCACATGCCAAATATCTAAGCTCTAGGCCTTTTGGTTTCAGAGAAGATTTTTAAAGTTTTTCCTACATAAGCCTATGCAAAACTAAGTGACCACCCGCACGGGGTCAATTTTGCCCCGGGTGTCATAATTTGAAAAATCTTGGTAAAGGTACACTAGACAATGCTACATACCAAATATCTAAGCTCTAGGCCTTGTGGTTTCAGAGAAGAAAATTTTTAAAGTTTTTCCTATACAAGCCTATGCAAAACTAAGTGGCCACCCGCGCGGGGTCAGTTTTGACCCGGGGTCATAATTTGAACAATCTTGGTAGAAGTCCACTAGACAATGCTACATGCCAAATATCTAAGTTCTAGGCCTTGTGGTTTCAGAGAAGAAGATTTTTAAAGTTTTTCCTATTGGGTGCCATTGAGTTCTGCATGCAATGGAATTCTTTGAACAACTTTGATACATGTAGATATGCAAGGAACATCCCTGCAAAGTTTCATCAACATTGGCCTAGTTGTTTCAGAGGAGATGTCGTTTGAAGGAAATAGTGGACGGACGGACGGACGACGGACGACGGACCCCGGACGGAAAGCGATCCCAATAGCTCACTGGTGAGCTAAAAAAAGTGATCAAAACGGGATTGGAATGCATCAATAACTGATTTACAAGTTCTGTAAATGCAAGAATCTGAGAGCAACAAATGTTGCAGGCAGTGATATATTTCTTCTTCAATTATGTACCACATACATTTGTAATATTAATTCAGCCTTACCCTGGAGTACGTAAGCCAAATGGGGGAAGGGGGGATAATTAAAAAAACAAGGCGAATTTAAGTCCGCTTTCTGTCAAAAAAATATAATGGTTATTTGCTTAAATATCTGATATTTTGTAAACAATTGCGTATTTTCTCCAAAAATACCTATTTCAGTTGTGTTTTATTTATCCGAAATGTAACGAGGAAAACACCATGTCTGATGTCGAATTTTCGAGTTCGACTTTTGACCTTCCTAAGATAGTGTAATGTGATTAATTCTAAAGATATTTTAGTAGAAGTAGAAATAAAACAGGGTTGTGACAATAATTAAAATAATGCAGTTAATTCAATAAAAGAATGGGAACAATCATCGGAAGTAAGTACAAATTATCAGGCTGATCACATCTCCTGGTCGGGGTAAATATCCCGATCAAGCTAAAATAGACCATTCGAGCTAAAACCTGAGAACATAAACAAAGGAAAAGTACATTTTTTCAAATACCTTTGTTTAGTAAAAGGTTCATATTCATGTTTTCAGCGAATTATTATTATATTATTGCAAGCATAAAGAATTAGCAAATTTGATGTCAATATCTTGTTGGTGAAATCTGCAAAACTAAAAACTAATGCTTTTATCAGGTATGTTTAGATGAAATGATTCTTGTGAAAACATTTACTTGCGCTTTTTCTTAAAAAAAGTTGTTCAAAAACTAAGTAAACTGATCTATATTTATACTAATTTATTTACTCACGATTGCGAAACAAGTTCTTACAATTTATCAGCTTATATTAATCGCTCTTGAGGCTCACTCCAGATGGAATCAACCTCGAAGAGAGAGAGAGAGAGAGAGAGAGAGAGAGAGAGAGAGAGAGAGAGAGAGAATATGACGGGGGGGGGGGGTGTAATTATATGTGTCTTTGTCTATCCTGTTTCCAATGTTTCAACATATCTTTAAAAACAGGTAATGATGATTTATTTTCAGTAATAACACGATAAATAATTAAACAAAGATAAATGTTTACCTGCAGCATGTTTTACCATCCCTTTCCCACAGAGAATATCTGTGTGAATAAACGTTAATACCTAAAACTGCTCAGGGCCTTTTGTCATTGTATATAATTCAATGCTTCGTAAAAGTGTGGTGTGACATTTACTCAAAAGTCCCGTGCGTGAAAAGAAACGGAACATTTACCAGGTCATGAGGCAATTAAAAGAGTAAGTCAATTTGCGACAGTATATGTGATTTGTTTAATACTTTTTATTCAGCGCAGCCGTATTAACCTCGCTTTTGACCGGAAGTTCGGAACTCTTCAACCGCCGATGAAATGACAAATAGAATTTTCAAATGAGAAATTTACGCTGTAAGGCACCTTCTACAAGGATAATACCAAATGAGAATAGACAATAAAATACTCTTGCGTTTCCAGTCTTTCTTGACTGGGTTAGTATGTAAAAACACGGGGCGTGCCTGGGCATACGCACGTACGCACTTGCGTACAATTGGTTTAAAAAATCGAAAACTTAAAAACTCCAAAAAGTATAAAAAAATGATGCCTCACTAGAGCACAGTCTTCTAGAAATTCTTAAATATTTCAAAAAGCCACAGTTCTGTTAATGTCAAAATGATCAAGATTTTAAATTATGATTAAAGCAATTTGTCAATGTGGTCGTTAAATTGAACAATATGGCACAATCATTGATTTTGATCCTTCTTACAATGACGTTTTTGTTGTCAAAGTTGGACTTGCAGACAACAATGACAAGGCGCGTCTGCTCACCTCCAAGTGAGACACTGTCTGCCAATTCTTTTTCCAAGCAGGTATTAATATATGTCATTGCGGGCCGCAGCAGCGGCCCGCTATATTCAATATGTGGTGAGTAAAAGATGCATGGGGACTTAAGCACTAGATCGAATATATGCGTCTCTCTTCATTGAAAAATTGAGGTACTTCTGACATGAAAACTGTAGACAGTCTATTTTTTTGGAAATGCAAGAGTTGTCGTATGTAATTGAGTTGTCGTTCGTTTCAGAGAGGGCGCAATATACGCTGATAAAAATAGAGAAAAGCGCTTTTCACGTTTCAGGCGCAATCTACGCTGAGAAAAATGGAAATACGATTGCTTTTTCCACTTACACTGACATTAAAGAAACGAATCACAGTCGACTGAATAATCTTTGATTGCCTTTTTAAATATATATAATATTATATTAGCTCATCTATTTCCTTCGTTTTGAAGTCTGTCATCGTGGTGTAATTGATAAATGTGTCTGCTCTCGCACTTTTGTATAAGTGTACTTTTACGAATCCACGAGTTCGGATCCCACCCAAACCCAATATGTTTTTACTTTTTCTGTTGTTTTAATTATAATTTTTAGCATTTTAAAATATTTTACGGCAAATAATCATAAAAAATTCAAAATTCGTAAAGATTGAAAGAAAACTCATGAACTTCAATATTTTAATGTTTGCCTACTTTGCTCTTATTTTGCCGAGACCATTTAAATTGTAGTACATGTACAAGCTAGGCTTGTTTTTTCGATTATTCGTTTTATTTCCGGGGTTGTCCGGTTTATTTTCTGAGAGGCCGCTCACATTGGCGGCATAATGGTTTGACACTGCCTTGACGAGTTGCTTAGGTCTTTCGTTATGGCGTGGCCGGTATTTTAACTCACAACCTCACACGCAACTCTCTAAAGGCTAAGCTATCGAAGCTTGTCAATGTGGTTTAAAACGCTTTATTGATAGCAGACAGGTATAAAAAACAACTATAAAGAGCATTTAGATAAAAATCATTTAAAAGGAATGTAAAGTGGCTCGTACAAAGTAAATTAGAAAATAATATAATATATAATAACCAAATAAGTCACGCGACGTTTGTTGATTTAACAATTTGCTTTCATCACAAGAACAATTATATCGAGGTTTTTAAACTTTAACTTTAAAAAAAAACTATTTATGCAACTGTTGTAATAAATGCTTGTTCTTGTTTATTCTTTCTAATAATATAAAGACTTAAGTCACCAAATGACAGAAACACTGAAGCCAACAGTTGCCCTCGTCTAGGCTGAGTTCGAGTTTCTTTGTTGTAAGTATAAATTTGTTTGTTGAACAATATAGTGTCAAACTAGAATGTACTAGAGATACACCACCGGCACCAGAGTACTAGACTGCCCTGTAATTTTAACCAAAAAATACCTTTCAAACGCGTCATACGGTTATGCACAGAAGTGATACTTTGCGCTGCTTACGTAACGTTTTACAAATTGTTTTTACAGTAAATAAATTCCCTGTATCTGCTTGTGCAGAAGTTAACAGGTTACGGCCGCTTACAGCGGCATTTAGCATTGTTTACATACAAAATACACTAATTTGACACAGTGCGCGAAATATAACGCGGAATATTTTCAACCACTGAAAACTAATTGTTACAAAATTGAAAGGTGAACCGGAAGTCGGCAGTGACAGAAAAAACACTAGGAAATGAGCGAAATAATATTCTTGAAGAATTTTATAGAAACGGTAGCTTTTTAACAAGTGCTACTCACTAGTTTGGTAGATAAATATATTGTCTGTTAAACGCGACCGCTGTTGATCTTCAATTCCTTGCTTGAATAGTACAAAAAGATCGGGAACCGGACACCCCTGTCGAAAACGTTCAACACCATGTGAATAATATAGAACAGTGTATACGGGGATTTGTCAGAAAATGACGTATACCATTTTTTGTTTCATGATAAGGTGTTATTAAGGTATATTTTGGGGTATTGTTTTGTTAAAATTACAGGGCAGTCTAGTACTCTGAAGCAGCCCGCTCTTTTTAATACGTGGTGAGTAAAAGATGCATGGAGACTAAGAACTAGATCGAATATATGCGTCTCTCTTCATTGAAAAATGAGGTACTTCTGACACGAAAACTGTAGACACAGTCTATTTTTCTGGAAATGCAAGAGTTGTTGTTCTTTATAATATACTTAAGGACAAAAGTTCTGTACGGTTCGAAATTGTTTGGTTGAATTTTAATTGTACGTTACTTTTTATTTTCTATTTGCAAATTTATATTTTGAGAGTATATGCTACACAACAGGGTGTTTAGAATTCTATATAAAGGCATTCAATCAACGGTGACGGCATAAACCATGAATTTCACATTTATCTAAATTTTATGTACATGAAGCTTAAAATCACATTAAAAATCAAGTGATTTCTTTACCAAAGGATAGTCCTATCGAAAGAAAATCCTCAACGTATCTTGTTTTTACGAAGCTTTCAAGTTAAGCAAAATTAGCGTGTTTTATGTCGACTGGATGCCAGTGGGCCTGCAACACGTGTGTTAAACGGTTAGGAACATTCTATTCGACGTGAAAATGTGTAAATTGATATGAAAAAGATAAAATTCTTATGATTTTCTAATTATGAATAAAATATGATTTCTGTCTTTGTGTTAGTTTAATTATATTGTACAGAACTTTTGTCATTAAGTATAAATTTGTATACTGAACCAAAACAGAAACTTCTGATGTCTATACATATTTTTTTAATGTCATAAAAAGAAATCAACATGTCCAATGCTCTACATATGTTCGGGCGAACGATTATGTGTCAAATAAAACCAAATATAATTGGATTGTATGCATTACACAACAAAGAAACAGTTAAAATCGATTTTCTCGTGCATGCACGGACCAGTACAATCCGTGTCTATAAAATCAAACCTATAGACTTTGATGTCAATAAGAAAAAGACGTTGAAATTTTGTTTTTATTAAGTTTCCTTTCTTTTTGATATGCCTAGAATTCAACCGAATTTACGTGAATGTGCCATCGGCATGTTTAATGCTGGTATAGCGAGGAATGAGGTTGTTGGTAGTTCTAGCCGTGCTATTCGAAACCTTAGGCAACGTTTTCAAGCAACAGGGCGTACGTAATGGATGTCCTCGGGTCACAATGCCTGGTCAAGACCGCTATATCATGAACGCACACTGCCTCTGCTACTGCAGATTATTGCTTGTTCAACCAGAATTGGTTTCCCTGAGTTCTTTTGGGGCCATGCTTCAACATCAACCATCACGAATTTCTAAAATATTTACATGTCAGTTTTGTTTGTGCGCCCGCTGTGATACTTTGTACTGGGACGAATATATATAATATTATTGCTCCAGTTTGTATCACAGTTTTTTTGTGTTCAGTTACATCATTTATTCTGTCTTCCTTGATCTTGCTTACTGTTCTGTTTTTGCCTACAATTTAGGAAAGGAATTTATTTCAACAAGGCAAGTACTGGAAAGGCGGTCCGAGTGCTTGCTTCTTACTGCAAGCTCGAAAGTGGCCGTTTATCTTTTTCGTTCTTACATCAACATTCACATCTCAATACTAGACATGTGTTGGCGGATATCTGATGTGAGGTTGGACATCGGAGGAGGGACAAAACGAAGGGGTGTTCTCAAAATGATCCATTTATATTATGTAAAGCCAATAAACAAAATTAAGTGTTTCTGTTATTTATAACAAATATGTTTTTTAGTAATTGTAAAAATAAACAGCACAGTAGATTCATGTATGACGTTAAGTTTGTCTAATTGCCACAGTAACAAAACTATTCATTGCGATTCGGAATATACATGCACTAATGATTCCTAGTTCGCGTAGGAGTTTTGGCATTTTTTCCTCAGAAAGCGACTATACATGTTTATGTCATGGTTTGCACTAATAATTTCTAATATTGGTTTCTTTCTTCATTTTCATCCTGTTCTTTATCTAATGACTCAGAAAGCTGGGTCGCATTCTGGTCTCTGATGTCAACCTGACCATCAGCCCTGGCACTTGCTTGATTTTTCTGTCGAACAGGAACCAATATATGACCTACAACTGTTAGCACTACGTGCTTGGTTGTGCTAGCGTAACGGAGCCACTGCATGCCCTGCACCTGTTACCACATCAATATGTGATATCACCTATTACAAAAGGTTGTATCAACTTTTAAAATGGGTGACATATAATAAGTCAAAATTATATTTTGACGAACCTGATAAGTAATATCAAGTAGGTGATGTCACCCTTTCGAATAGGTGATCTATCGAGCACTGCTTTACTATTTGATGCACTCTTGTGATATCACCAATTCAAATGGGCGATATTACCCATTCGAATTGGTGATATCGCCTATTTGTATTGGTGATATCAACTTTCATAATTGGTGAAATCCCTTATTTGAATGGGTCATATCACCTAAAACGTATGAATGTACTGGCTCATCCTTTGATAAAACATTTTTTTAATATGTGATAGCACCTTTTCCCTTTGAAAAGTTAATATCAAGGCAATGCGTGATATCACCATGATTTCGAGAAGGTGATACCAACATTTTGAATAGATTATATCACCAGATATAATAGGTTAAATTCCGCATTCCCTTTAAGAAGGTGATATCACCTATTTGAATACGTGATATCACTCATTCGAATAGGCGATGTCACCTATTCGAATGGTTGATGAAAACAGGTTATATCACAAAGTGCATAAAATAGTAAAACGATGCTTCATAGATATCACATATTGGAATATATTAGCTCACATATCAGCTTTGAATAGGTGCTATCATCAATAGGTGATACCATGTGGTAACAGAGGTAATTAGTGATATCACGTATTCGAATAGTGGTGCTACTGACTGACAATTAGACAAACTATGCTGCAGAAAGTTAAAACATTTATTTTACGTTACGTCCCACGTGCACATGAATCTTTTGTTTTGTATCTTTACAATTACAGGCAAATATTTGTAATTAATTACAGAAACAGTTGGCCTTACATAAAATATAAATGTATCATTTTGAGAACACCCCTTCGTTTTGTCAGTCCTCCGATGTCCAACCTCACATCAGGTATCCGCCAACACATGTCTATTTAGCTTTTAGTAGCAGTTGAACCCGGAATGTAAATTTATTTTGTGTCGGCAAATTACAGAATACTTGTTCTTTTACTTTTTTAGTTTAGGATAAAAAACAAGGGATGAAGAGGAGAAAAACAAGCAGATAACTCTTTCCTAAATTAGGGTACTATCGATTATAAAAATTATCTCCCTTGGTGATCTTAATGTCCGGCCTCATTTGTGAGATAAAACTGTTTTTGTTGAAACTTTTTTGCTTATGTTCGCTGATGATCTTGCTTTGATTTCTGACACTATTGTTGGCTTACAAAAACAATTAAATGTTTTATATCAGTTTTGTTTAAATAGCAAACTAATTGTGAATACCACCAAATCAAAAGTACTTGTATTTAAGACGAGAAAATTAATCATATAATGGCAGACAGATAGAAATTGTCAATGGTTTTACTTATGTCGGTATTTTCTTTTCAAATATATTATCAATGTATAAAATGGCAGATACCATGTCGGTGAAAGCGAGGAAGGTACTTATGTACATTTAGTTCTCTTCAACATTTATCTTGCTTGCCATATAAAACGTTTTTTAAAATATTTGACTCGAAAATCGCATCTATTATGTAATATGGTTCTGAACTTTGGGGCTTAAAACACCCACAATGCATAGAAAGAGTACATGATGAACTATGTTGTTTTGATTAACTATGTTGTTTGAAAGTTGTAAATGTCATTGTTTTTGTATCGCTTGTACATATTATGTATATATTCATTCCCTTTTCTGCATTATCTTGTATTATGCTCTTCAAATATGGAGGAAATAAAAGTTATATATGACAATATTGGGTATGAAACTGGGTTACTGATCGTAAGCGTCACTTATTCAGCAATGGGTTTGGATATGTGCGGGAAGCACAAACTGTTGCAAACCCAATGCTATTTTTAATTCAATATGTTCAAACTTTAAAAGACCAATTCATACAAAACTGGCAGTCAATGTGTATAGACAATATTCAACTGCAATTCTATTGTAACTATAAATATTGTTTTGAATTTGAAAAATTTATTACGGCTAAAGATGTTGAGACATTTAGAAATTTTATGGCAAGATTCCGTAGCTCTTCACATTGCTTAATGATAGAGAATCTTAGACATTTTAACATCTCGAGAGAATATCGTGTATGTGTGTATTGTGAAACTGTGCTGGAAGATGAATATCACTTCATGTTATCATGTCCTTTATATTCTGATATTTGCACGAGATATCTACCTATGTATTATTATTGCGCAAATGTAAAAAGAAAAATAATCAATTTTACAAAATTTCGACCAGACGTAATCATTAAAAAAAATGTTTATTGGAAGTAGCATTAATAAATATTAAATATGCATGAAAATGATTCTATCAAGTCTTTTATCATAAAGCATATTACCATAGCAACCACTTATTCTTTCACATAAGAAAGAGTGAAAATTGAGGTACAGTCGATCAAAATGAGGATTTATTGAAAACCTCAGAAATGACAACAAAATTGAAACAAACTACTCATCGACAAATCATATGCTGTTAGGTAAAGTTTTAAGAAAAAAACAAGTTTTGAAAAACGGAGCGTCAAAAAGTAATATTTAATTCAATAGTTTAAATAGCTGAAACAATATTGAATTGAAAGTTATCAAAATAGTGATATTTTGATAAATTAAATATTTTGATATGCTGCATATTGTAATCGAACTCTGGATTACGAAAAAATGAACGAAGAAAAAATGAAGACGACGGCGGACCAAAATATAGGCCAACACAATGGCTTACCAGCTGACACGGATAAGCGGCTATTTGATCTTAACGAAGCTAGAATATTGGTTAAGGAAATGAGAGCATCTGAAAAACCGCACAAGCTGAACAGACATCAGAGACGTCACTACAGAACCGCGGAAAAGACGAATCAGACAGTTTATCTCATATTAGTCTAATTTCTAATAACAACGGATCATCTCCGAAAGAACAGTCACTTGTCATCGGCGATTCCATGTTACACGGAATCTGAACACGTGGCCTTAGCGAACATGTTAATATCAAATCATTGAGAGGAAAGAAAATATCTGACGTATGCGCAGTTTTACGTGAATCGAATTTACAGACATACAATAACGTGATTTATGCAGGTGGAAATAACTTTGCTGGTCGCCATGATATCAGGTCACTGTAAACTTCAACAGACGATCGGGAACCTACAAAGCAAAAGTGTGATGTTTATTTATGCACAATTGCCCCGTGTAATTATGCTGACGTTATTCCATTAAACGACGTCGTACATCAGCTGTGCGAGGAGACATCAGCGGCACTAATTGAAACATATAACATTTTTGTATACGGTAAATTACTTCCACAAGGTCTGTGGGATACGTCCAGGAATCGTTATACCGGAAATCGGGAATATGGTACTTCTGGTCGAGGAAGACGAGGTTATACAAGAAATCCGGAATATGGTACTTCTGGTGGAGGAAGAGGAGGTTATACCAAAAATCCGGAATATGGTACTTCCGGTCGAGGAAGAGGCGGTTATACCAGAAATCCAGAATATGGTACTTCCGGTCGAGGAAGAAGAGGTCGTTTCTGTCGTAATTGCGGGATGACAAACCATATAACAATAGACTGCAGACGTCGTATTTAGGGAAACGCAGACAGTCACTCACTAACTCTCATAAATAAATATGATGCAATTTGTGTGATAACTGCAGGAAATTAAAGTGTAAGTGTGATTATGTGTTATTGCTGGATCAGGAAACTTGTCCAAATAATGCTACATCCATATCAGATAATAACGTTATTACTTGTAAAAACACCGGAAAGTTTCATGCTGAAAAGTCCGTAAAACCTACCGAAATTAATGCAGACATCAAAAATACGACACACCTTTCTCATTGCAATTCGTGTTCAGAAACTAAACTAGAACTGTCACTGGAGATGATGAATACCCCCCCCCCCGCCTCCTCCGAACACCCCACTGACACAGTATTTAAAATTTATGTAATATTTAATGCTTTGATTATTGGACCGGCACAACTTAAGGCTTCTGTGAAGTATAATTAAATTTTGACCAGCGAGTTTGGAGAAAAGCGCACAAGATTTTACTAACCTTTGATCTAGTGACCCGAGACCCGAAACATGGACCATGCACAACTAGGCATGGTGCTTATCACTTCTATGAAGTATCATTAAATTCTGACCAGGGGTGGTTTTGGAGATTTAGCGTCCACAAGATTTAACCATCTCGGGGCCCCTGTGACCTTGAAATGAGACCCGAAACCTGGACCATGCACAACTAGGCATTGTACTTATCACTTCTATGAAGTATCATTTAATTCTGACCAGAGGCTTTGGAGATTTAGCGTCCACAAAATTTTCCTTTCCCGAGCCCCTGTGACCTTTACCTTTGACCTTTGACCTAGAGACCCGAAACCTGGACCATGCACAACTAGGCATTGTACTTTAAATTCTGACCAGGGTTTTTTAAATTTAGCGTCAACAAGATTCCGTCTACAGACGGACGGACGGACGGACAGACAGACAAGATGAATCCAGTACGTTCGGGGGATATACAAAGCTGATAGCGAGACTGGCGCTTCATTTAAAAGCGAACAAGACGAATTTTCCTTTGTATTTAAAAAGAAAGGGCTGCATATAGCAAAATTAAATATTCAGCACTTAATGCCTAAAATAGATGAAATTAGGTATCATTTGTCATTGTGCAATTCTTCAAGTATACTTGGACTTTGTGAAACATTCCTAACCCAAAATATTTATGATAATCAGTTAAAGATTAGCAACTTTACGTTTGAAAGAAAAGATCGAAAAAGTAAAAAAGGTTAGGGTATTATTGTATATTTATCCAATAAAATCCCTAACACACTTCGTAATGACCTAGAACATGCTGATATTGAATCAATATGTGTTCAGATAAATTTTTCTCATTGTAAACCGATTTTATTAAATTTTGTATACATACCCCCGATTCTAAACAGTCTTGGATTGATACAATATGAAATATAACTTGACCAAATGGATGCATTAAATTATGAAAAAGTAAAAAAGGTGGGGATATCAATATTAATTACATCCTTGTAGACAAATGTTTTAGAAATATAAAGTGGAATAACCTCATTTTAAAATTTGGATTAACACAAAAGGTCCGTACCCAACTAGAATTAATATAATCAGTTCCTCTATTATTGACCATATTTATTCAAATATGCCAGACTGTATTGTTGAAGTGTTCCATTTTACAGTATTAGTGATCACTTTCCGGTTTGTTTTACTCGCTCAATGACAGTTGTAAGATGTACACAATCATCTCATAAAACAATAAGATATTGATCTTTTAAGAAGTTTAACGAATCCCATTTTCAAAACGATTTAATGAATGCTGTTTTTGACATTGTAGAAACATACCATGAGCCAAATTTATCTTTACATATATTCTTCGCAATTATTAATAACGTGTTGTATAAACATGCCCCTGTTAAAGAGAAAAGGGTAAAACGGGATACACAACCAGAATGGTTTACGGAAGAAATAAAGTCGGCCATGTGCAAGCGAAATAAGCTTCATAGGGACAAGAAGTTTAATGAGTTCAAAATGCAAAGAAATAAGGTTATAACTTTAAGAAAGAAAAGCAAAAAGAAATTTTACAATGAAGCTATTTAAAAAAAAAATCAGTCAGTTCTTTATGGAATAATATACGATGCCTTTCAGGAAACAAAGACTCTGATAAAGAAAATCAAATACCAGCAATACTTTTGTATCAAAACGTAGTAATAGAAGACCAGCACAACATTCTAAATGCCTTAAATGAACATTTTATAAATATATCAAATATTAAAATTGAAAATACATCTTTTGTTAAAGAAAACTTTTTAAGTCTTCAGAAAATACTTGAAAGTAAATTGAAACACATGTTATTTGAAGTAAAATTTGTCTCTGCATTTGAAGTAAATGATGATAGGGAAATGACAGTTCTGCCTCAATGAGGGATGAGGGATGGACTATTTTTAGAAATCTGGAATTCCAGTTAGTGCTATATTAAGAAATGACAGTTCTGCCTCAATGAGGGATGGACTATTTTTAGAAAATCTGCAATTTCACTAAGATCTATTTTTAGACTAACAAGTTTGAACATGTCTACACTTATAGGTATTTATGGGCTAAATAAAGAGATATAAAATAGCTGATGCTTAATTTAGCGTGACTAGGCACGCACCGTCACTATGAGAAAGCTATTAAAATAAAATAAATTTCACTGCCTGATTTATATAAAACAGCAATTATCTTTATAAACTGTCATTGTATAAAAATGAGTTGGAAAGATCACTTGCAAAATATTTACTTTGATTTGCACAGTCCTATAAGTTACGCAGGACCTGAAAAAATTTACAAGTTCTTGAAAAAAGAGGGAAAGTACAAAGTCGGTATTCACGCCATTAGACAATGGTTACAGAATGTGGATGCATACAGTTTACAAAGACCATTGCGTTATAAATTTAAGACTAGAAGAGTGATATCTCAAGGTCTAGATTTTCTCTGGGACATTGACCTGGCAGATGTATCCAGTTTAGCAAAAGAAAATGATCAAATCAGATACTTATTCATTGCCATAGACGTGTTCTCTCGTCATTTGTGGGTTGCTCCTTTGAAAAATAAACAGCATGATTCTATTATTGACGGCTTCACAGAAATACTACAGTCAGGACGTAAACCAAAAAGAAGTGAGAACGGATCCAGGAAGTGAATGGAAAAACAGATGGGTGAAGACCTTTTCTCAAGAAACAAGGAATCCATCACTACGTGACCCGGAATATCACTCACGCTAACTACGCCGAAAGAATTATACGTACTTTAAAGGTGTTGATGTACAGATATTTCACGCATAAACGCACATATCATTATCTTGATATTTTACCTGATTTAGTTAAGAATTACAACTCAAGGTCACATTCTTCATTGGGCGGAAATCACCCAATGAAATTACTGCAAAAAATGAAGCTATCATATGGAAGCGCTCTTTTATGTTGATTCTTTAAAACTGAAGAGTACCAAAAGTAAAAATCAGCAATCTAGGCCATACAAATTCAAAGTTGGTGACTTTGTCGAATATCTAGCAACAAGCGTACATTCCAGCGTGATTACGAACAAAAATGGACAGAAGAAATTTTTGTTATAAAAAGGAGATTTTGCGTCAAGGAATTGCTGTATACAAAGTTGCGGACTATGACGGAGATCCAATTGAGGGAAGTTTTTATTCCAGCGAGCTACAAAAGGTGCAGAAGAGTCGAGATGATCTTTTTCAAAGTTGAAAAAGTATTGAAGCGACGGAGAAGAAATGGAATGACTGAAGTTTTGGTTAAATGGTTGGGGTACCCAAAGAAATTCAACAGCTGGATAAAGGAAAGTGACTTACAGGATATCTAAAATTGTACATATCAAAGCGGTTTAGTGTCAACTTAGTCATTTTACTCTGAGCCGTGGACCTGTTAACATCATCAGAATGACTTACCAGTGTCATTTATGTGATAAAAACTACATCTGGGAACAGGACTTGAAAAGACATTTCAAAACAAAACATCCTAAAGAAGAGTATATGTTCCAGCAGCAGCAGCAACAGCAGCTGCAGCAACAACAACAACAGCAGCAGCAGCAACAACAACAGCAGCAGCAGCAACAACAGCAGCAGCAGCAACAGCAGCAACAACAGCAGCAGCAGCAGCAGCAGCAACAACAACAACAGCAGCAGCAGCAGCAGCAGCAGCAGAATTTCAAGTTCCAACATCCCTTTACATGTATGGTATCAGGACCTACGTCTAGTGGTATGTACTATTATGGTTATTTACTTATTTATTTTTCATATATCTCTCTTCTTTGTACGCAATTTATGTGCACATGTGCAATGATTTACCATTGAAAATAATTTTCTTTTTTTCTTTTTAGGTAAAACATTCTTCGTGGTCCAGTTACTGCAACAGGCTTTAAATAAGATACAACCTGCACCACAAAGAATCATTTGGTTGTATAAAGATGGCAGCCTCTCTATGATGTAATCAAGGCAACTGTCTTACCAAAAGTTGAGTTCATCAAAGGAGTGCCTTTACATTTGGAAAAAGATGAATTTCTTGACACGTGTATTAGAAATCTTATTATCATGGACGATATGGCATCGGAGACTGCGAAAGATCAACGAGTTACAGACTTATTTACAGAAGGCAGTCATCATAGGAATCTATCGGTGATTGCACTTAACCAAAACTTGTATTTTAGTAAGGACCCAACACAGCGCAGAAATTGCCATTATTTGGTAGTATTCAATAACCCAGTAGACAGACAGCCTATTGCGACACTGGCAAGACAGATGTATCCCTCTAATTTTAAGGAAATGCTTAGATATTTTGATAGTGCTGTGAGCCAATCATACGGATATTTACTTTTAGACTTAAAACCAACTACACCTGACGCGCTGCGCATGCGCACAAATATTTTCAATAAAAAGGAAGAAACAACAGATAAAAACTCGCATTTGAAAGAAAGCATTCAAACTGCGCGGACGTATTTTCCAGAGATCAAAAATAGAGACAATCATTTGGAGAAAAATCAGAACGCTTTTAAAGAGGAAAAGCAGGACTTTTTCAATAAACGCAACAATGCCAGCTTGTGACGACTGTGGCGTGATGTTTGAAAATGTGCATGACCTGCAAAATCATGTAAAACGGTGGTGTCCCGAGCACCAGTCACTGAAGCGTGAAGTTTTGGATGACGATGCTATACCTACCAAGAGAATGAAATACGATTATGATGAAGAGAGCAGTGGCATGGATAGCGATATGGAGAATGAAGTCTATATCGAACTTGCTGAGTTAACAAAGAATGCAAATATTCAAGAATGGCAGGATAAAGTACAGAAATATATTAAACAAGGACTTTCAGAAGATGAGGCTGAGGAGAAAGCTAATAATAAACTGCGCGAAGAAGACATTCAAGTGTTTATGAAAAAGTTTACTACTCTCTTGTCCTATATACTGAAATTGAAAGGAGGACATGTATATACCAAAATAATGAAATCTGTGGAGAAATATTTACAAAACATGGACCTCGAACGTGCTATTCGCCTGACGGTGGGAAAATACAAAAATTATTTTGAGGCATTTCTTGAAGAATCTTACTCCAACGGTGACGAAAGTGATGAGAACAATGCCAATGATGATACTGATGATGACGGTGATGATAGTGACGGCGAAATGAGTGACACGGATACAGATGACAATAAATAAACTCTTTCAAAGACGTGATTTGTTAATAAAATATGAACAGTGTCACTGCTTGAGAGGATTTATGTGTAAATAATAGATTTGCGTCCTGGATGTTAAATGTTTAATATGTATAGTTGGAAGTTGTTTTGTTATTTTTTGCTTTTATTATTTTAAGTAGATAATAGTTTGATGTAAATAAAGTGTACATAAAAACTACCAGGCGTGGCTTTTTTTACTGTATTTACAATCATTAAGTTTACAAACAGTAGTCCCTTAAAGGCAGAGTATTGAACCATTTAGGATTTAACCAGTTAATAAATGATTGAGAGGTATATCTAGATTATTATTATCACGGATACGTTTTATAGACTGACAGCAGTTCAAGTGAATAAAAGACAAATAACAACTGTGTTAAATAAATCATATTTATTTTCCATATGAAAAGAAACAGTATTAAATTAATCATACAGTTAAATATATTTTACACATACAAAATTGACATTTTAACTTATGAAAACACATAAATACACATTCAAAACAAGATTTGAAATGGTTCATAATTTTGTTTTTAAAATGGCCATGTGCGAGCGTGTCTATACCAGATTCCAAAACATACCTCTTATCACAGTAAGGGGAGAGTGTGGTCTTTGAAACTGTAATACTGTAGAGCTGGTGATTGTAACTTCTTATCATGTTCATGGAATGATGCAATGTACTATAGTTAAACAAGCATTGCTCATAGGCATCATGCTTCAGCTGTTTCTCAATGACAGACTTTTTAACACCTTTAGCCGTTTGTTTTTGCTTGCCCCCATACATGAGGGAATACATTTTTGGCCGTAAACCAACAAATGATTCTATAGGTGTGCCACCACATTCGTCCTTCATTTTTCCTAAGACCTTACAATTAGTCTCGCTGTAAAGTGGGTGTGTCTTTGGAAAGTTGCTTGTATCAAACAGGTCAAGGTTTTCAGCATGTCAGAGTACCAGTCATCTGTCGTAAGTTCGTAGGCTAAAGAGTCTGTATCAGTGAAAAGTAACTGAGCTTTGCTGCCATACTTAGCTTTCATGAATTCGTAATGGAATTGGTACATATATATTTTTGATAAGTCAAGAATACAAAATCCTGCATATATGGGTCTATTTAATATAATATTTGTCTTTCTCATGTTTGCAGCGACTAAATCCTCATTAAATATTTTGAAAGATTGAAAATTTGGCTTGGCACATACTTTTCTCAAACGTTTGGAAGTGTTGACTAGCTCTACATTCATTCTTTTCCTCATGTTTTCCATTGTTTTTTCCAAACACAGCATTATTCATTAACTTATAAAAGTCTTTATCAAATGCAGTCTTGGCCACCTTGCGTTTTTGTGTGTTAAAGTCAATGTAAGGTTTCAGCCAAGCAGACTGAGTGAACGCTAGAACGCGATGTATTTTTGTTAGCTTGAGACCATGTGACAGATAGTATTTTTAAATTTCTATAGTGAACCACATACTTAGTTTTTGAATTCAAGTTAGGCACCAGTTTTTTAGAGGGTTTGTCTTTTAAGCCCAATTTCTTACGTAACATTTGGGAATGTGGGGATAACATATCATTGGTAACAATTACCGTCTCAGGAGCCACAGGCAGGTCACTATCTTGGTCGTGCAGAGAATTTGGATAGTCTAAGTCCACCTCCAGGATATACCCAGTCTCTGTATTGTCATCAATTTTCATTATGTCTAGAGATTGCACTTGTTCTTCTGATAACCATACAAAATCTTCTTTAGGGAGGGGATCACTCATACTGACAGCATATAAGTTATTCATATCTAGGTAATTTATATATTTGTTAGGCTTTTGATTTATCATACCCGGGGAGTTGAGGGTTGTTGGCTTTAGCATACTTTTTTACAAATCATGGACACGCCACCCCTGATACCTTGTTCAATCATAAGAACCATGTCAATGTCATCTAGTAACTGTAGTTTGACGTCTGTCATTTTCAACATGGCGTCCCAAGCCAGTCCGGGTGATGTATAGTAATGTGCAGGATCTAAATAATAGGACTCTAAACACAATGATCTGAAGTTTTCAAACACGTCTGCTAAAAGCAAAACATCCGTTTTCAAGTATAGGTCATGGTATTCTCCAAAGTTACTCATATCAAATGTCTGCCAGACTTTTTGTGGCATGTTCATAATCTTCTGAGCTTATATCATTGTCGTTTAATTTGTTATAGAAATTCTCCTTTTAATGGTAAATGTGATTGTTGAAAGCAATCTGAGGATGTCAAAAAGTCATATGGGAATACACCTTTGCGAAGCAAAAGGCTTTGATGAAGAGGATTGGGATAATGTTTTGTTATGTTTGGAAACTTTTGAGTGCCTTCTTTTTGCTAGATTGGACACTAATGTATCTAATGAAGCATTTAGAAATTGAAGGGAATCAATGAATCTTAAATTTCCCATAGAAAAGGAAATGTACTTTTCCATGTTATTAGGAATACAAGAAATGCTCCTGTCTTTTATATTTACCCGCGGCTGACATTAAATGGTGCATGTCATAACCCCTCAAGTTGTGAAATATCACGGGGATATAAAACTATGTGTGCTCTTCCCTTGTCTGAATTGATATTGTAAATTGCAGTCCCTATGAGCAGCACCTCTATACTCGCCAGACAAATGGTCATGATCACGAACTCTATCATCATCTAGGGGCTTTTCACAAATATGACAATTTTCAGCCATTTGAAATGACTTTTCTTGGCATGAAGTGAGTTTCATAGGTTTGACATTTTTTAAGAGTTCGCAAATTTCTTTTCTCCTCTTGTAACAAACGATTAAAAAGTTATCTATGACATTAGGTCCCCTAAATACTTCAGCAGGCTTTGACATCTCATCGTGAGCGCATTTTACTAGAAAAGAGTAACCACATGTTTCATGCTTTTGATATTGTGTAGTGGAAGAAGTGGTGGGGTTAGGGGTGCATGAATCAATAGGACGGACAAAGCTTTCAAAATCAGCGTAGATAACAAAGGGTACTTTTAACTGTTTATGAATACTGGTAAATTGAACCCACTGTTTATCTTCAGTCTTTGGGAAAGTAACGCGTTGCGCTCCATGTGTAGAACAGTAAGGCACATGCTCACTGAGCAAGTCAGGGTTTGTGAATCCATGAAGACAGTAATTGCAGTAATACGTTTTTCCATCATGCAATGTTCTGTCTCCCAACAGACGACTCAGATTTTTAATCAGACTAATGTCTAACATCTCCTCTAGAAAAAGTAATAGATTAATGTGTTGTGACATGTTTCTTTGATCTGTGATTCGAAGAGGAAATAGTTCGTTGTGTTCGAGCCCAAACACATTGATTGAAATGTTATTTTGTTTTTCAAACCTTGAAATTTGAGAAATAGGTACAGGATAGTCTATACCATTTACATTTAATTCGTGTTCAAACTGCTTATAGTGGCTAACACGATCTGCGTTTGTGACTGGATGCAATGCCGCGAGAATGCACCAGATGAAGCATTTTTGATCGTCATTTTTTATATTTAATACAGCTTTTTTATCTTGTACTTTCTTAGGTAAAGGTAGGTAACTACTTCCCACTAAGGGTGCATACTCTGCTGTATTGACCTCAAGTTTTAGGATTTTATCAATGGACCACCCACTGCCATCCCTTTCAAAGTTTTGGTAACCATTATGTAAATCTTGATAAGCCCCGGCAATTTGATCCTCAATCTGAGAAGCATTTGTACATGCAAAGCTAGATGATCTAAACACAGGCTCAGCATACACAGCTTCATTGTTTTGATTATATTTAACAAATTTTACAAATAACGTTATGAACCATTTCATACCTTTTACACTTTGCAAACGCATTTCTAGCACGCGGCTTATTTCAGCCTCATTGTCCTTGAAAAACTGCAACACATCAAACATGTTTCCATTTGGTTCCAAAGCCCGCGTTTCCACTGTATTGTCCAATGCACTTTTCCCTCCCCATTGCTGTCGCCTACTTGACCATTTCTCTCTCCTTGATATACAACTATCACACACGTCAGTTCTTTTTCGCAAAAAACGTTCTGACAAAGGTCGATGACACCATTTACACTCCCTGCCTTGATCGCCACAGGATTCACAAAATAGCTTTCCTGGTAACAAAACTTTCTGCTGTAAACACCAGTTACACTGCTTCTCTATACCCTCTGCCTTTTTCAATTTCTTCTCCGTGGGTAATGGCTGCTCGTTTTCTTCAGGTGCCTTCCTTTTTCTTGATTGCGTTTGTTTAATCTGAGGTTCAGTGCTTGGCGCAATGTTTTCTGTGTGCTGCCGCAGGTGACGGTTTAGGTTGTCTTGCCGTTTAAATTTCTTCTGGCAGTGAGGGCAAACAGCGTCATCTTTGTTACCGTGCACTGTTCTTTGATGCCTTAGTAAGTGAGATTTTTGTTTAAACTGTGTCTCACATACTTCACAGGAAAATGGAACAGGTTTTAAAATATTGTCTGCCATAATTTGGAGTCGCCGTAAGCTATAATCTGTGTTATTTTCAAGGGATAATCCGTGACGCTGTGCCCAGGAGTCCAACTCAGCCAGTGTACTGATTTCATCCATCTGTTGCATGTCCATCTACAAAATAAATACAACATTATTTCTGGTGTAAAAGTATTTAATATAGCTTATCATGTAAGACCAATAACTATTAATGATACTATTTTTATGTAGCCAATACTAAACGTACTTGTAAAATAAACAGAATTACCCTATCTTAAAGTGAAATCTTAAAGTGATAAAGCCTTTACTTTTTAACTCTTCGTAAATAATTAAAATTAAGGAAAATATATCTTAAAAAATAGTATTAAAAATATACGCTTAAACAGATATCTAATAAAGGTTTAAACATTAATTAGTACAGAAATGAACAGTCATTCATATAAAACGTTTTCAACAAACGCGTTTAACTCTATACAAAAGTTTAATAACAGTTGAGGTAATACACTCTTTATGATGAATGGATCAATAAATTTAGTTTGCTTTACAAAAATATTTATAAAGTAGGACCCAAATAAATTTCTTACTTTTACCTTTCTCCAGTGTTAAACTTAACAGGTGATTAGCGTAGTATATATCGTCTGCTGTCTCCAGCTGTCAGAGGTGATATGAGCGGCGAATGTAAAATATTAAAATGTGTATCTACCTATTGATTAGCGCATGCCCACACCTGAAAGTTTTTGCTCATATCAGACATGTTCAAACTTGTTGGTAAGATAGTTACTATATATAACTTCAATACTATTTTTACTGAACTATAATTAAACATTGAAAGTACACTATATTCGTTATACTTTTAACAGACGTTAGCTTAGTGTTAAATGTGAAATTAAAAAAATCTATATATAACACGTAAACACAGTTCTTAATGTAGCACGAAGTGGAATTCCAGATTTCTAAAAATAGTCCATCCCTCATTGAGGCAGAACTATCATTTCTTAATATAGCACTAAGTGGAATTCCAGATTTCTAAAAATAGTCCATCCCTCATCCCTCATTGAGGCAGAACTGTCATTTCCCTATCATCAAGTAAAGCAAATTATTGATAAATTAAATAAAAAAACCGACAGTATTAGTCCAAGAATTTTACAATCTTGTGGTGATTACATATCATCTGCAATTGCCCACATCATTAATCAGAGTACAGATAAGGGTGTTTTTCCAGACAAACTTAAAGAGGCATTTGTTATCACAATTTTCATATCTGGTAACAGACAAGATCCGAATAACTATCGTTCAATATCAATTTTGTCTACCATTTCTAAAATTTTCGAAAGACACATTGCTACTTAGCTACAGAACTTTTTCAAAATACGAAAATATTACACCGTGCGCAATCGGGATTCCGACAGCAACATTCATGCCAAACAGCATTAATTCACCTCATTGATACTTGGCTAAACGACATTGACTCTGGGAAATATATGACCAGCGACACGGGAAAATGGGCCTTCGGACAAAATACTTGGAAACTAGCTTTCTTGCATATTTTGAACCAACAATATTTTAATATCAAAATCAGAAAAATTCAGTAACCTACGTCCAGAAGATACAAACTTACAGCATTTTGAATCAAAGAACTGAAAGTGCTGGAGGATCGATTGTCTCTGAACAACACAGTCTGCACACATACATGTGTAAATATCAGGACAACATAGACTGTACACATACATGTGTGAATATCAGGACAACCCTTGCACGAGTAAAGTTATAAACTGGAGACACAACTGTCCACAAATTTTGACCTTTCACCATTTGTGTAAACTTTACTTTTGAGATAGGAACCCATGGTGCTTGCATTATGTCATTCAGTGACTATGTTCAACTATCCTATGAAGTATTAAGCTGTGAATCGTAACTGAGAAATGGATTTTGACAAAACTGAACTGAAAATTTATGGTTTGAACAACTTTAAATGTCATTCAAAAGTTATGGGATATGCCCATAAGGTTGATTGTATTGTGCGAATTAATTCGGATTTAACGTCGCACCCAACAGCTAAGGTCATATTGCAACTTCGGGCTTTCATGGAGGAGGAAGACCCTGGATGCCAATTCCCTGTATCATAATTTATGGGTCATTTAGAAACTCCGAGGGTCATACCCTTTATTGTAAAAAAATTAAAAGGCATGATTATGTGTTAAAGAAGTTTTATTCAGTTTACTTCTGTAAAACTGCATGTGATACATCACAAAATGGTGGGTAATCAAAGGGTTGGCAAGACAACAGGTGTTTCTCTTTGGATGCTTTCCATTTTGTCACTGCATCTCAAAAGTCAAATTTGTCCACAAAGCGAAAAGTGCATTCAATCATAGACATTAAACTTGGATATTATTTGGCACACTTAAACCCCATTAAATAGTGACAGTCTGATCGAAATGACTACAAAATAATCATTCAAATCACTCAGAAAGCCGTTTTTTTTTGTTTCCCCTATTAAGGTTCGTCTACCGTCTCTTGTTTTGCGTCTACGATCTATGATGACGGTATCATAGGAATCAACACACACAAAAACGCAATGGTACAAAATGCGGGTCGATCCGAAATCAGACGACAACGACGACGGAATAGGGTCAAAATTAGACATATCCCATACCGGAAGCGTATTTTATCAACAATTTATCTTGCATTTCGAAGCGTTTTGAGAGGTTTTGAAATGTTGTTTTTGTAGTAATTTGATCATACACATTTTAATTGCGTCATAGAAGACGCTCTTTGCTATTTCTGTTGCGTCATTGACAAAATGAGTGGGTCAAAACCGCAGAAAACGCGCTCTCGCGGAAACACTGAATTTAGTGTATCCGGTGTAGCGATACGTATTTCACGGGTCTTACATTTCTCATGTCACACCGGTCTGACGATAAAAACCGCGTAGGAAAATAGTTTTATACAGAACAGATACCTCGTTGATTTAAGTTTCAAATTATAAGAAAAACAACAATATAATATTATGCTATTCTGAAATGTTTTGATATTATTTAGATCCGTTACTATATAATTTTTAAAACAGGACAGTAATTTAGAACTACTTTTCGGTCGTATTCAACAAAAATGTGTGTTAAGAGTTCGGCCGTAAGAGTCTGAAATACTCTGTTAACTTTGGATACGATTGAATAAATTCAATCGATCCAAAAAGGATCATATCTAGTGAAATATTTCATGTCCTCTTTCCTAAATATGCTTTTTTCATAGGGTATAGCCAAAATTAAAAAAAGAATCATTTCGAATTGCGGTTGCCATAGCAATGGTCTGGGAGGATTTTAAAGCAAATAGTATGTTTCTGTGCAGGAAAATATAGTGGCTATTAGTTTTTGGATCGATTGATTTATTCAATCGGATCCAACGTTCACAGAGTATAGCTTCCTTACGGCCGAACTCTTTACATACAAACAAGTAGTTCCATATATTCAGTTGTTACGAATATGACTGTCTTCTGTTTTAAAAATTATAAAGTAACATATCTAAATAATATCAAAATATTTCAGAAAAGCATTTTGTAACTAAAAATCAACGGGGTATCGTATCTGTTATAGGACTATTTTCTACGCGGTTTCGATCACAACAGTTTTCTAGTCAGACCGGAGACACTTCTAGTGTTTCCGCGAGAGCGAGTTTTCTGCGGTTTTGACGCACTCATTTTGTCAATGACGCAACCGAAATAGCAAAGAGCGTCTTCTATGACGCAATTAAAATGTGTATTACAAATTACTACAAAAACAACATTTCAAAACCTCTCAAAACGGTTGGAAATGCAAAATAAATTGTTTACAACATACGCTTCCGGTATGGGATATGTCTAATATTGACCCTATTCCGTCGTCGTTGTCGTCTGATTTCGGATCGATCTGCATTTTGTACCATTGCGTTTTCGTGTGTATTGGTTCGTATGATACCGTCATCATGATATCATAGACGCATAACAAGAGATGGTCGACGAACCTTAACAGAAGAAACAAAAACGTCTTTCCGAGTGATTTTAATGATCATTTTGTAGAAATTTCGATCAGACTGTCATTGTTGAAAGGGGTTTCAGTGTGCCAAATAATATCAAAGTTTAATGTGTATGGTTGAATGCACTTATGAAAAATTCTTTTTGTGGACAAAGTTGACTTTTGAGATGCAGTGACAAAATGGAAATCATCCAAAGAGAAACACATGTTGTCTTGCCAACCCTTTGATTACCTGACATTTTGTGATGTATCAAATGCAATTTTACAGAAGTAAACTGAATAAAACTTCATTAACATACAGTCATGCCTTTTATTTTTTTTACAATAAAGAATATGACCCTCGGAATTTCTAAATGATCCCCGAATTCTGATACAGGGGGTCATAAATGACTCCTTAAAATTCATAGCTGGCAGAAACACTGTTGGTTCCTATCTCAAAAGTGAAGTTTACATAAATGGTAAAAGGTCAAAATTTGTGGGCAGTTGTTTCTACAGTTTATCACTTTACTTGTGCAAGGGTTGTCCTGATATTACACATGTATGTGTACAGTCTGTGTTGTCCTGATATTTACACATGTATTTGTGCAGACTATGTTGTTCATAATCGATTGACAATCAATCCTCCAGCACTTTCAGTCCTTTGATTAACATTGGTTTTGCATTTTAGGAGAGTGACAAAAATGTAAATTTTATGTTGTTTGCTATCAATTATTGTGGAATAATGTAACAAATGACCGAAAGCCCATTTTCGCGCGACGCAAGTCATATAGGGACAGTTTTTCTTGATTTACGAAAGGCATTCGACTTGGTAGATCATAACATTCTTTTACACAAACTCAAGTTATACCACTTTTCTCCAAACACCATTAAATTATTTGGATCTAACAGGAGTCAGATTATTAAATCTTGCAATATAACTTAAAATACACTGCAAGTTACTTCTGGGGTTCCCAAAGGCTCTATACTTTGGCCGTTATTATTTTTATTATACATAAATGACATTAGTTTATACTAATTTATTTTAGCTCTATTGTGAAGAAAGCTTTTAGCTTATCGAGTCACTCTCGAGTCCGCTTCCTGGAAAAACCAGTACTGGTGTCATATGAGGAGGTACGGTCGTGACCTTGGTGGGGCTCGAACCCGCAACCTCCGGGATGAGCGGCAGACACCTAAACCTCTACACCACCGCTCCCCTAGACATTGTTTTTGAAACATCATCAAGCAGTATTGATTTATATGCTGATGACTCTACTCTTCATGAATCAGATCGCGATATTCAAATTGTACAATGTAACTTTCAAAGAAATTTAAACGACATGATAAAGTGGTGCCATTTAAACAACATGTCAATACATCCTACAAAAACAAAATGTATGATTTTAACGACCGGCCGTAAACACAGAACTAATAAGGATTTATATTTAAAGTTGACAATTAATTAAACACTTTCGCAATACGTTGGGGTTCATAAGATGCTTAGTATTTATGTAGATAATACTTTATCTTGGAATATACAGCTTTCCAAAGTACATTTGTATCCTCCAAAATCAATTCTAAATTTGCCCTTATGAAACGAATTTCTAATGACATGAAAATTATGTTCTATAATGCGTACATTTTATCATCTATGGACTATTGTACTATATGGGGAACCGGAATACGGTGTTTAAATACTATGTCCAAGTTACAAGCAAGAGTCGCAAGCCTGATTAAACGTAAACCTTCGCATACCTGCAGCACACCTTTGCTTAATGAATTACAATGGCTGACTTTTGCTGATAGATGCTTATATCATACGGCTGTACTTGTTTACAAAGCTCGACACAATCTTGCTCCAGAATACATACTTGAGTTACTTAACTTTTCCAGCAATAATACATTTAGTCTTCGATCAGTAAGCAACACTAATATTGTGATTCTAAAACAACGCACTGTGTACATGAAACATTCTTTTACTAATATCTCTGCTCACACTTACAATATACCAATAGATATTCGTTTCAGTCAATCACTGAGTTCATTTAAAAAATCATTGAAAAAAACATTGATTCATGAAATTTAACACTGCTACAGCACGTATGTGTATCGTGTGAAAAATGATGAATGAATGTTCTTTATTTACAGTCAAACTTGTGTGCAAATGCCACTCGCTGGAAAATGATTAACATGTATGACTTCGGTCATCATTAATACTTTTACTTCATTTACACGAGTTCTTAAATGACTTCTTCTCTTTCCCTCCTGATTTGTTTTACTAATAGCGGTCTTTAACATAGGTTTGACTGTATATGGAGTTCAAATGTCTTGAAATGTTTGCTATGAATTATTGAGTGATTGTCGTACTGTATGGTGTATAACTGAGTTGTGTATAGTTGAAATTTAAGTTTTCTTTATGTCCTTTTCATTATTTCTTTTCAGAAGGCCATGTTTAAACTAAGTCATTTGAATATTCGTTCATATTTCTATAATCTTTACTATTATTATTATTATTATTATTATTTATATGAATGTGTAATATCGCAATCTTCAACGTCAAATATACTGACGTTAAAATTACTGATTGACGTTACAAACGTCATTATGAATAATGATAGTTATAAGCCAATACTTCCAGCACAATATTAGTATATTTCTAGGCTATGCAACCGATATGTAAATTAACATTCATTTCAGCTATTTGTCAAACTACCAATGCAAAATCAAACGCATTGTATGACGATTTCTGCAAATTCAACATGCTATAGCTTACCAAGTGAAATTACTGCAATATAATGGGAAGTAACCACAGTGACGTAAACATATACCGTGTACGAAAAAGAACGGCTATTGGTTATTAGTTGGTTTCATCCAATCGGCAGAACGCATTTTCAATATCACAACGTTTCACTTATAACGGAAACACATCGAAAAACGGCTTCCGGTATGCACTGTCGGTCAAGTGTGCCTGAACAATTTCAACTGTTCCTTCCAGGGGAAAGAACAATGAAAGTCAGATGAAAAATATACGCTCAAGAGTGTTAACGAGGTTTTACGTAATTTGACCTAGTGACTTAGGTTTTGACCAAAGCTTTCGAACTCTAATTTGGTCTTAGAGTAAAAGATTTTCGGAACGGCCAAGCTTCTTCCTAAAGTGGAGACATAAATTAATTTGGCCAAAAGACACATCACCACGTACCCATGGCAGACTACTATTATATACTCCGCTTTATCATCCGTTTGTTGAAACATTCGAATTTGCATATACAGCTCCGTTGTAAGAATGGAGCTGTATTCGTTACTGTGCACCGAATGCAGCTCTCCGGGGAGCTGTCTTCTAAAGGAGTTGTATCTGGTGTTACAGGACATCTACAACAGCTCTTTCGCAAGACATGTTTGCGGTTTTCGTCAGTGTCGCTCCAATTTTTGGGTCGATTGTTAAAATCGAACCAAAGTTAACAGAGTATATCGGCCCCTTACGGCCGAACGCACAACATACAAACAAGTAGTTCCATATAAACAGTTGTTAGGCATTATAGCGATTTCTGTTTTCAAAATTATATAGTAATAAATCTAAATAATTTAAAAACATTTCAGAATAGAATAATATTATTTCGTTGTTATTCTTTAAATGTGTAATTAATCGTAAATACTATTAATGCGCGAACGAACGACTTGGACATACACATTTATAAGAACTCGTTTTTTACCTATATAGTCGGCGGACATAGAGCAGTTGGTAGAGATGCTGGAAATTAAAATACGCTGACTTACAGCTCTTGTCAAAAAAAATTAACAGCA